>CM037160.1:29583658-29983658 GCA_020921065.1 Vaccinium darrowii
CGCCGACGGTTGAAACTCTCTGTTTTCTCTTTTCCTCACCCCATTCTTGTCGATCTGGAACAATGAAAAGAGAAAAGAGGTGATGGGTGTCGTAGTGGACGCCATCGCCATGGGCACCGTAGTTGGAGAAGGAGAGTGTGACGACGGCGGGGGTGAGAACCTAAGATTGGTGCGGTAGTTGGTAACGAGGAGTCAAATTGGATGACGGTGGAGAAGAGGAGTGGGATTGGTTTCAGGAGTTAGAGGAGAAAACGACGTCGTTTATACTGTTGTGGCCTTTTTGTTGTGGCTCTTGTGTTGTGTACCTATCATTTCTCTTCTAACACACATATGCTTCCGAAATTGTGCATCGAAATCTGTACATGCTTTCCGCTGTTCTAGTAGATGTAGCCGTGTTCGGATGAGGTCTCCAGACCTTGGTTTTCATACTGTAGCAAGATGTGATGGGTTGAAAATGAGGGAGAGGGAGAGATAGAATATAAGGAGTCAAAACAAGATTGTGCGTAGAAATTTTTTGGGACCTACTTAAGAGTTCCACACAAATGATCCAAGCCGTTCAATAACGTGAAAATATAATTTTGAGTGGCTTTAAAAAAAAAATCAGTTGAATTTGATAATTGTAAGTGTTTGATCTGATTATCTAACTTTTTATTCAAAATTCAAGATCTTATATTCTATCAAAATTTAGAAGATTGAATGAAGCACTTATCATTATCCAATTGAGCTGATTTTTCCAATGTCACTTGAAACAATATTTTAAAATTAATGAACGACTTGGATCATTTTGTGGAACTCTTGAGTGTGTCCCAAAAAACTTCTACGCACAATCTAGTTTTGACTCCTTATATTCTATCTCTCCCTCTCCCTCATTTTCAACCCATCACATCGTGCTACAGTTTGAAAACCAAGGTCTGGAGACCTCATCCGAACATGGTGATTGATTCCGAAAGCTTAAGTCGGGGTATTCCGTGCATCAATGCTAGTAACACCTTTGATTAAGTGGGCATGCCTTGAATTCGACGTCGTTGTTAGGCTAGGTTATCTCATGGACACTCAAACAATTAACGTAGCGTTGGTAGTTTGTACTTTGTACTTCATGTTTAATATAAATGATCTCTCTTATCTATCGGGGTGCACATACCTCGGGCCGGGCTTAACCTAGATACTAACGAGACTTGTGCATGCCCAAATCCGGCCCATTAAGAATCAGACTTCATTTTATATTCTCAAACCCAATCCAATCGAAGTTTCATTTTTCATACTACAACGTGGTATCACAAACATAAATAAATAAATTACAACGATCACAAATTAGAATTCAAAACCGGGAATACTTAAAGTTTTATGTTCTCGCAATACTATTAAAAACAAACTCATAAAACATTATGGTTCTAATAATTAAATTCTCTTAAAAGGCAATAAATATGTTCAAAAAAGTGAAATTGTCCAACATTTATAAAGCTTGACATGCAAAAAAATTCCTCTAGTCTCTCTTATTACTTCTTCACAGCATTTCCCTTAGAGAAAAAAAAAAGTAATAAACCATGAGTTATGTTTAAGACTAAGAGTTTAAGAGGAAATAATAATATTATATATTCTATTTAAAATAATAATATTCTATTCGGGCCGGGCTCGGGCTAGGCCTTGAAGATTTTTCCAAACCCATCTCATTAATTAATCGAACTTAAAATATCAACTCGGCCCAACCTTATAGGCCTAAATTTATATTCCAAACCCTAAAAAATCGGGCTGGGATGAGCGGACTAGGCTGGCCACTGGGCCGGTGTGCACCCCTACTATTCTGTACCCTAATACTGACATCTTTTGCTGATCGTTGCACATGGATGTAGACCCTAAACCAAGCCCATCCTTGCTTTTATATGCAGTTTAACCGCTAGGTTGGGTCAAGAGGCCCAGGTTGGGTAGGGTATTTGGTTTGTTGTATCTCATGGTTTATTACCCCCTTTTGTGTCTCATTTGAGTGAGTGAGACCATTTCAGAGAGGAAGAGAGTGAGGTAGATGGATACACGAGAGAATTGTAAGGATTTCATTGTAATGTGAGACTGAGTGAGTGTGCAATCACTTGCAGTTGGCTTCTTAGCCAAAAAAATTTGGCAAAAAGTAAACAATGGGGTCCACCCCATGACTTTTCAAAGTCTGGAATTGTAGTACTAAAGTGTTCCATTACACGATGGGTTTGGGAGGAGAGAGAGAGAGAGAGAGAAAAAGAGGACAATTGCATTACACGTTGGGCTTTGGGGTGAGAGGGGCCCACTAGCTCAATTTTTGTATGCCAAAAGTGAGGAAGGGGTGGGTTGGGGCCCGCATTATATGGGGAATGATATAATATTGATTTTCAACGCATCAGATATTGACCCCATTGTTTACTTTTTGCCTAAATTTTTTGGCTAAGAAGCCAACCGAACAAAGCCTTGGATTGTGATCTCCGGAGATATAGTGTAATCCCCCTCCCCATGGAGTAGGCCCATTCGATTTGGTCGAACCAATTAAATTGTTGTGTCTCGGTTTGCTTTGTGTGTGGTTGGTTTTGTGCGTGTGGTGCAGGTGATTGGGTTGAAAACTCAACATCTGGTATCAGAGCATAGGTTCATGCACAAGAGAGCACAAAAATCAACCAGAAAAATCACTTGGAAGCCATTGAAGCATTGTTCAAGGTCTGGTCTGGTCCGAATCGAAAGTTGTTGAAAATCAATTTTGATCAGTGGGTTTGGTGCACTTGAGAAGTGAAACGGAGACTATTAAGTTGTCAAAAATTGCAACAAACGGTTTGAAGGTGACGAGTGGAAGCGAAAAGGCGGCATGTATAGCGCTCACTTCAGAAGTGAAACGGAGACTATTACATGGGGACCAAATAAGTAGATAAGCCTTTAATATGATATACACATCTACACGAGACAATATAAATTGTCTATATCTAATTTTATATCGATGTAAATACTATGATATATTCATCTACAATAAACAAAATAAAGTTATATTATGCATATGCATGCAATATTTCCTATGTTTAGAAGTTCTTTAATATTTTGTTCTACTTACTCAAAACTTGAGAAAAAAGGGAGGAGAATATATTTTTTTAAATTAAAAAAGAAAAAACCAACTAATCTCTAGGCGTCAATAAATCCCCGATTAATCGACCAGGGCGATAGGCAGAATTCAACCGCCCAACTAACACCTTTAATAACATTGGTCTTTTGTTTTCTGAGTAGGTTAATTCATTACGAACCAAACCAACCACAAAGAGGGGACCAAGGGTTACACTTGGAATCCAAACAAGGGCGGATTCAGAAGCCTACTCTACCCCGGGCTAACCTAGGTTTTGAATATTAGTAACTTTAAGGGCTTTAATTTCCTTTTCATAACCCTTTTCCTATCCCCCAAAGCCCTTTTTTAACTCGGAAGAAAAAATCTTCCTAAGAAAAGCTATAAGAAGTTTGCCGACTTCGACATGTTGAGTTGTTCAAACGAGATTGATTTGTTAGTAATTTTTTTGAATAGGTGTTCATTTTGTTTTTGGGTGGGTGTTTATTTAGAATGAATTGGGATACACACACAAAAAATGAGGTGGGCTAAAATTTAATGAACTATAATTTTACATAAAAAAAAAAAAAAAAAATCTCATTTTTTCAATCCCACCTGGGCTACAGCCCAGGTCAACCTATTGATGGATCCGCCTTTGAATCCAAACATCCAGAACAGAACTCAAGAAAAAAAACATTCAAAACAACAAACCCACGGTAGATTTTACTAGGGAACAGTTGCAGAACAAAAAACTCGCAATGAAACTCACAAATTAAGTTCTAAACATTGTATGAGATTAACGTATTTTAGGTGCTTTGGCTAAAAAGTAGATTATGGTTTTTTGGTTTTTTCGTTTCATCTTTATTCAATTTTTTTTTTTGCATTTATTACTTTCACGTCAAGATTTTGTGGTTTCTAAATTCCTCTCGGCGAGACGAATCTAACTAGTATAAATTTATGGTCAAACCAAATATTTTTTTGAATAAAGCCGAAATACTTGGATTATTGGCCAATAATCCAAGTATTTTGGCTTTATTAAAAAAATTTTCAGTTTTGATCATAATTTTATACTTGTTAGATTCGTTTCGTCGAGAGGAATCCAGAAACAACAAAATCTTGACGCAAAACTAATAAATGCAAATTTTTTTTGAATAAGGACAAAGTGAATAATCAATAATCTGGATTATGATTTTTAAGCCAAAGCAAACGTAGGACCAGTCGCTACGGATTTTAAAGTCATTACAAGAAATAATGACCAAAAAGAATAAATGGGTGCCAAAGTTTTCCATCCACATATATTTACTTCCAAGATAGGGAAAGGGGGTTCAATATCCAGGACCTTAGAGCATCTTTATCAGTCTCAAAAAAAAAAACACCAAATTTAACCACAAAAACAACTTTTACAATTTAGCAAGCCACTTTATCAAAAACTCAAAAAATCAGACTCTCTATCTAAACTTTACTATATTAAACTATTCCCCTAAAAACTATAACAAAAAAAATTTACCCATTCTTTTCCCCTTTATCGCCTGGGGAGTTACTGTTTTGTCAGGCACATGGCTGACTTTTCCTCTTTATCCATTGGTTAACCTCTCCTCCCTCTATCTCTTCCGTCTCCCTTTCTCTCTCTCTTTTGTCCGCACAGTACCCCCACCGTAGAAAACAATAAACAAAGATTGGTGCGTGAACAGTGCCTACTCAAATTTGAGTAGGCACTGTAGCAAAAATAATTTGGGTAGAGAAAATAGAGAGGCTGATTTTTAGGTGTTTTGAGGGGTTTGGCTTCCTTTATTAGCTTAAAAGTTAATATAGGTAGCCACATAAGGATGCCCTAGGATTAGTAATTTGGCTTGGTTTGTAGGGACCAGTCTTCAGTAATTTTGTAAAAAAAATTAAAATTGTAATACAAATAAGAAGAAAAGTGTGGAGTGTAGGGGCCGAACACCCCCTTTGCACCCCCTGGGTCCGCCCTTGCACGAAATATAATCATAACTATATTTCTCCATGTCCTTCCTCCACAAGTATTCAGTTTCTCGCAAAGAAAAGCAACTTGAGATAAAAACTCGAAACAATCACAAATTCAAATTTGCACTATGCTGCCTTGCTCAGCTGTTATGAGCTGCAGCACACATGAAATTTGTTTATAGTACATTTCTCTCTTTCCTCTACAAGCAATTCATTGTCAATTGAACGGTTAAACGGTTGAACCTTGAGACCAGATGCGTTTTACTCCAAGTGCCATAGCTCATGCTACAGACTGTTCACCTTCATTACGCATACTATATGCTCCATTGTAGTTTGTAATATAGGTTATCTTATTGTACTATGCTCCATCGAAACACTGTAAAATTATTGTATTATGCATCAAGGATATGTTCATGTTCTTATTTTCTAGGGAAAATTTCAAAAAAACCCCTGACCTTTGACCCGTTTATCACATCAACACTGGACCTTTTAAAAACGTCAACTAAACCCCCGAGATTGACACTCTGTTATCAATTTGCCCCCTCATTCGATTTTCCGTCCAATTGATAACGGCGAGTCCTACGTGGACACATGTGGGACCCGATGCCCATTAGTTGGCCTCCACGTGGAGATGATAGTACTTAAAAAAAACCCTGACCTTTGGACCAAATGTCACATAAACACCTGAACTTCAAAAAACGTCAATTAAACCCCTCACCTTGACACTCTGTAATCAATTTCCCCCCTCAGTCCATTTTTTGTCCATTGCTTAACGGAGACTCCCAAAATTACGTCTTTTTGTGGGTCTGTCATGGGCTTCCAAATTTGTTTGTTACACACGTTGTTTGTGGAGCCGGTTTCGGAGTCTCACACAAACGATCTGGACTGTTCAATAATTTTAAGATAATTATTTGAGTGGTCATGGAAAAAATCGGGCACATCAGATATTAATAAGTAATTGATCTAATTAGTTTAATTTTTCATACAGAATGAGAACCCTATAATATGACAGAATTTTGAAAAAAGACACAATTGTGTGCTCGGTATCCCCTTGATCTAAACCGTAGATATCATAGCACTCGTTGAGATTAGCATTCACTTAAAAAATTATCTTGATTGGACATTAATAGGCATGAAAACGCAAAAATTATGAACTATTTTGATATATATTGATGTCCGATCAAGATAATTTTATTAGAGAATGATCCTCTCAACAAGTAAATATCTACGATTTAGATCAAGAGGATAACGAGCACACATTTGCATAACTTTTTAGAAAATGCTTTCAAATTATAGGGTCCAGATTCTAAATGAATTAGATCACTCACTTATAAATATTTGATGGGCATCATTTTTTACAAAACCACTTAATTAATTATTTTAAAATTATTGAACGGTTCAGATTGTTTGTGTGGGACCCTGAAGTTGGCTCCACAGACAACGTGTAACGAAAAAATTTGGCGGCCCATGACAAACGCACAAAACGACGTCGTTTTGGAAGTCTCCATTAAGTTGGATGAAAATGGACTTGATTACGGAGTGTCAAGGTGAGGGGTTTAGTTGACATTTTATGAAGTTCAGGTGTTTACGAGACATTTGGTCCAAAGGTCAAGGGGTTTTTTAAGTAGTGTCATGTCCAACGTGGAGGCCAAGTAATGGGCAGGGGGTCCCATAAGTGTCCACCTAGGACTCGCCGTTATCAATTGGACGGAAAATCGAATGAGGGGGCAAATTGATAACGGAGTGTCAAGCTCGGGCGTTTAGTTGACGTTTTTAAAAGGTCCGATGTTGATGTGATAAACAGGTCAAAGGTCAGGGTTTTTTTTGAAATTTTCCCTAGAAAATAAGAACATGAACATATCCTTGATGCATAATACAATAATTTTACAGTGTTTCGATGGAGCATAGTACAATAAGATAACCTATATTACAAACTACAATGGAGCATATAGTATGCGTAATGAAGGTGAACAACTGATTTTTTTGGCATAAAAACAAACTAACATAAAAGGAGAAATTCAAGGGACGAGTTCATAATGCAAGCTGAATCAAAGCTAGTCAATACAAGAAAATTGAACAAGAAAGAAAGAGGCAACGACGACTTTTAGGGCAACAATCAATGGCCAGGATCAAAAGGCAACGTCCATTAGAATTCAAGCTTGAGAACTTGCATCAACCATTGTCAAAAAAGGAAGCATACGAGTGTTTCTGAATGAAATTCCTGAAAAGATGCAAACTTTGCCATGGCTTGAGCATGAAAGACAATAGTGCTACTGCATAGAGTAATACTGTCTGAGTGAAGGGAATGTACTAGACAACTTAAGTCAACAAACAAAGGGATGCAATTGCAGAAATGGTCTCATGATCCTACCAGAATGGAGAATGGGAGCACATAGACTCAGCTTATGCTTAGATACAAGTGATTGATTGCCCACCTCAGATCATCAAGGTGGTAAGCAATTGCAGCGAATTGTCTCTGAGCTATGTAGCTCCTTATAAGTATCCCACCAACCTTGAATTACAAGTCAAAATAATACCTACTTTCACTATCGTAGAATGTACATTGAAAGCATGGCCACGATAAATGAGCCCAATAGAAAGGTATCATTGTAGTGAGAGGTGAGGGCTTGCGTAGATTTATTCCTAATCATTATAGAGAGGAAAACCGAAAACAGTAGAAAAAACATGTGAAGTATAAGAATCAAGTTGAGAAGTCTCCTAAATAATGTGGATGGGACATCGAGTGATTTCCTGAAAAAAACAACTTTGTTTTTAGCTAACCAAATGCACCAAAGCATGCATGAAACCTTTAAGAAGATTAATAAATCATATCATTTTTAACCACATCATCCCACGTCATTAAGAATAATTAATTGCATTTTCTTTGACATTCTCTTTCAAGCCTTGAAAACTTGGACATGATCTGTGACAATGATCCGAGCCATTCGCAAAATTTGGGTATTTGGGAAAATGAAGGGACTAAATTTCCGAGTCATCATCGACAAACATTTCTTCTCCTAAGTTTTGCCTCTCTCCTTATTTTCTCTTCGCAAAAAGAAAATCATGACAACTCACCCAGACAATCCAACTAAACATAAGCATCCCTAGAGATAAACCTTTTTTGTTCAGAGTCAAAATTTAACTGGAAGTGTTACTGTACTCTACTTTATCATGTAGCTTATCTTCATGTTTGTGAGCATTTAAGACAAGTACACTTTGTAAGTTTAACCCAGTTAAGCAAAAACTAGGATGAAATACACCACACCACTACATCCAAATAGCATTGATTTAAGCTTCACAAAAAAGAAGCTAGAGCTATGTGCAATAGGACAACATACATACTGAGAACATACTGCTAAGTTCATACATATTACCTTTCGTGGTGATTACCAACGTTGTCTCTTGGGTGAAACAAGGCTTTCCATACAAGTTCCTGCCTCAAAATGAGTTGGACTAACATGAACAACTACCTCCTTGTATTTTTCCTCCTGTGGATCAAAGAGGACTAATTTGTGTCTTTTGACTTTAACGTGCAACAGAACTTCACCAGTCCTCGATAAACTTAAGGGTCTCCAAGACTCGCCCCAATAACTATAAGGTACCGTAAATTTAGTCCAGGAGTCCCTCACACCATACTCGTTCATCACACCGACGACACAATTAGGATATTCCACAACAAGCACGCAAAGGCACCCTCTAAGAACATCTATTTCATCAACAGGACCCGGAGACGGAACAGTCCGGAACTTTTCATCTACTAAATCAAATGCAGCAATACCAATAGTAACCATCCAGTGAAGAGCCCCAGCGACAAAAACCCCTGATTTTTGTCCAAAACGTGTATGACAGTACGGAGAGTTCTCAACCCTTCTCCAGGAATTGTACCTTAGGGTATACACACTGACTATACTATAAGCCAAGTTAACGGCAGCATCATGATGACCAATATTGACAACTTTATAGTCATCACGGGATGAGTCATAACCAAACCCGTAATCATTGAAACTATACCCAGGTTTAATTCTAAAAGGACATTCCGGTAATTTTCTAGATTCTCTAGTAGCGGGGTTCACCAAATACTGATGGAAACATTGATCGAGAAACCGTGAAGAGCCAATGAGTAACAAGCCATTACACGAACCGCAAATCTCGCCCCAGTCATCAGGGTTTTGCTCGGCCGGGAATTTCAGTGGCACTGCCACTGATTCGGAGACGGATTGGGACGAATCAAAGTCTACGGAGTATAAATTTTGTTCGTACAGAAGAATAAGCCGGTCGTTTTGGTTTTTTGTGTTGCGATTGAGGTGTGCTGTGATGAAATCAGGGTGGGAGATAAGAGAACGCCATGTTTTGGAAACGCACCTGAATCTGCAGAGAGAAACGATGGGGAGTCTCTCGATAGTACGTCGAAAATGATATCGTCTGGAAGGTTCGGCATCTCAGGCCTCATCGAGAGAGAGGGAGGGGAAGGCGGGAGAGAGTGAAATGAGCATACTTTATCGTCAGTTCGCTGTTCGCCCAATTCTCTCTCTCTCTCTTCTAACACTGTAACACTACGGACACACTCCAACCACACAACACGTTCCAAATGGTAGTATTCTTCTAAAATAATATCAAAATGGTAGTATTTTTCTAAGATAATATCTCAGAATATTACCAATATTTCCTTCATCTATTGATATATTACAAAAGAACCATCAAATTCAAATTCCTTCAAATTTCCCATCAAATTTCGCCTCCTCAATACATGGTATCAGAGCCCCGCAACGATTCAAAATAGGGAAGCCAAGAAAAAAGTGGTATAATTCTATACCAGATCAATATAAAGAATTAAAAGAAATAGTTTTACAAGGAAATAAAGTAGACTTAATAGTTAGAAAATATTATCGACATTGTCAACCTTTACATAGAAGGATATATATCTAATTAACCAATTAGATTTACCAAAAAATTGTAAGCTTATAATAAGCCAACTTTTAATACTAAAAATATATCAAGACTATCATAGAAAGCAATGTATAAATGAATCCCTTAGGAAGCCAAGTAGATGCTTAGATTTACAAACACGAAGAAAAAATTAAGAGAGAAAATAGGTATAAAATCTTAGAAGGATATAAATCACTACACAGAAAAATAGTAAAAAGTTACGTCTCAATTATACTAAGAATTAACCTAGTCAATCGAATAGAATTACCTAAAGACATAAAACGAATTATAGGACAATACTTGATACAATCTTATAACAAAACCAATATAATGCTACACACAGAACATAAAAAATATATAGTAGTAATCGATGGAGAACAAGTTACCTCCTTCGACTATAAATAGTCAAGATATAAGAAAAGAAAATCTTCCAAATTCAAGTTATAGATGGACAACAGCACAATTTGGAAAATTCACTCCTTCTGTGATATTAGGAGATGGAGCTTTATGGTCATCAGATCAACTTAACTAGACCAATCTATATTTATTAAACAAATTTGGAGAATATAAACCTAGAAGCACAAAAGATTCCAAAATACTAAATGAAATAAGAATTTTAAACATGACGAATAGAGAGCGTCTAGCCCAACTGCGGAACCAGTTATCCAACATTTTTAGTGAGGTCAAATTAAAAATTAACCACATACAAAACCTAGAAGACTTACAAAAAGTCCAAGAACAAATAAATAATCAGATAGGAGACGAAGGGAATCTATTGGAACGCCTAAAAAATATATAAAATAAGATCAACCAAATAGACGAAAGATTAGGAATAGGTATACCAACTAGACCTGTAATAGATGAAACAATCAAAGAATCTGAGGAATGTGAAAATGTCTTGATGATTCGAGTAACCCAACCAAATGACGTTTGTGATAATATAATCCAAGAATTTTTAACCCTCGCAAAATAACATAAGCAATTAGAACAATCTTTTGATAAAAATGCTCCTCTTCCAGAAAGTCTTAACGAACTAAGAGAAGAGATGAGACTTATGACCGAATATATTCTTATGAACCCAATTTATGCCCAAATAGTTGGCTATTACTTTCTTAAGGAAGAAAATAAAAAGAACGATGAACAAATAATTACAGCAATAAACAATATATTAATAAAATTAGATAATTTAACGCAAGTAGGAATTTTAGAATATAAAGAACCAACTATCCTACAACCGCCACCAGATTTTCTAGAAGAAATTAAAGTAATAGAAATAGAAGAACAAAAGCTAGAAGAACTAGAAGAACAATATATGATAGAAAATGAAGAAAAGTTATCAGAGTTAAGCAAACAAATTACTCAACAAACTCAAAGGATAGAAAACTTAAATATACCCAAATATTTGCCAAATCCAATACCAGAATTAGTTGTTTGCCAAATTGAAAGTGAAATCATTAATGATCTTCGAAAAATTTTAGCGAAAACCCAATAGAAAAATGGGAAGTTGATAAAACTATAGCCAAAATGGAACTTATAAATTCAAATACTATCATTGGGGTAAAACCCATGAGATATAGCAATAAAGATATTATAGAATTTGATAAATAAATCAACAAATTGCTAAATGCTAAGTTAATTCAACCAAGTACAAGTCCTCATAGTAGCCCAGCATTTATGGTAAGAAATCATGCGGAAGTAAAAAGGGAAAAAGCAAGAATGGTTATTAATTATAAAAAGTTAAATGAAGCTACAAAATTTTGTGGATACTACATACCAAATAAGGATATCTTGTTTAAAAGGATATATGGGTACAAATATTACTCAAAATTCGACTGTAAATCAGGATTTTGGCAGATCAAGTTATCAGAGGAGTCTATACCTTTAACAATATTTAGTGCACCTCAAAGTCATTATGAATGGTTAGTCATGCCATTTGGATTAAAAAAATGCACCACAAAAATTTCAGAGAAGAATGGATAATATATTCAAACCAATAAATGAATTTTGTATTGTATACGTAGGCGATATACTCATCTTTTCAAAAGATATTACCACACATAAAGAACATCTGAAAGCATTTTCAAAAATATGTAAAGAAAGAGGAATTATATTATCTGAAAAGAAAGCTAAGATAGCGAAAATTAAAATAGAATTTTTAGGACTAATTATTGATCAAGGAAATATAGAATTACAGCTTCATATAACATTAAAAATAAGAGACTTTCCAGACCAATTAGAAGATAAAAAACAATTAAAAATATTTTTAGGATGTCCTAATTATGTAGAGCAATTTATTAAAAACCTTGCTAGACTACAACAACATTTTCAAAATAAATTAAAAAAGACGTATATTTGGAATTGGACTACTGACGATACTTTGCAGGTACAACAAATCAAAGAGCTATGTAATAATCTTTCTGTAGACACCCCGATTTTGACCCGAGAAACTTATCAAGCATCCCCAAAGATGAAAATGCCCGATAAGAGCACGAGAGGCTTGATTGTGAACTTGGAAACCCCTCCTAAACCTCTTCAAAATTAACCCAATCCTACACCCCCTTCTAGTATATTCAAAACCCTCTTTTTTGTTATATATAATATGTCTCAATCCATTTTGAAATGAGGGAGATATATCCGTTTTACCAAAACGACTTGTTTTCTCGACCTTCTGAGGGTAAAATGGTAATAGATTTTGATGTACAAATAATTTTGGGTTCAAACCACTTGGGTTAGAAAGTAGACTTGACAAGCTTTCCAACTCTTTAAACCACGCACAAAACGGAGTTCGGTAGCACCCAGAATGGCCCCGCAAAGTTTGAAAATTTGTGCAGTCTCCTAATCCAGGGGCCTGGATTCCCCAATTCTAGGCACCCAAAATCACTTCCAGTGGGCAATTTGCAGCTGGTTTTGATTGAAACCATGTGCTTCTTCTTTCAATTATCTCACGTTTTCTTTATTCCAAATTCCCTGCAATAGACTATCCCTCCACATTTTAAAGTTTAAATTCACTTTCCCTCTAAAATTCCCCTATTCTTGCCTATATATATACCCCCACTTCTCTCCATTTTGGGAAGAATGAAGTCTCTCCCCTTCCCTTACTGTTACCATGCTGAAATTACTCCAGATATATTACCCACATTCTGTTCCCTCTGTTTGATCCCCCTTTAATCCCCAAAAACCCACTTCCTCATCATTGATTCTACTCATTTCCATCTCCTTTGATCAAAACTCTCACCAAAGTGCACACAATCTGCACATTACAACTCCAAGAAACTGAAATCCAGCCTATTCAACCATCAAAAATCACCCAAACCAATCAACCAAGTTCACCAATCAAGCTTTTAAGGTAGTTCATCTACCAATTTGCTCAACAGGCCCTGAGGGGGATACCACCCATCCTTTACTGACCATTAATGTCAGTTTGAGGTTAGGGAAGGTTGGAAAACAACATAAATAAGGCTCAATTTTTATGCACCTATAGCAAGTCCAAGCGCCTGGATCCTCCCCTTGCAGGTGCCTGTACCACATCCAGGCGCCTGGACCTTTCTGATGTAGGCACCTAGACTCTACTCTCCTTGCTATATTTTCTGGTTTCTTCATTAGGGATTGCATGATATCTTTCATTAGTTTAAAGCAAAATCATAGGCATCACAGCAAATAAAGAGAATGCTTTGTGGTCATACATATTCATTTCATAAATTGTCAAAACATCTCATGGTCAAGCCCATTTTATATCTCTTTCATTTCATTTCTCAGTCATAAGTTTGCTTAATAACTCATCATTTGCATAAAAGAGCATGGTACATGTTCAAGATCAGTTAAATACTCTTTGTTCCATCTATGAAGCATTCTAAAATCATGGTTTCCTAGGTTCATATCATTTCATGAGATGGTTTTGAGGTCCATTCAGTCCATAGAGTCATTAAACATCATTCTAAGCATGTGTGGATAAGTTATGAAGATTACATTTGTTGCTTGCTTTGAGACCTGGATAGGAGAGACTTCTGTCTAATTAGCATTCCCAGTGCCTGCATGGATATACTCCAGGCACCCATAGTTCTTCCAGGCGCTTGGATTCCCCTCTTCCAGGTGCCCATCTCTGATCCAGGCGCCTGGACCAGCTTGATTCAGGTGTCCAGAATACAATCCAGGTGCAGGTCATGCATTGTTTGTAGATCCATTTGAGGGGATTTCCAGCACTGATTGAACATATTTAGAGTTATTTAGTGCATTATATGCTTGTATTTCCTTATAAGTGGCGTGTTTTCATTCATAACACCATGCATATGTATCCACATGTATCATTTTTGCTTAACAAATGCATTTATGTGCTCTCGCATGAGCTTGTGATATAAAGCCCATTTAAACGATGTTTTCAAAATCCCCTAAACATTTAGTAGAGATCGGTGGCTACACCGGGCGAGAGGGGTGCTTTAAATTCCTTCCCCTCTCGTAACCTAGCTCCCGGACCCGAGAAATCTCATTTCAAAAGACCAGTAAGATATTTTTCATTCTAAAGGCAAAAGAGTCATTTTTCAAATGGTTTCTCGGGTACGGTCCTCAAACCCGGGTGGCGACTCCTGTCAATCAATCAAAACCGTTTTCCAAACTTTGTTTTCGTGGACATTCCCGTGGGGTGTTCACACTTTCGTTACTACAGTTCCCATCTGATGAAGATTTTCTTGTCTTAGAAACAGCTGCTTCTAAAGAATATTGGTCAGTTGTTTGAAAAAGAAAAAAGAACCATAAAACTAAATTAATTTGTGAAGAACCAGCCTGTAAAAATGTATTGAAGATATTTGTACATACTCTTCTGGAACTTTCAAAGATGCAGAGAAAAATTATCATATAAATGAAAAGGAATTACTTGCTGTAAAAAGAGGAATCGCCAAGTTTGAGATTTTCCTTTTACCAACAAAATTTTTGGTTCGAACTGATAATACTCAAGTTAAAGCATTTATAAAAAATAATCTTGATCCCACTATTGCAAATAAAAGGCTTATTAGATAGCAAGTCTGGTTTGCGAACTTCAACTTCGATATTGAATCTATTGCAGGAAGAGAAAATAGCCTTGCAGATGTCCTCACAAGAGAAGCTGCAAATGGAAAACGAGACAAGCCAATTGACTATGCAAATGAATAATCTCGTCTTAGGATTAAACAATATAGGCCAAGAGGTCAACAATTTAGGGACTCTTGCCAGTTCAATGTACAAAAAGCTTGATGAGCTCAGGGCAAAATATCCAAAATATAATTTTGATGCAAAACTTAAGTCCAAATATACAGAAGAATATAGAATTTATTTAGAAAAGAATTTTTACGCACGTACTCATATAATACTACTTCAAAGGAATAAAAAAAAGATTAGAAAGTGAACCAATTGAACCTTCTTCACCTAGGTCTCCAAACCATTGGTAAAAATCTTTAACAATATAGTATATGTTAACTAGATCAGAAATATTAGCTAAGGCAAGGAGGATACAAAGAAGTAAACAACATCTTAGAATATTACAATACAATCTTTTCGAAGAGTTAATATATAGTGAAGACAAATTAAAAAACTGTATTATTATTGAAATATTAGAGGAAGTTATAATTAATATAGCTATTATAAACCTGCTATTGAAAGCGTACCAAGATTACCTGAATAATTTTGGTAGAACATAAACATATTACAAATCTTTAATAATAGAAGGACCTCCCTGCAAATAACCTACAATTGAGCAGTCACTATCATCTACCAACTTGAAATTATTTTACACCTTGTGTGCCTTTTCGTGTGGCACTTTGGTGTGACTGTAGCACCACTCTTTTTTTTTTTTTTCCCACAATTTTGATTCTTTTGGACCCCTCTACCAAGGCTTTGTGTATCGTGAATGTACATAGTGGGCTTCGGGGCCTACTTTTGGACCCCACACGACCTACGATGGAGCCAGGGAGGGGTTAGTAGGGGCAGTCGTCCCCCCTACATTTTAAAAAATTCATACAATTATATTGAAAAAAAAAACAATTTATCATCAAACTATAAAGTCATGTCCCTCCTCCATTTTTTCGTTAAACAAAAATAATAGTAACAGCTTTAATGTTTATCAAGCTATGAAATAACTTTGTACTAAAATTGGTTTTGATGAAGTTCATTTATAATTCTTTAATATTTATCAAGCTATGAAACAACGAGCTACTGATACTCGATGGGGTTCTTGTTTGTGTTCTATTTCTAATTTGATAGATTTGTTCAGTGCAACTTGTTCAGTGTTGAGAGACATCATCAATGATTCAGAAAGTCGAGTGAAGTGTTGGTGAAGATAAGAAAGTGCACGATATATCATATTGTCAATAGGTTGATTCGGCTTATATTAACTTTACCCGTTTCAACAGCTACAACCGAACATGCATTTTCTTCTATGAAATGTGTGAAGACAATACTTCGCAATAGGATGGAGGAATATGATTGTTTAGAAAATTTCTTGATCACTTATATTGAGAAAGATATTGCTCGAGGATTGAACACGAACTCTATCATTGATGCTTTTAATAATAAGAAAGAGAGTCAAACACAGTTCAAGATGCCTGATTTCAATGGGTACTAGATAAGATTAGATAAACGTTAATACCGTTTGCAATCTAAGTTGATATTAGAAACATGTTTAGTTTCATATGTATTTGTGATATTTTGCAATTATTATTTTTTTTGAGTTAGTAAAAATTTGTATCGTAGTTTTTATTTTGTTTATTCATCCCCTCTACACCAAAATCCTGGCTCCGTCCCTACACACGACACGAATAATTTAAACCATTCAATAATTTTAAATTAATTTTTTGAATGTCTTTGCAAAAAATTAGTTCAACTGGATATGCATAAGTCGGTGATCCAATATCTCAAATTTTCATTCAGAATTTAGGATCCTAACTTCTGAATGAAAAAATGAGATATTGGATCACCCACTTATGCATATCCAGTTGAGTTGATTTTTTGCAGAGACATTTGAAAAATTATTTTTAAATTATTAAACGGTTTGGATTATTCGTTTGGGATCCAAAAGTAGGCCCCGCGGGCCGCTATGTACACTCTCGGTACACAAAGCTTCGGTACGTATATCTGTAT
Source organism: Vaccinium darrowii (assembly GCA_020921065.1). NCBI lineage: Eukaryota > Viridiplantae > Streptophyta > Magnoliopsida > Ericales > Ericaceae > Vaccinium > Vaccinium darrowii. The sequence goes on from CM037160.1 coordinate 29,600,697, forward strand.
CGATTTTGACTCCCTCTGAATTGTTTTGTTTTCTTTAATGTGATTAATGTCTTCATATCAAAAAGGGTAAAAAGTTTAGGATGTCTGAGTACATGTACACTCAGGCCAATTTTTTCAATTTTTTTATTTGGAGTGTTAAAAATTAACCAAAAACTAGATTTATGTGACATATAGTTTTGTTTTAAAATTGATCTCTGACAACTTTTCAAATTTTGGAAACGATGCATTATGGGCTCGGTTATAATGCTATCAAAATATATTGGACCTGGGGCGCTACGCAGCGTGCTATGCACTCATAGTGCAGCCACGCCGGCATCGTTCGGACAATCGAAGATATTTGATGTGTAGAGCTCGTCGAGCACTACAAGTGTATCAAAAATCAACTTGATCGAATATCGTTAAGTGCGTCATCGGAACACAAATATCTTAAAAAGAAATGGAACACAGATGGACTCAAACACTGGATCAATACCATTGAACCCATTCTTTTTCACGTTATTTGTGTTCCGATAACACACTTAACGATATCGATCGAGTTGATTTTTGGTACACGTGTAGTACTCGACGAGTTCTAAGTGGTGAACGTCTCCAATCGTCAGAAAGATGTCGACCATGGGGGCTGCCAGCACTATGCAAAACACTGTACTTTGCATGGGGTTCCACAACAATACCCCCCATTATTGTCGATTGTGAAGAGTAGGCTTCCCAAAAAAAAAAAGATGTGATCAAGGATCCATGTAGCTTCGTCATGTATAATCTAGAGAAAAATTCAATTTTTTAGTGGATACATTACTTTATGGGTCCCACAAGAAGAACAGTTCGGATTATCGTACTGAATGTACGGTGGTGCCCAAAAGCGCTTATCCGAAAACCCCCATTTGTCCAGCTCAACCAGGCATAGCTTTTCACTCAATAATCTGTCTATAATTTATGAAATAATATTTTGGGTGAAAATTTAGATTAGCTTTTTAGGTTTTTGCTCCAAAATTTGAGTTAAAATGACACATTTGTAAATGAGTAATGCTAGGAACAAATTAAAGTGTACATTGATTTTACGTCACGTTGATGTGTTTGTAGCATTTTTATTTGTAGTTCGTGAAGTAAAAAGAGGTATTGAGAAAAAATGGTACTCCCTCTATCCCATTATAAATGTCCACCATTCTTTTTGAGATATCCCAAAATAAGTGTCCACTTTTTATAAATAACCATCAAAAAATACCAAACTTTCAATTTTACCCATAAAAAGTACTCTTTCATTCCTAATTGATTTGATAATTTTTGAAATTCATACCATTCTTAAAGTGACAATATCTTTCAACATATAATATTTTTCATGATTTTGAAAACTTTGTATAATAGAATTAATTGAAATTTATCAAACAAGATCCATATTACATATTTTTTGAGATCCATATTGAAGGATATAAACAATTTATATACATTGAATTGACTTCACAGTTTTTAAGATTACTTTTGGAAATTTAGAGCACAAATTTTAATTTCTTAAAAAGTTCGATTTTCCGTAGAGGACATTTAAATTGGGACGGAGGGAGTATGAATTTCGGTCTTCCCTCATTTGCGTAATAAAAGAGTAGAATTCAACAAAAGGATATGCCATTAGAAATTAATTTTAAATTTTACTCAAATTTGAGGTTGGGTAGGAAAAATAGTAAGGAAAATATCCAGGAGCTTTGTTTAATCTGTGGTGGACTGAAGCCTCTAAAGTCTAAATACTAGAGTGCACTCAGTTCAAACTTCAAAGTATAGCCACCTCTTGGAGCTATCGTCACAGCTGATCATCAACTTTATGTATGCACAATCGACCACTGGATCAATTTATCGCTGGATGTATCCTTCATTTGATTTGGTTGTGTTTTTTGTCTTTCTTGTAAGCATTGTGACTTTTTTAATTCATCAATGAAGTTCGATCTTACACTTCCACTAAAAAAAAACATAACCCATTTGGCGGTGTGGCGCTGATGGGAGAAATCCCAAGCAATGGAAACTGTTTTTTCTTTTTTTTTTTGGTTTTATGTGCACTTTAAGGACAAATGTTAAAGATCATTAAAAAGTGAAGGGATATGTTTTATGTGTGCTTTAAGGACAAATGTTAAAGATCATTAAAAAGTGAAGCGATATGTTTTTCAACCCCCCCCCCCCCCCCCCCCCCCCCCCAAACGCTCCCTTTTTGTCTTTATTCATCTTGAAATTACCAAATTACCTTCACTTCATGGGTCACTTTTTCCATATAAAGGATGATTTAGTACTTTCAAGTGAATAAAGACAAAAAAAAAAAAAGGAAGTGATTAGGGATAAAAGGTGTGAAAATCATTTCCCAGATAATAGAATAAACTAGATCCAATATTATGTGAAATTGTGAAAAAAAGTTAGACTTGTTCCACTGAGACAACAGTACCCTTTTATTTTCCTATTCTCTCACTTTCCATTCTCTTTCCTCCATTTCCTAGTCCTTTGAACTCTCACGGCTTTTGTACTCTACTGTAAAGTAAGAAGTGAAGGGAGGCAAGGACATCTCAACAATGAGAACACAAATCCCTCTCAACAATGAGAACACAAATCCTCTCTACAAAGATTGGTTAACAGTGTTTTATCTACTCACATCTCTTTCAATACTCCAACAATCTTCTCTATTATTCTTTCTATATCAATTAAATAATACTTCATCCGTCCTAAATTGCTGGTCCTTCTTTCTATTTTGGGATGTCTCAAAATGTTAGTCCTATTTCCAAAAACAACTATCAAAATATGTCAAACTTCCAGTTTACCCTTAAAAGTACTCTTTCCCTCCCAATTTATTTCGCAGTTTTTAAAATTCGTCATTTCTAAATCTTTTATATCTTTTAGTTTATAATGTTTTTCATGATTTTTAAAACTTTGCATGAAACAACAAATTGAGATCTATCAAACAAGATTCATAATGCATATTTTTTGAGATCCATATTGAAAGATATTAGCAATTTGAAAACCACTTAATAATCTTCACAATTTAGAAGGATAATTTTGGAACTCTAAGACAATAATTTAGTCTCCTTAAAAAATTGAATTCCCTAAAAGGGACGAATAATTTGGGAAGGAGAATAAACTAATACACACACACACATAAGAGAAGAGAGAGGAGAGAGAAAGAAAAATAAAAAAGGATAAATAAAAAAAAAGTTTGGGAGTGAACAGTAGCTCTCTAAAAAGAGGGGGATACAAGGAGCTACTGTTCATCATAGTATTTTAGGAAGGTGTATATTGAGGCTATTGAGGTTTTGATGTGGACTAGAGCTCTCAATTATAGTTATATTCCTCATTTAGGGAGTTTGTTATGGTTGGCCTAAGGGCATCCCCTAATGCCTATCTAAATGGACTCTCTACCCTATTTTACCAAGCCAAAATCCCCATAGCATGCTCCCTATCCATGAATAGTGCCTCCTAAAATAAAGCCTCATTTGTTGAGGCACTATTCACTCCTCATACCTTATTTTAATGTCTCTCTCTCTCTCTCTCTCTCTCTAACTAATTATTAATATTTTAATATAAAAAAAGCAAGTAAAATAGAGAGCGTTGCTGGAGTGTTGATAGAAAATGTGTCAAACTATAATAGATATTTACACTATTCACGAACTTTTTTCCGGGATTTATTGTTGGGATGCTTTAATAGCATATACACCAGGATCGAGAAAAAAAAGACACTAGTCAGTAGCTTTCAATTTTTTCCCCAACGCTTTTAAAGCGAACAAACAATCATTTTTTAGTCAAAAAGTATTTTAAGCATGCACCGAGTTGATCATAACGGGATAATCTAAACCGATCATGTAGGACTTGTTGAGATGATTATTCACTAAAAAAATCATCTCCTTCAAATATCTAGAGGTATTCAAACAAAAAATTATTTAAAAAATATAATATTTGACACCAACCAATATCCAATGAATATGATTTTTATTATAAACGATCTTCTCAACGACACCAACAACATTAGCAGTTTGGAGAGACTAGTGTACATGTTCAAAGGTTGTTGATGTAAATGAATTTAGAAAAACATGTACTTAGCTTGTTTAAAATACTAGGTATTCAAAAACTTTTCTTAAGAGTGCACACATGGCTGTAGGAGCTCGTTGAAGGGGAAATGCGTTCTGTGCAACGTTGTGCTCTTTAAATTTTATTAATCTTATTCCAAATTATAGGATTTTTCTGTGCAGTTTTTCAATTTTATTTTAATAATCTGATTGGTATGGGATTTCAATGGTTTAGTTCCTAGAGGACTGGGTTGGGGAAAGGGGAATGAAACAGGAAGGGAAAGTGGTGGGTGCACTTGTGTCCATTCCTAAAACATTTATTCTTCTCTTTTTTTGAACTGGAAACATTTACTCTTCTCGCAGTAAAGAATTTTTCACCTACTATAACTCTACATTCTCCATAAAAAGTAGGGTACCGTAAAAGAGTTAATACAATCCTAACATATGTCCCAAAACACATACTCCCTCCATCGCTATTTAGGTGTGTTACTTCGTAAATTTAACTTATTAAAAAAATATCATCATTATACCTTTCACATCAATTTTTACCTCTACTTTACACTTTTCAAATCAACTTTACCTCTACTTTCCGAAATTATTTTTCATTTTTACCCATTAACTCGTTACCCACTAATTTTTCAAAAGGGCAAAATAATAATTGTACCAACTTTTGTCCATTAACTTTTCAAAACACACACTTATTAAGGGACAGTCCAAAATGGAAATCTAAACACTAAGAAAATGACGGAGGGAGTATTAACAAGACTCATTTTGTTTAGGGGCACTTAAAACAATCATCCTTTTACTCAGTTGAAATTAGAAAATCATCGTGAGCCTTTTTAGGAGTTATGTTTCCATCCCGAGATTCAAATAAACCCACTTTTACCCTTGATTATATATATAAATATATATACTAGGATATTAATGACTAAAATGAATGTTTTCATCCAAAATTAATTATGTTTCCAACCAAAGATTCTTGGCCTATAGGGTAAAGATTTTTTTGGATGAAAACATAAATAAATTTTGGATGAAATTCATTCAAAATTAATTATGTTTCCATCCAAAAGTTCTTTGCCTATAGGGTAAAGATTTTTGGGATGAAAGCATAAATTATTTTTGCCACAGTTCTTTATATTTTCATCCAAAAATCCTTGATCCAATAACCATGGTTAAAATTTTTTAGGGTGCCGCATGCGTGGGCCAAGTTCATAAAGGGAAGCGATCATGGTTAAAATCAAACTAGCAATCATGTCAATGGTTTTTGACATTTTTTTACCATGATTCAAGATGTTAATTCAATAATTATTACCATGTTTACAGGTACAAGGAGGGCGTGCATAATCTATAGAAGCCCGCGCAACGACTGTTTTGATATTTTTACCATGATTTTTTATATTTTATTTATTTTTACCACGAAATGTCGATTATGTGGTTGATATGTTTTTAACATGATTCAAATAATCATGGTAAAAATCAAATACAAAACATAAAATATGGTAAATCGAGTAATCATGGTAAAAATTAAAATGATTGAGATAATGAACTAGTAATATTGTTAAACGTGATTTCAACAATAATTATGATAAAATATCATCCCTCTTTTGAATTTCCACCATTTCGAATTTCAGGAAGGAGAATAATTCATCAATTCAAAAAATATCTTAATTTTAGGGTGTGTGGATCAATCAAAAGTAACCAATTTTGAATTCAAAAATTACTTCTGTTTTATATTTTTTCATCATCTAGTGTATATATATATATATATATATATATATATATATATATATATATATATATATATATATATATATATATACCAAAAACTTCTAATCCGGACTCCCGGATTGGAGGTTTTTTCGTATTTTGAAGCTTTTAACAATTGTTTTTGCAAGATCCGAACCGTCCAATGTGTTTAAAAGGTGTCTTCAAGGGTTCCCGCGAGAAATCATCAAAAAAAAAAAAACTGGGAGCTTGATTTGAGCAGTTTTTCACAAAAACTGTATATTTACAGTTTTGCTAAAAACTGCTCGGATCAAGCCCTTCCCGGTAATTTTTTTTTTTGATGATTTCTCGCGGGAACCCTTGAAAACACCTTTTAAACACATTGGAAGGTTCGGATCGTCAAAAAAATAATGGGAACGTGGAGGTCTGGATCGTCAAAAAAATAATGGGAACGTGGAGGTCTGGAAGTCCATATATATATATATATATATATACACACATAAAAAATGCAGAAAAACAGTTGTGAGCCGTTGGATCGCGTGAAGGGGATAGGATCCAACGGTCCACAACTGTTTTCCTGCACTTTTTTTGTGAGGGAGCTCTCATAGGAAACTTCTTATATATAGAGGAATGATCTAGTCCAGGACTCCCGGATCCGGGACTCCACCTTCCCGATATTTTTTTGACGATCTGAACAGTCCAATGTGTTCAAAAGGTGTTTTCAAGGGTCCACGCGAGAAATCTTAAAAGAAAAAATACCGGGAAGGGCTTGATCCAAGCAGTTTTTTGCAAAACTGTAAATGTACAGTTTTGCAAAAAACTGCTTGGATCAAGCCCTTCCCGGTATTTTTTCTTTTAAGATTTCTCGCGTGGACCCTTGAAAACACCTTTTGAACACATTGGACGGCTCGGATTTCCCAAAAACAATTTTTAAAAGCCTCAAAACACCGAAAAAGCTTCAATCCGGGATCCTTGATAGGATCCGTGGCGTATATATATATATATATATATATATATATATATATATATATATATATATATATATATATATATTAAGGAAGGGTAATAATGGTAAATCACATTACAAGAGGATGAAAACATAATTCCATAAATAATGGGGGATGAAAATCTAAGTGGTACCCAAAAAGCGGATGGATATTTAATTACCTGTTTTGTTTATCTATTTTTCATTGAATAAATCTGTTTCGTTCATATTGTTATCGATGTTCTATCAACTTTATTTTCTATGTGTTGGTTCAACTTGATGAGCTCTACTTTTGGACGCAGTTCGCATCCGTTTTTCCTCTTGTAATTCAATCCATTTTTGGACTTTGTGGGCCCTTACTCGACCCATAACTATGATTCAGAACTGTTCACCTTGTAGAGCTCATTGAGTAGAATGTACACGCAATAAATTAAGTTGATCAACCATTGATAACTTTATGAACGATACATATTTGTGCAATAAGATTGGGAAATATAGGTTTGTAATTATATTTTGTTTGTCTATTTTTCATTAAAAGCCAAGGGATACAACCAAATTTGTTAAGAAGCACATTTTATAAAAGCGAATGACTACAATACACGCTCATTAAAGGTGTGTATCATATGTATCTATTGTATGGTCCATATTGTCCCACATCATTGGTAATAGTAACATTTTTTAGTATTTCGTAACTTTTTAGTAATATAATTCGTAACATTTCTTATGATTCATAACATTTGGTGTGTCTTGTAACTTCTATAAAAAAATTCGTAACTTTTATTAATAAGAGATAATCGATTCATAATTTTTATAGAGGTGCATATGATATACACCTAAATAAGGGGTGTATTGTAGCATTTCATGTTATTAAATGGATTGGGTTTTTAAATAATAACTTCATCTATCTTATGAAAAGGGCAAAAAAAAAAAAAAAAAAAAAACAATGCGGTCCATGTCCTATGCATTAAGAACTTTAGGTTGACCAGATGGTCAAGATCAATTATTTCTCCGGAGGCTCTCAACTTCTCAAGCTCAAAACTATTCAAACACTATTAATTTTTATGGAGTCAATGGCCATGTTAGTTTAGACATTTTAGTTTAGTTTAGTTTTTCGATCATTACCCTATTTCTCTCTTCAATTCTTACTCATCTTTTGAATTTTTATTTTTATTTTTCTCTCTATCCCTTTCCACTTATTACTCCTATTTGTAATTATTATATTATTCCTCTCTCCACTCATTGCCACTATAAACAAAACTAAAATAAACTCCCCAAAACGAACACATTCAATAACATGAGTTTCGCTGTAAATTTGTCTTGACAACGGAATAGCAGGCTTTCCAGGAGTGCAAATTTGTTCACCCTCACGAACGAGGGTGAACAAAACCCCCACTCTGGTTGGTTGGTGGAAAAAGACGTGGGGTCCACGGAATCACATCGCTTGTTGGTAATCATGACATCACTTTGTGGTAGATCCCACACATTTTTCACCAATTAGAGTGAGGGTTTTGTTAATCCACATCGGGTTTTGTTAATCCACATCAGGTTTTGTTTTTTTTTTTTTTTTGGGATCAAGTTCATCCACATTAACAAATTTGCACTCACGCATGAGCTAAGGGGGTGTTCCACTAACAAAAAAATAATTTTTTCTAAAAATTAAGACAAATTATTGTCTCATAATATATCATATAAAAAATCGTGAAAAACCAATTTATTTAAAATAACTACCTTAGCGAGCCCCTTAAGTGGTACTCCTGGCAGAAAGGATTGCATAGAAAAAGGTAAAAAAGAATTGCATAGAAAAGGAAGAGCAGAGGAGGCATGTATAATAAAGTAGTAGTAAAAGGACAAAAATTAGAAAAGGCGCCCAAACCAGTTGCCCTAAACAAATCAAACATTCTGCTCCATAAATCCCCCCAAATCAGGGCATTTTCTTCCTGCTTTGACACCCTGATCATATTCTTCAATTTTCTCCTGATTAACCAAGTTAAGGGCTTGGAATTGCATTACACATATAGACTGGTTTGCAAACTGAGAGGTGGGGGGTCTTCATGTATCGTCTTCGGCCTAGAGAGAGAAAGGTTTTCTCCGGCTTTACAACAGCTGAGGTTATATATTTTGTATTCAGAACTGTTTGTTTTTATCTCTATCTGGGCATTTCATATATTATCTACTTTGTTTCACTTTGTTTTTTGACATTCTAAGGATTACCCGTTTTTTGTAAGCATTAGTATCTTGTTCCGACGTGTAGAAATATTTGGAGAGTAATGTGAAGTTTAATGCATTCCAAATTTTGAGTTATACATCTTTGTTTGGTTTTCCCAATCACAGATGAGGTAATATATTTACAACAGCTGAGGTTATATGCTTAATATCCAGAGCTGTTTCTTGCTTTGATTGTTTCTTTATCTGGCCATTTAATGGATTATCCACTTTGTTTATTGGCATTCTATAATAGGGTGTGCGGGCTAGCTTAGCCCTGCCCAAACCTCCACTGGCCCCAATGTTTGGAACCTGAGATTCGACTTGTGACCTCCTCGGCAAGCCCTATAGTTGTTGTCTCATGGCCCTTGGCCAAACCCCTTCGGGCAAGCCCTTTAGTGTTTTTGAAATATTGGTGTAATTTTCTGGGGTAATTTTTTTGAGTCGTACTCTGGAAAAAGTAATGTTGCATTAGCATGCAATGTGAACGCATTTAGTGAGGAATCACTGATAATAACGCACAGGCTTGTGAAATGGTTCCTCAGCTCAGCAGTTAAAAATTCAATAGAAAAATGTGTGGCCTACTATATCTTATTTTTGTGATCTTCCATTATCGTCTGCTTATTTTTTTTTAGATAAACTTAGATAGCATGTATGGGCAGAATAATATTGGTACATGTTATAACCTTCTATTTTTTCGCAACATTTGAAAAGCTTGGTGTTCGCGGTTTTGTGCTTAATTGTGTTCAATGCTGATGCATTGTTTATATTGTATCTTAATGGGCAAAAGTCTTTTGGATGCCTTGGTTTAGGTTAGGTCAACTTAATAATTTTATAAGGTATATAACTTACGGGTTCCTTTATTGGAGATTAGTGCAATTGAGTTAAACGGAGTGATGAAGAGAGGTACAAGAAGGTCTTCCTATTAAGTTTCGTAAGTGCTTGAGTGACTGATGGATTATTTGGATGACTTATTGACTTTACAAGATCTGGCATACCAAGAAGATGCTTGTTTAACGGTGTACAAATTGTTGGTTTTGTTCCAAGTGTGTGGTTCACGTGTGGTGCCCAATCTTCAAGTCAAAGATCAAAGTGAAAGTTGCTGACTGCGAGCCTCTCCGAACATTTTTCAATCAGCCTCTTTGGTTGTAATAACAATACCCTAAATCATGTGCATTTTTTTTCCACTGCTAATAAATTGTTTCATTCAAGTTACAGAGATTGTTCCAAACTTGGTTAGCTGCAACCACAAAGATATAAATACTCTTTAGCTTGGATCAGAAGTCCAATAATGGCTGTTTCTCCTTGTATCTTAGAGTTGCCTTATAAATACTCTTTAGCTTGGATCAGAGGACCAAAAATGGTTATTTCTTACGACTTCAATGCTTGTTCTGCAATTGTTGTCTTCGTTTTTTGTAAAGTTACTTTTGGTTGACAAATTGATCTACTACTCTTGACCTCAGATTTCAACTTGGTTTCTGTTGTTCTTTCCCTTCCTTTTTCCCCTTCACAAGTTGTAAAGAGGCATGATCTTAGAATGTTTTTTCTCTCCCCTACCCAAACAGATTAAGAGAATGGAGAAATTACTTTTACATTCAGGAGAACAATCTCTTCTAGATGTGGAATTCTGTAAAAGGCTTGCAAGAAGTTTCAGGTGAGTTGATTTTCTCAGACCTTAGTGTAACTTTGTATATCCTACAAAAAGTTGATTTCTTGGAAGATATGAGATGTTCTTGGAAGTTTGAGTGGTTGAGTCTTCTGTTCGATTGTTTTCTTTCAGCAACTCCAGTGGTCGAGCTGGGAAACCTGCTGTAAAGTGGACTGAGGTTCTGATTCTCAACTTCTTCCCCTGGTTCCTTGTAAATAAAACTGTTGGGCAACGACTAAACACAGGCACACAATATCACAAAGTATCGATTACGACACAGAAGATTCATGTGGTTGACAAGATTGCTCATGTCAACGAGTCCAATGAAATCTCACTGTGTTTTGAATGAAGAGTTACAATGACATCAGTTATGTAATGCCAGGGCTTGAATCACCAAAACTAGCGTACCTTATTACTCAAAGGACATGTGGACCTTGAGTCCTATACTAATCAGGCTTTACAAACCTAAAAAATACTTCATTTACTTAATTACTTTGTACTTAAACTGTTCATAACATTACTGTTGAAATTTTGTTGTAGGTGCAATGTTGGTTTCATGATAGGCAGCGATCCCATCCTTTGAAAAATGCTGCTTCTCCTAATCCTCCCAAGGAATCATCGGTTCCAGATGCTGTCCCTTTGAAAGAGGCACATGAAGTTCACGAAGCATCTAAATGTATTTATATTGCTGGTGAGCTGTTCCTTACCATGGGATATGATTTTCATTATTATGCCTCGGGATCTATGTTACCTGGATCCGCCATTTTGGTGAAGCACCCCCCATGGGCGTGGGTGTGGGATATCTACCGGATATGGCAGTCAGAGTCTGCTGCCCGTGGGTTGAAATGATCTACTCACCTTCACAAGTCCTAGGATGCTCCTTGGTTGTTTCCAAGGTGGATATTTAAGGAGTAGTTCTATACGAGTAGTTTCACGGGTCAATTGTGTTTTGGTGTTCATTGTGAGTTTCGTCAAGAAGATTCACAATGTAGGTCATTAAATGCACAGGTTGTGGTGACCGTGGATGCTTCTGCATGCCCTTTAACATAGCGAGTATTACCTGGTTGATATCGGCATTTTTTTATAATGTTATTTTGAAAACAGGGGAAGAGGTTCCAGGTCTATCAGAATTGGAATTCGAGGCAAGATCATCTGATGGGGCATGGTAAGAGCAAGGAAGTTGTTTTTGTGATTTCCTAGTTCACACCCCTTCATTCTTGCATTAGGCATGCCTGGTAAAATATGCAACTTTGAAGTTTGATCTTATGAAAGTTGTTTTTCATTTATAAAACATAATGATGCTTGAGAAGATGGAGACTTTCTGCCAGTTTATATTGCATATTTTTAGGTTTTAAAGTAATTGGAACATGATTAACTTGATTTACATTTGTCTACAACTCCATCTTCCCCCCAAACTGGATCATGTAAATGATTACTTGCTGCTTCTCGTTCTTTTTCATTTTCCCTCCAATATGAATAGCTTTATGACACCTACTAAGAAAGAGAAGAACTAGTCACATTTGCATATGGAATCCTTCAAGAATCCATTGATGTCAATCTCCACGGTATTTTCTCTCTGTCTGACACTTATCAGGGCCTAAAACACACACACACAACATACATGGAGAGTGATAACTGTAAAACAAATGAAGTCATGTATGATGGCTGGAGGTAACTAGTATAATTTTTGAAGCCAATAGTACTTGGTCATCTGTTTTAATTGATAAAATGGTATAGACACTGAGTATGTTGGTGACCTCTCATATTTTGGAATCAAGGACATTATTGACAGTGGTTATCTTTTTGAAAGTCACTATGCTGTTAATTACACGTCATTAGGCGGTTCTCAAAGTATGATTATTTAGCTGAAGTTGAGTCGTCTTACAAATTTAATAATATAATTAAACCCTCGGCTAGTTCATTTTTATTTATTTTAACAGTTCTACACAATTGTTACTGTAAGGGAAAAATGGTTATGAATTTTGACTTGGTATAACTTATTGTCTTCATGTACATCTCCCATCCTTTGGTAGAGTTCTCTATGTTTTGCTACCATCACCTTTTCTCGAAACAACATGAATTTTGAGCAGTAATGCCTTGATAAGTATCACTTGATTCCATAATTCCAATCAACAGTTGACTTAACACAAATATAACGTCCATGTACGTAGAAAGGTAACGGGCATTGGACCTTGACCTACCGGCACAGTCAGTAGCTTGTCAGTAATACCCAACATTCATGGTTACCTGTTTTTATAATTCGCCTTTCTGCAACGGGGAAAGTTATAACCTGCACTTTGCATTGTTGGTTGGCATCTAAGTGGTACCTTCGTCAGCTTTGTTGATTGACATCTAATAGTGGTACCATTGTCTTTCCTAATTTCATGTCAACTAAAACTGAAATTTCAAAACAAGTAGCTGGAATTGTCAGAATTATGTGGTCTGTATCACTGTAGTGTCTAACAGTAGTACCTTCGTCGGCTTTGTTGATTGACATCTAACAGTTGAACTTCTTAATTTCGTGTCAACTAAATAAAAATGCAATTTCAAAACAATAGTAGCTGGCATGATGAGAATAATGTGATATAGTATCTATATCTTCAACAGTATCATATTGTTGAACCTTTCCACTTTGGCTTTCCAGGTATGACGTGGATACATTTCTCACCCACCGAGATCTTAGTTCAGGTGAAGCTGTAAGTGGTTGATATTCATAAATCATGCATTCATGCATTTAGCAGTCACCTGTTAATCCAGGAGGGTATTACTAACCATTGGTAGTTCTTTTCCTTATACACTTATGGGTGTTAAACCTATGTTTTTGTTCCCTTTTTGGATGGACTGATGTTGAACCTTTAGTTTTGGGTAGAGACAGTTTCAGCGAAGGAGAGAATGAAAAAAAGGGAGTGATTAACGAACTGGGGACCAGTTGCTGATGCCGCCTCACTATGCGTAGATGAGGTGACTGATGCGCTTGAAAAATACGACTACAAAAGTGCAGCAATGAAATTGGAATTTTCTGTGCAATAAGTGTACTATTTATACAAGAAACTGTTGACAATATGCATTATATCAAAGCATATCAGGAAATACATAAGCAACAAAGATATGTTAGCCACATAGCTATTTCTTTATTCTCGACTGCCAGAAAGACAGAAAAGATAGTTCTTGTTGTTTCTTCGACAATTTCCAATCATCTATCATGTTTAACTTATTGAAACTATTTCATTGCAAAATAGTGCATTGTGTTACCATCTTCAAATATCTAATTATTGAAGGATCTGTTGGTCGTATCTCATCCCATGCCCATAGCCAATTTTCTGTCAATATAGAATTCTGGTTTGAAGCTGTTGTGTTGTTTATAGTTGTTATCGTTCCATTTCTATTTCTATTGTCACGTATAGAATAAGATTAGCAATATAGTACTGAGTTTGCTTTTTCTTGTGATTCGACTTCTGTTTACTCTCTAGATTGAGGATTAATTTTCTGCTTCTTGAGCAGTAGTGCGTGGTCTATGCCAAGCAACCATTGCTTAGGCCACTTTTACATTTAGTCGTCGTACATTTACTTACCAGTTGCTGTGGTCTTTTCTAAAAAAATATACTCTGCTTCTTCAGCATGAACTCCAGAAAAGCAACTTGTGTTGCCATCTGCAACATAAAGAAGTTTGACAGATTGGTCATTTATTTCAGGAAGTTCTTGTAAGATTTGCCGGGTTTGATGCCGATGGGGATGAGTGGGTAAATGTGAAAACAGATGTGCGAGAACGGTCTCTTCCCTTGGAGGATTCAGAATGTGGAAAGGTGAAAGTTGGAGATCTGATAGTCTGCTTTCAGGTAATACCATGTTTAGATGTTTCAAGTCTTACGGAAATAGCCTTGTCCTGTGTTACTCATCATCCATTGGTTCTATGGTCATGCTACTAGGAGAGAGGAGACGAGGCAAGCTACTATGATGCTCGTGTTATTGAGATTCAGAAGAGAATGCATGATATAAGGGGCTGCAGGTGTCTTTTCTTGATTCAATATGACCACGATAATACCCAGGTGAGTACTATTTTACGCGTCTAAATTTTTTTCCCGTCCTCAAAATTTGTACATTAAAATACTACTCCATTTTCAGGAAAGAGTTCGTTTGATGAGATTATGTTGCCGGCCGACATATTAGATTTTTGCGCTGGTGCTCAATTTTTTCCCATTGAGTCAGGTCTCTTGCTGTCTTGCATTTATATATAAAGGTCGAGTATATATGAAGTGAACCTTAGACACAGCTCAAAATTAAGTCACAGTTTTGGTATACCCTGGAATGGCCTTTCGGGTTTGTTGGCTTATTGAGTTCAAGAAGCTCGACCGATAATGTAAACCCCAGGTTATTTTTCAAAACAACTGTCCTGGTATTTCTTTGACTTTGTTTTCTATGCTGGCTTTAGAGGCATCCTTATTCTGTTCTGTGTATTTGTTCCCAAGAAGTGACAAGCTGAAGATTTCCAATTTTAGTCTTGTTTCCATTGCATAGCTGCAGGACTATACCTCTTCACTCACTGGAGAATGTGTGCTGGTAATAGTATAAGTTAGGTAACTGGATTTTCAGAAAGTTCGGGGAGGTTATTGTAGTTTTATACTCCCTCCATCCATATTTCTTGTCCACTTTCACTATTCACGACAACTAAAAAAATTGTTCATATTTTCTAATGTATAATGTGATATATATTTAATATGTATTTTGTTTGATAGTTCTCGGTGAGTTCTAAACAATGTTTTCAAAAGTGAAAAAAAAAATTACAGATGGAAAGAGATAAACAATTGAAAAATAGTATCCATGTTAAAAAATAGACAACAAATTTGGGTTGGAGGGAGTAAAAAATTAAGGGAGACGAATGTGATTGCCAGTTAGCCCACTTTGGAAATTTAGATCGATTGTGTAGATGAAATGGTTTTTTAGGAAAATTTGTGAGATATATTTTATGATTTTCTGGGTTCATGTGAGAACCATTTAATTTTAACTAAATTTATCTACTGCAACTAGGTAAGTGTGGAATAAAATTTTGCACTTAAGAATTGAGCGCAAGACATGATCCTTAAAAGTGTGTATTATATTCACTTAAAATTTTACACTATAACACTGGCTCATTAAAAGTGCGTATTATATTCAGGTATTGAATGGTTTATATTGTGCTATTTCATGGCAATAATAACATTTTTTAGTGGCGTAACTTTTATATTTAAAACTCGTCGTAATTTTTTAGCAATATGATTGATAAAATTTTCATGGGAAATCTAAGTTTGAATGGGAAATCAAAGTTTGAAATACTAGTCATATTCAAACGAAATATATATTAAAATTCTTTATTTGTTTTTGTTTGCATGGGAAACCTAAGGTTGAAATACTAGTCGTAAACTACTTTTACTATTTTTAACAAAAGTGGATTTAATTAGGCACATTTAATGAACAATATCATGTGTCTTAGGGGCACACATTAACAAAACCCTCTACATTTAATGTCATTTGGGGAGTTCCGCTAACACTTTATTTTGACACATTTTTTATCTGGATCTCACTGTGATGTTTTGAACCATTGATCATGTTTAAATGAGTCAAATGGGGGGCCTTGCAAAAAATTAGCTCAATCGAATATCGGTAAGTGCTTGATCCAAATAGTTTTGCAAAAACTGTGATAGGAAATGGTGTTCACAAAATTGTTTTAATCAAGCCCTTACCGATATCCGATTAAGCTAATTTTTTGCAAGGCCCCCTATTTTACTCATTTAAACAAGATCAATAGTTCGAAATTTCACAAGGGGACTCAGAAATATGAGGTGTCAAAATGTGTGTCAAAATAAGTGTTAGCGTAACTGCCCCCCTATAATATTAGGCTCATTTTGAAGATATGATTAATATATTTTTTTTCTTGGGCCACTTAAATAATCATCCTCAAGACACTTTGAAATTATGTTTTCATCTTGTGTTTTTTTTGGAGTTATGTTTTTGTCCCGACATTCAAATAAACCCAAAATTGCCCTTTATTAATATATTAAGAAATTGAGGACTAAAACAAATGTTGCATATAGGAGGGGAGAAAAGTGGACTAATTTCAATATTTTGAAGTCCTCTCCTGCAATTACGGGATTTGAGGATAATTGTCAATCCTAATATTACGCTTTATCAAAGTCATTCAAAATCCCATGATTTTCTCTTTGCTCTCATCCTATTTATACCAAGAACTAATCTGTAACGTCAAAATTGATAGCCATTAACGTCCAAAATTTCAGCTCTCAGTGTCCAAATCATCGTCCCAAACTTTGTCCATGCCGATCCTAAATCATCGCCCTACAGTTCTCCATCCCAAATCGACAGCCCTTGCAGCCCCAAATCTACATCAACACCCTGCTCCATAAACGTCATTGACTTTCTGAAGGGGTTCCGTGGAATTGCGGTATTGTTCGGAAAATTGTGAATCTCCAATTTTCAAACAGTAGTCTTGCTCTTTTGAAGTGAAGTATCCCGAATGTGACCCGAAAATGTAATACGGTGTCGTTCGAAGACCTCGATCAATCACAAGTGTGTTCTTATATCGATTGCATTAATTTTTTATATTGGACCCGTAAGTTTGTTGGGTAGTTCAGTTGTAGTATTTTCAAACTTGACTATTACGATACATATAGTGTACCCAGGGAATATGGTAAACAATGAATGCGTTTGTTTACCGTGATAATTGAAAAGCTCAATCATACTAATGATTTTCATAAATCAAGGTAAAATACGTTAGTTTGGCCTTTGACATTTGTTATGTTTTATCTGGTTGCGGGCTCAACTGTGGCATAGTGCTTTGCTACGTTATCAGTCAATACTTTCGCAATCAACCAATTTTCCGAAGGTTATCAAAAACAGAATGCGGGCAATTGAGAGCCGACATGGTGCATGAATTTCTCAATGATGAAGTCAATTCCAGAGCCTGGAGAAAACAACTACAAGTTTAATACGGCATCAATTTTTTTTTTACCATGATCATTGAAATATACTGTGGTTGCATATTTTACCATAATCTGAATTCACAAGTTGTCTAAATTTGCCATGTTTTTTTGGCCTGGGACTATTTTTAACATGATGATTGGAAGGTCATATGGACATATATTTCACCATGATCCAAGTTGCACATATTCCACACAAAAAAAAAAACCATTTTTATTGTTAAATCAACAAATGTAACTATAACAGAAAAGTATTTACCATGATGCAACTTGTTAGGAAGAATAAACTTACCATGTTTATTGTACCCTTTCTGAACTTTTACCATGATCGCTAGGGAAAAAGTTCGAATTGATTTTTACCATGATTAACCAAAATTTTATCATATTTTTTGATGTTGACATATTTTTCTTCGAAGTGCCAAATCTGAATTTCTACCATTGTCTGTGGGAAAAAATGTGGAAGTAAATTTTACCACGATTATTGTAAATTTTACAATTGTATCTGAATTGCAAAAATATATGATAAAATAATCCTCCGTAACAGTCCCACCATCTTCCACCCCAAAATTTATGGGACCATGATCACGTTTTAGTTTTAGTACGTAATTGGTTCCCTTCCCACCGTTATCCATGCCAACTAAACTTTCTCAAACTCAAGGTGAGTACAAGACTGCAATTTAGAGTTTTGATTGGTACGTCTATATAATTGCATGTCAACAAAATTCAAAATTTTCCCTTTTCTGATAAAAGGAATGGAAATATTCAAAACCCATGATTTTAGGTAACTATATCCCACCAAATTAGGAAAACTACATCCCACCTATTTAGGCAACAATAATTATGTATATTTATACGCACCACTAAATAAGGGCAGAAAAGGTATTTTACAAGTAGAAAGGATGAAAACATAATCATTCAAAATAACAAGGATGAAGAAGGAGGACATTGACTGCCAAGGTGTTTTTTGCTAATGAGGCTTTAACGGAACCATTGGTAGCCATTGAAGGGCAAGGAGTGATCGCCACTCATGCTGTATCCATGGTATAATCATGTCACGATTGGTGTAATCCATTAAGTTTACTTGTTTCGTGCTTTTTTTTTTCCAATTCAAATGGTGGTGATGAGTTCCAAATCTTGTTAATCTCAGTATTTTTTTTTTTTTTTGGGGAATGAATGGATTTATGTTTTGGGAGAGTTAATTAGGCATCATGTACAAAAAAGGATCATTATGATTTCATCCTATGAGATTTGAATAGTACTTATGATTTCATCCTGAAATTCAAATAAACCCCAAAACACCCTTTCTCTCTCCTAATTTTTCTAATATTTTTCTCCTAATTTTTCTAATAATTCTCTCTCATAATCTCCGAACATTTATCTCTCCTAATATTTCCTAATTTTTCTCAATCTCTCTCTCCCCCTCTCCTATCTTGAAAAATCTCTCTTTCCTAATCTTATAATTCTCTCTCCTAATCTTCTTACACCTAAAATCTCAAAAAAAAAAAAAAAGGAAATTCCTTATGACAACAAATAAAGAAAATATGATGATATAATTGATTTTCATAGACTATGTAAAAAACATGATAAACTAATGATGACTATAATGTTCATGATTTACTGATCAATCATGTTCAGGGTGAGTTTACACTAGGAACATGATGATTTATTGATTAACAATGTTTACTGATTTATTGATTAATGCAAGCCAAAACCATGAAAACATGGTTGATTAATGCACCATAAAACCACACGAAAAACAGGGTTGAATCATGTGGTGATTTATGATGTTCACTTTACCGAATCACTGAAATGTTGAAGTGGTAAACTAGTAAACCATCTTTTATTGTATCAAATCACCCAATATGGAAAATAATAACCATGTTCACGAGTCGTTTATTTCATACAGTGAACATGGTTTATTGATTTTACAATATCAAATCACATAAACGGTAAATCAATAAATCATATTCAATGTATGAAATAACCATCTTTTAAAGGGCATGTGAGTATGGCTTATAGATTTCCCATTTTTAATGTATCAAAGAAAAGCACCAGCTTTGAATAAAATAAAAAAAATACCATTGAATCGAAAAAAACAATACCGCCATTAACAAAATCCGGAACTCACCACCACCATACAAAACAAAAAAATATATAACAGTAATCAAACGAGATTGCAAGATGGATCGAGATTGAAAGATTACTCGTTGACTTTTTTCGTTCCAGAACTCACCACCACCATACAAAAAATAATAATAATAATAATATTACAGTAATCAAACGAGATTGTGAGATGGATCGAGATTGAAAGATTACTCGTTGAGTTTTTTCGTCGCCATCAAGATCAATCGATTCTGAGTTCAGTAGTTGGACACCATGTGGGCAAATCGTGATGGAGCTCTACGCTGACACCACTCCACGCACCACGGAAAAATTCAGAGCACTTTGCACTGGAGAGCAAGGCATGGGCAACTAAAATAATACTCCACCCTCAAATCAGGCAACTAAACTAATTTCTTCAAAGAAATCGGACAAAGCCACTGGAGAAAGTAAAAAACTCGATTCTACTAATTTCTTCAAGTTGGATTAGATAGACATGTTTCATGGCCTTTTTCTGCCCCTTTTTTTGGGTCTCGTACCTTTCCATTTTTTTGATATTTTCAAGGCATTCAATAAGGAATTTAATACCTTCCTTTTAATACAATTATGGAAGGGGAATTAGTAGAAATTGAATCCCATCAAATTAGGGATATGATGATCCTGATATTTTGGAAACATTAAACGTCCATATATACAATTAATTAAGGAGAATATAATAAATAAGGGCATAAAGGTCTGAAATCCAATATTGGGATGAGATCATAAATATTCAAATCTCATAAGATGAAAACATAAGTAGAATTTACATACAGGATGCCTAATTAAAATTCTCTTATGTTTTCAATGTTTTTGTGAGATTTGTTTGGGATCTATGGGTTTGCATGTTTTTAGGAGTGAACATGGTTTCTTTGTTTAGCATGTTAACTAAATTGTACATTGAATATGGTGTATTAGTGTATAGAGTTGAATCCAGGTTTCATGGTATATTCGTTACCCATGGTTTTTTTACGCAGTATTAATCATGGTTAAGTTCATTACCATGCTTTTCATGGTTTTGGTTGGGGTAGTCGTTTTATGGTGCATTAATCCACCATATGTTTCATGGTTTTTTTATGATTTTTTGTGGTGCATTAAAATACCATTTTTTTTTATATCAATCTGACTTTTATACTTGGACTACATATATCTATTTTTTATGGTGCATTAATGTGTCATGTTCCTTAGTTCATTTATTTACACTTATATTATACTATTATTCAGAAATGTATCATGTTATGATTATTTTTTAGGTCAAAATGTCATGATTATTTTTTTCATTTTTGTTGTGAAATTTAGGAGAGAGAATTATAAGATTAGAAAAGACAGATTCTTCGTGCGTGCGCGCGCGCGAGAGAGAGAGAGAGAGAGAGAGAGAGAGAGAGAGAGAGAGAGAGATAAATTAGGAAAGATTAGGAGAGAGAAATGTTGGTAAATTAGGAGAGAGAATTATTAGGAAAATCAAGAGAGAAATGTTAGGAAAATTAGGAGAAAAAAAAGGGTGTTTGGGGGGTTGATTTAATTTCATGATGGAATCATAAATATAATCTCATAGGATGGAATCATAATAATCTTTTTTGTACATGATGCCTAATTAACTCTCCCTTCAAGAAAATTTAGTAAAAAGAAATTAGGATATGGTTGGTACTATAATTTGTTATCAATACATTCAAAGGATAAAATGGTGATTTTAAGTAAAAAGGGAGGAATGGAGATGGGTCTCCATTTGTAGGGAGATTCTCCAAATATGGAGGATGGGAGTTGGATCTCCAAAATGGAGACCTCAAATGGAGATGGGTTGGAGGGCATGGATTCTCTAAAAGGGAAATTTGGTCCTCCAAAATGGAGATTTGGAGATGGGTAGGAAATGCTCTTAAGGCTCTGCTTGATACCTAGGAAAGGAAAGGAAATGAAAGGAAATGGAAAGAAAAAAAATCCGCTTCCTTTGTTTGGGTTGAGATGAAAAAGAGAGGAAAAATAACTAAACTAAACTATTTAAACAAAAAATTTGCCTCTTAACTTTCTTCAATCTTTCCTTCTTTTCCCCTCTCTTTTATTTTCTTTTCTTTTCCTTTTTTCCCCCTAGGTATCAAACAAAGCGTAAGTATTTCCTTACATGTGATTTGCCAATTATGCCCCTGGCGTTTTGGGATATAATAGCACTGATGTGCACGTGACGAGTTTTGTGGACGGAAAACTAGATGGGGTTAGCAATTGGACTAAAAAAAATGGAGTCTAATAGTTCAAGGGTGGATTTCATGTTTTAGATAATTTAAGAATTAAGTAGACAAAATGGTGATAGTTTAGGGGATAAAAGCAAAAAAAAAAAAACTCCAGAGGTAAATAATAAGATTACATTTAACCTCAACAAAGAGAATAAATTGCAGAGTAGATGGTTTATCCAAAACCCATAAACTCATACCCAGAAAGATCCGCGGGAGAGAGCAAGCAATTAATCTGAAAAGATAACAGATTCGCATGTATAGGAAACCTGCTTGAGAGAGGATCTGAAGATAGAATGGCGAGAGTGATTTGAAGGAGAAAGGAAAACATAGCAGAAGAAATAATATGCCACATAATAGCTAAACAGTGGTGCAAAGATTTTGTAGAGTCATACAGATTTTAATCAGATTTCACGCAAGCACCTAGCCACCTATCCGAGTGCAAATGAGGGTGAACAAAACTCTCACTCTGATTAGTGGAAAATGTGTGAGGCCCATGGAATCACATCACTTTTTGGTAAGTATGACATCAATTTGTAGTGGACCACATCAGTTTTTGGTAAGTATGACATCACTTTGTGGTAGACCCCGTACCTTTTCCACCAATCAGAGAGGATTTTGTTCACCCTCACTAGGTGAGGGTAAACAAATTTGCACTCCCACCTACCCTTCCAAAGTAAATTTTGGCCTATAAATGAAAGAAATTGATAATACCTGAGAGCGCAGCGGAAACTTGAAATCATACCTTCAACCATTATTGTTCAACTGATCGAACAAAGCAGAGAGATCTTCTAACCTATGACCCACTTAATGAACTCCGTTGATGGAAACACAGACTTGTTCTTATTCGAGTTAGATTAGGGACCCTTTGTATGTAGTATTTATATGCAACATATTCCTACCATCAAGGAAGAGTTGTCTCCAAATGGTGTCATTATCAATGGGTGTGTCTCTTGATCATTTCCTAACGGATATGACTCTTGATATACTCCATCTTTTACCAATAAGTACACCATTTCACATAGGATACACCCTTTCACATAGGATGTATCTTTTCATAATAAGACATCTTTTCACAATTAGACACCAAATAAATGGGCAACTTAATTATCACTCACAACTTTAATTAATAATTAGAAAGTGACATGTAGGCCGCATTATATAATTTCTTACATTCTCCCACTTGGCCTACATGACACACTATATGGAGTGGTAATTCAACTATAAAGCCATTTTATATGAGGACTACCTTATGAAAATTCTTACATTCTCCCACTTAGCCCACGTAACACTTCAATGAATGCTAAAAGTAAACATGGCTACTATAAAGAAAAAAAAACCGCATATTATTTTATTGTGAAATACTCCCACTCTAATAAAGTGTCAATGCTTGAATCATAGCGGTTGTACCACATAATGAGTACTTCCTTCTATGTATTACAATGCATACTCTCTAATTAAGCATACTTTATTACCAACAAATACTTTATGATTGTGGTTTATTATGTAACCACTCGGGTCCAACTGTATGTATCCCAATGGAAAACCTTGATACGTACTTAACCTTATGTGCACATGTACGTCCTTTATTCTCTAAGAACTTCCTTAATGTCCAAAATTAATTGAGCAACTGAAAGAGAGAATTAGAGAGGTAACAAGTCTTATATTCACTACATGACTTCAAATTTGCCAGCAACAATTAACTCCGTAACTTATGCTCAATGGTCACTTGTATTACTTCTCTCACTTAATGAGGTACTCTATGTCGATCTACTTATTTTGGCTCTCGTCCTTTACATTCTTGGAGACAATAACTGTAACCGAATTTAACATAATAGTCTCAATTCATAATCGACAATCTTCAGACCATTAATGCCTATTATTTGACTTCATAGCTCCACTGAATTTGAAATCCTTAGTAGATAATACTTGAAATAATGCGGAAGCGTTTAATTTACTCCTAGAGGGGGGGTGAATAGGAGTTTTGATAAAAATTACCAGTTTTTAAAAATAATGACCGATTAATAATTATTAAATAATTAACTGGTTAATTGTCTTGATTAATTCAAATTAACCAAACCACAAGCAATGCAGTGAAAATAAAATGGAGACAAGATACGCACGATTTACGTGGAAAAACTTAGGGTCCTAAATAACCCTAAACCAAAACCACGGCCTAAACCTACTGCTTTATTCTATTAATCAAAAAGAAGTACAGATTGCGAAATAGTAAAACCTTACCCCAAGCATTTACCTATTCTCGCCAATCTCCGACGCTCCCAGAGCTTCTTCAAGATTCAATAGATGAACCACAGACTTCACGCCTGTTCTCCGAATTCAACCGGCTCCGAATCAATCTCCAAAAGATTCGGCCACAGCAGTTCACGGCACCACGAAACACGAACACCAAATGGACGAAAAATGTGATATGAAAAGTGCTCCTTAAAAAAAATAAAATGCACAATAAAAATTATAATGTCTCCTGTCTTTTTTCCGTAAAAAATGTGCTTCAAAATACTAATGCACAATAATATAGTCTCTCGGTTTTCTTCTTTACGGAAAAAAATGTGCACTCCATTTCAATGGCAATGACCCATATATATAGGAAAGAGGAGACGACTGTGTCCATGGCAAAACCAAATTATCGTTGATTTCTTTTCCAAAATAAATAGAATAAAATCTTTTAGGAATACCAAATATTGGTCTCTCTTTTGCCGTTTAAAAGATGTGCATTAACTTATCAAGATTTTGATCCCTTATATAAGCAAGGGAAATGCCGTCCCCAATACCTCTGTGATTCTTTCCAAACAAAATATAATAATAATAGTCTTCTAATTATACACATATGGAAAGACATAAAAGCTAATCATCGGCCTTGATATATGGAAAGAAAAATTTCCGAGAGTTAAAGAAAAATTGCTTATTTGATGTAAACAACACAATTTTCGGAAAGGTAAAAGAAAATCTTTTGATTGATATCAATATATATATATTTAGGTATGGAAAGCGAATTTTCGGAGAGTTTTATAGAAAAGGCAAACGTGCAGAAATAAAATCTTTTATTAAAAAAAATATGCATGATATGTTGTGCAATGCATTTACCTCTCACGCAAATAGATTGTCTTCGCAGCGGTCAAATTGGAGCAAACAATGGGAGAAGCATTGAGCGAGCAACTACCGTCTAAAAAATCTACCCATACACAAATGATGGTTTTGGACAACTCCGGAAAGTGCCAAAAATATCTAACAATCTCCCCCTTTGGCATTTCCGGGACAAAACCAACTATACTAACACAAAACTGAAAATTACAACTGAAGGAAACAAACACTAGCCTAAACTAGGTCTATCCAATGAAGCTTGAGTTGATTTTCTAATACCTGCAAAGACAGCTCAACAAAAAACTATGCGACCAAGTATATGTTACAAAAAAAAATTGAATGGGTCAGCATATATAATAAACTCTTCCCTTATAACTATCTCTCAAAGAAACAGTAGTACTTGAAAATTCTCCCCCTTTTTGTCACGGAAAAACAAAGGAATTGATGATATTAGGGTGAGACACATGCAACTAGAAAGCATACGAGAGACTTATATGTTATGCAAAAACAAGAATCACATAGGCAATATGGCTATAAGAGAAATGCATCAAAAGAAAGTTAAGACCATATCCACAAAATGTGAAACCATAATGGCAAAAGATACCCCCCTTTTTTTTTTAAATAAAACAAAGTGGCAATGAGGCAACATATAATCTGAAGAACAAGTATTCAAAGATGAGGCTCAGACAATAGGACAAAATTCAAGAGTGCATGAACAAAGTTGTATTAAACCAATTCAATGAGAGAATTCGAAGATAGAGTGTAACACACAAGATGAATCTATGACAAAGTGAGTGTGTGACACGTCATAAGATATTAAGATCACTATCCAAATATTCGTCAATTCTCATGTACCATTGGACCGTCAAGCACTCTCCCCCTAACGAAGTCAAACTAAGCACCCATCGATACTAAATATATATGTCCCCCCCCAAAAAATATAAACTCCCCCTCAACAGAGGAATTTTTTTTTTTTTAATAGTATTCTCTTTTACCCCACTGCCGTTTGACGCGAACCTCCGGACTGGATAGAGCCGAATGATCCGGTTACTAGGCAAGTGGTCCAATACGAATGTCTTCACAAGATCTATCCACCTTTTTACGCGAACATGCAGACTGGATAGAGCCGAATGATCCGGTTACTCAGTGAACGTCCGGATAGACATTTTATCTCAACCACAACAATTGTATTTTCTTTTTCTTTTCCTCCTTTTTTTTTTTTTTTTTGTTATTTTGCATAGCATGACATATAAAACTTTGTATTCAATTATGAGGCCAAAAAAGTCAATCGCCTAGGGTAAAGACAAGACAAACCGAGGTGCATGAGAATCAACTTTCTTCTTTAAGAAATCTCTCTAACCCAGACGTGTAAAAGTGGCGATCATAGAGTCATAAAATATGCTACACCAATGTCCGAATGCATCGCATGAGTGGAGTGAATAAAAACCGTGCATGCATTCCCAAAGAAGTACATCTGCATGAGTCTCATGAATGACTACTCATCCAAAAAATATACTAAGCCCCTTTTTTTATTATGTTTATTTATTTATTTATTTTTTATATATGAATGTTTATGAATTTTTCATTTGGAGCAAAAATAAAAGCATCAACATGCAGGATCATGAACCTAAAACTCGCATATACCAAAATAAATAAAATAAAATGAAGGGTTTTTTTTTTTAAAAAAATAAATAACTAGAAAGACATGTTCACAAGTGTATATATAAAAAAAATAGCATACTAGGATGGCAGGCAACACCAAACTTAATCAAACGACGTCGACTCTCTTCCAAATTTGTTTTGTTTTAGTGTTCGCACGTGAGAAGTGACCATGTGTGGTTGGTGTTTCAACAAATTTATCAGTCTCTCCATTATTTTTAGCCAAAGTTGATAAATTTTTTATTTCCTCGACGAGGTGAGAAGTTTGATTTGCCAACTGGCTCAATTTCTTTTGAAAATTCTCATTCTTAATGTTTGTGGGAGACTGTCGCACAAATTGAGGTCTCCCCACATTGGGTTGACCATACCGATCACTTTTATTAACAGGGGATACAAATGAATTCTCCGTTGTTCTCTGATTGTCTTTTCTAAGAGCATAACAAAAAGGTCGAATGTGACCTTGGACACCGCAGTAGTGGCAAATCATAGGATTAAACTTTTGAAATTGATTACTATTGGAAATCTTGTTAGTGATGGTTGGAGATTTAGTAGATGGTTCGGGTTTATCGCTCATCGCCTCATTTTTAGAAGTTTCAGATTTCACAAACTTGATTTCTCTCTTTGCGAACTCATTAGCCTTAGGAGTTAGTGAAGGTGGATCAACGAACCCTAAGCCGCTTCTATTTCTAAAAGTACGTGTCATCTCGGCAATACGGGTTGCGCCACACTCATTACGCTTTATAGCCTCAGTGGCCTCCCTAAGGTCATGCTCTAATTCAAGAATCCTATCCTTAGACCCTTCAAGGGCTTTTAAGGCATCCATATGCTCTCTCTCAATTTTGGCAAACTTATCAGCCAGATTAGAGTTATAAATTTTTAATTTTTCAAGCTCAATGTCCTTAGATTCGATGTCCTCATTTAGCTTGTTCCTCTCACCACTAACTCTTTCGATGACACTCATGAGTTCCTTCTTTTTCTTTTCTAATTTGACAGCCTTTTTAAACAATTGATCATAGGCCTCATGAATAGAATCTATATCATCTTCACTATTTTCACAATCTTCGTCAGTTGAAACATATTTACTATCATCACTAATAGTTGTAGAAAAATCAACTGTTTTAGGGGATGTGGGAGAGTTAATGTTGGCAACAAGCACAGAATATCTAGAGGGTTCAAAACCCCCATCACTACCTTCATCACTATCATCATCCCACGAAGCCTTATAACCTTTGGCCTCTTTCATTTTACGAGTGTTTGCACACTCTGCCTGAACATGCCCAAAACCGCGACACTCATGGCATTGTATACCATGGGGTTTCTTGGATTTATCAATAGAATATTTCTTTTCATTATCTCCATAATTAAAATTCTTACCCTTACTAGTTGAAGATGGAAAATTTCCAGATTTACGAAATTTGACAAATTTTCTGAATTTTTTAGCAAAGAAAACAAGTTCTTCTTCATCAAAGTCATCGTCACTTTCTTGTGTCATAGAGGATTCTTCTTTAGAAGATTTAAAAGCAATGCTTTTATTAGGCTTTACTGCAGTTTTCTTCGAAAGATGATTCAATTCAAACGTTTGAAGTTTACCTACAAGTTCCTCAAATAGTATGTCATCAACTTTATCATTCTCTTCAATAGCAACTACCTTAGTCCTAAACCTCTCAGGTAGGGACCTAAGCACTTTTCGACAAACTTTGAGATTTGGGATTGGTTCTCCTAAAGCATGGAAGGAATTAACGATGTCACTTAATTTAGTGATAAAACAATCAAAGTTTTCGTCTTCCTGCATTCTCAAATCTTCAAAACGTGTTGTAAGCATTTGGAGTTTTGAAGTTTTAACAGTTTTAGTGCCCTCGTGGGTAACTTGGAGAATATCCCAAGCCTCTTTCGCAGTGGTGCATGCAGAAATACGACTAAACTCAGTTTTACTTAAAGCACCATAGATGGCTCCTAAGGCCTTGGAGTTTGCCTCAAAACTCTCATTGTCAGCAGAAATCCACTCAGTGTCCTTCTTAGCCCTCATTTGTTTAGTCGTAGCGTCCTCTACGGTTGGGGCCTCATAGCCGTATCTAACAGATCTCCAAACCCTAACTCCTAGGGAACTTAAATGTGTTGTCATACGGGCCTTCCAATACGGATAATCGTTACCGTCGAAAAATGGTGGCCTCGAGTTTGAGGCTCCCTCTCGTGGTGCGTTCATGTCCATTTATACCCAGAAATAAACTCAGGTGGTTAAACCTAAACAGAGCAACCGAGCTCTGATACCAATTGAAATAATGCGGAAGCGTTTAATTTACTCCTAGAGGGGGGGTGAATAGGAGTTTTGATAAAAAATTACCAGTTTTTAAAAATAATGACCGATTAATAACTATTAAATAATTAACTGGTTAATTGTCTTGATTAATTCAAATTAACCAAACCACAAGCAATGCAGTGAAAATAAAATGGAGACAAGATACGCACGATTTACGTGGAAAAACTTAGGGTCCTAAATAACCCTAAACCAAAACCACGGCCTAAACCTACTGCTTTATTCTATTAATCAAAAAGAAGTACAGATTGCGAAATAGTAAAACCTTACCCCAAGCATTTACCTATTCTCGCCAATCTCTGACGCTCCCAGAGCTTCTTCAAGATTCAATAGATGAACCACAGACTTCACGCCTGTTCTCCGAATTCAACCGGCTCCGAATCAATCTCCAAAAGATTCGGCCACAGCAGTTCACGGCACCACGAAACACGAACACCAAATGGACGAAAAATGTGATATGAAAAGTGCTCCTTAAAAAAAATAAAATGCACAATAAAAATTATAATGTCTCCTGTCTTTTTTCCGTAAAAAATGTGCTTCAAAATACTAATGCACAATAATATAGTCTCTCGGTTTTCTTCTTTACGGAAAAAAATGTGCACTCCATTTCAATGGCAATGACCCATATATATAGGAAAGAGGAGACGACTGTGTCCATGGCAAAACCAAATTATCGTTGATTTCTTTTCCAAAATAAATAGAATAAAATCTTTTAGGAATACCAAATATTAGTCTCTCTTTTGCCGTTTAAAAGATGTGCATTAACTTATCAAGATTTTGATCCCTTATATAAGCAAGGGAAATGCCGTCCCCAATACCTCTGTGATTCTTTCCAAACAAAATATAATAATAATAGTCTTCTAATTATACACATATGGAAAGACATAAAAGCTAATCATCGGCCTTGATATATGGAAAGCAAAATTTCCGAGAGTTAAAGAAAAATTGCTTATTTGATGTAAACAACACAATTTTCGGAAAGGTAAAAGAAAATCTTTTGATTGATATCAATATATATATATTTAGGTATGGAAAGCGAATTTTCGGAGAGTTTTATAGAAAAGGCAAACGTGCAGAAATAAAATCTTTTATTAAAAAAAATATGCATGATATGTTGTGCAATGCATTTACCTCTCACGCAAATAGATTGTCTTCGCAGCGGTCAAATTGGAGCAAACAATGGGAGAAGCATTGAGCGAGCAACTACCGTCTAAAAAATCTACCCATACACAAATGATGGTTTTGGACAACTCCGGAAAGTGCCAAAAATATCTAACAATACTTTCTACACTGTGTAGGACTTGGAGAAGAATAACAGATCAATTCCTAATAATCTACTCATAGTTCTAGATTCCGATAGATACCTCATAACCTTATTTGCAAATCGGAACTATAAGATTAACTGCAATAACCAAGAACATGGAAACGTATTGGTATGAAATCAAACTTTAATTTAAACTAACCAACGTTAATTTAGTAAAGAATTCTAATTGCCAGCGGGCAGTGGCAAACCCATATGAATTCTGCTAAAACATTATGAATAAGAAAAACAATCACAAACATTAAGAATACGGTCCCATACCAGTGGGTATAGGAAAACTTATTCTCAAAGACTACATGCATTATCTTATTCCAATAAAATCACAAAAATAATAACCTCCCTGTGGGGCCGAGTTATTATTTCCATGATCTAACAATAAAATTAATGGCGAAACAGATGTCAATCAACTTAAAAAAGTTTACCGAAATTGTCCTTATGTGATTCACAAACTCCTCAAGATGCTATGGCTACTCTTAAGTAATTTGATGTTCACTACTTCCAAAAGACATCATACACCTATACACCTATGACAAAACCTTTTGTACCCACATGTACACACTTGATTATCACCATGACTTAAGATGTTGTGGCTACCCAAGTCGATAATGAAAACAGACTGAAAGGTCGACATATGGAGAAACTTTAAACCCAGGACTTGTTCTTATTCAGGTTAGATTAGGGACCCTCTGTATGTAGTATCTATATGCAACATATTCCTACCATCAAGGAAGAGTTGTCTCCAAATGGTGTCATTATCAATGGGTGTGTCTCTTGATCATTTTCTAACGGATATGACTCTTGATATATCTTTTACCAATAAGTATACCATTTCAAATAGGATACACCCTTTCACATAGGATGTATAATAAGACATCTTTTCACAATTAGACACCAAATAAATGGATAATTTGATTATCACTCACAACTTTAATTAATAATTAGAAAGTGACATGTAGGCCACATTATATAATTTCTTACAACAAATACCTCCCATTTGAGAGCAAAAGTGTGGATTCAATTTGTGAGAAATTAACCTTGTTCTTGAGAGAAAAAAATCTTATTTTTTAGAAGAAACTCTACAAAACTCCATATACTCAAAGCTCATGTCAAGCATTTTGAAAGTCAAGCTTTCTGGATCGCTACATTCATTTCAGGCTCGTTTTTCAAGTTGAAACCAAGGAGATTGTTTCAAAGCTTCCTTAAAAGGTACAACTTTACTTAAAGAGCTTCTTGTCTCTGCAACCTGAGGGGAGCCCTTTGAATCCCAAACCAGTCCCCTATACTGACCTGGGGTCCAATTGGCTTGCGTTTTAGCAAAACAAAAAATGTGATTTTCCTCGACACTCTCCACTGTCGTACAGTATTGTCGATTTTGATTAACATCTTTAACTTCAGTCCTTCAAACCTCTTGCTTAATTGATAATTTGGAGGTATTAAGGTATACAGGTTATATTTTTCTTAAAAGTATTTCTTAGTAATAGAATTTTATATTTCATAATTTTTGCTATACTTTTGAATCTCAGAAAAATTAATTTTTTATAAAACATATCTCAGGGGTCCAAAATATCACAAGCTTGGTGTCACACCCCGTCCCGGATTAACCCTCCAATGAGTTTAATCGATACGGAGATGCAACCTCAACCAATAAACAACATAACCCCTTTAATGGATAAAACCAAAACCCGGAAACCACAGTTATATCTTCTATGGACAACACAAAAGTTAACGTTCTTAACAAACCACAGCAGAAGTTTTAAAGGAAATTAAGAACAACATTTTACACAACAAGATATATATAACCAAAAAGCCTCTCGGCACCCCCCGGCAGACAACCACCCTGCGAGACTAGCAGTGGACATCTACAAAACCTGCAAAACTGGAACTCGAACGAGTCCCAGGAGTGTTGTGAGACATAGATGCAGTTCGAATAAACTGTACGGTTAGCTTAAAGAAATGCGTAAACAGCTCGGCACGAAGCCTATTCGGCACAAAGCCACAATTCGACACGAAGTCTATTCGGCACAAAGCCACAGTTCGACACGAAGTCTATACGGCACGAAGCCACAGTTCGACACGAAGTCTATTCGGCACGAAGCCACAATTCGACACGAAGTCTATTCGGCACGAAGCCACAATTCAATTCCAAGAAAACATCTGTGAATCAAACACTCACCTCCGTCTTCCAAAAGAAAAACACAACTACGATTTCGGCACCTCAGACGTGCCCGTTTCTGCACCTGAAGTAGATATCCAAGATTAGCTCAACGACGTTCATAATCAACTGTGAAACATTCAATAAAGCTAAAGGTAGCAAATGATTCATCCTTAAATGCAAAATAGTTGCATAAACACACTGGAACAACTCGACATCCTTACGGTTCACAAATTAATAGAATTAATCTACTCATCCAAATTCTCCAATATTGTAACCGTAGATCAACAACATAGATTGAATCAACATACCAAAACCTCATAATTTTCATAACTATGTAGCTATTTCTAACCAATTAACGATTGAACCCAAAACCCGCAACAGAATCTGCCAAACCGGTTCATGATCAAATTCAAGCCAAAAACTGCTATTCTCTAGAACCAATTGAGACACAACCCTTACACTCTTTCGAAGGTATTCGAATCTAGTTTCAGAATCAAAAGACGGTGCATGAATCGGATACTCACACAAAGAGTTATGACTGTTTTCCCAGGGTGTGTCTGTGCTGTCTGCACAGACGAGAATCCGACAACAGATTATTGCACGAATTTTCATATTTTCTGTGCTTTACCAAAAATTCTGAAAATTTAACACCACATAGAAGAATGGTATGGGTAGCTACAGTAAAAATTTCAGAAAATTACGAAGATAGGAACCCTATCTAAAAATTCACCAAACATCAGGGCAGATTCAAGTTTCATCACAATCAACCACTCTTAACAAGTTTTATCACGAATTTTGTAAATAAATCACTCTAAAACAATCCTCCAAACTGTAAATTTTCCAGAGCACACCACCCAAAAACCACTAAGATTATCAAATTAATAACAAGAATTGAGAACCTTACCTTGTATTAGGTTTTCCCCTAATTTTCCCCTAATTTTCTTCCTCTTCTTCTTCTCCCCTTCTTCTTCTTCTTCTTCTTTTCCTTCTTCTTTCTTCTTCTCTTCCCACGTCCAACTCTCCCTCACTGATTGTGTGTGTGTTTAAGTCAACTAAAGAGATAAGAAGGAGACTAAATATCCCACTTAGGAAAATTATTGGGTGTAGCCACCCCACATCTCCAAACCTACTCCCACCCAATGAGAACATTCCATTTCACCTACTTACAAATAACGCCAATTAACGCTAGTACACGCGAAATTAAAATAAACACGCACAAAACCAAACACCTAAACGTAAATTAAAAGTCGGGTGTTACACTTCTCCCCCCCTTTAGGAATTTCGTCCACGAAATTAGTTACCTGAGCCAAACAATTGTGGGTATTTCTTTCGCATAGCCTCCTCGGTCTCCCACGTAGCTTCTTCCTTTGTATGATTACGCCATTGCACTTTCACCAATGGTATTACCTTCGAACGAAGTGTACGCTCTCCCCGCTCTAAGATCTGTATCGGTTCCTCCACGTAGGTCAAATCCTCTTTCAATTCTATTGGTTCTGTACCCAAGACATGTGTCGGATCCGGCATATACCTCCTCAACATAGAAACATGAAACACATCATGCAACCGGGCCAACTCCGCCGGTAAAGCCAATCGATAAGCCGTTGCTCCAACCCTTCCGATGATTTCATATGGTCCAATGTACCTCGGAGCCAATTTCTTCTTACCCTTGAAACGAACTACACCCTTCCAAGGAGACACACGAATGAACACACGGTCACCAACCTCAAATTCCAAATCTCTCCTCCGCTTATCCGCATAACTCTTTTGACGATCTTGCGCGATTTTCAACCGCTCCCTTATGAGTTTAACACCATCAACTGTTTGCTGAACCAATTCCGGACCCAACATTTTCTCACCAATCTTTTCTTGCTCATCGTCTGTTTCTTTTTCCAGCTGTCGGTAGAACATTTGCCTCTCACCCACATCATTCCAACAAATCGGTGTCCTGCACCTCCTGCCATATAAAGCTTCGTACGGTGACATGCCAATACTGCTGTGATAGCTATTATTATAAGCAAACTCCATTAATGCCAAGTACTCATCCCAACTACCTTTAAAATCAAGAACACACGCCCTTAGCATATCCTCCAAAGTCTGAATAGTTCGCTCGGACTGCCCATCTGTCTGAGGATGGAAAGCGGTACTGAATTTCAAAGCTGTACCCATGGCTTGCTGCAAGCTAACCCAGAATCTAGAAGTAAATTTAGGATCTCTGTCACTGACAATAGACACAGGTGCCCCATGCAATCTGACGATCTCATCAACATATATCCGAGCATATCTGTCAGTGGTATAAGTGG
The DNA here is from genome assembly GCA_020921065.1 of Vaccinium darrowii. Classification (NCBI taxonomy): domain Eukaryota; kingdom Viridiplantae; phylum Streptophyta; class Magnoliopsida; order Ericales; family Ericaceae; genus Vaccinium; species Vaccinium darrowii. The sequence continues at coordinate 29,635,456 of CM037160.1, forward strand.
TCTTAACCGGTAAGAAATGAGCTGTCTTTGTCAGTCTATCCACAATCACCCAAATCGAGTCATATCCTCCCTTGGAACGCGGCAACCCTATCACAAAATCCATTGTCACATGTTCCCATTTCCACTCAGGTATAGGAAGATTCTGTAACAGACCCGCCGGTTTTTGATGTTCAACTTTTACACGCTGACAAGTGAGGCAACTAGCAACAAATTCTGCAATCTCCCTTTTCATGCCAACCCACCAATAATATTCTCTCAAATCACGGTACAATTTGGTACTTCCTGGGTGCATAGCATAAGCAGAGCTGTGAGCCTCCTCCAAAATTTCCCGTTTCAAAGCTACATCATCAGGCACACACATTCTCCGTCCGTATAAGAGCATACCGTCACCCCGAACACTAAATTCGGAGGTTTCACCTTGGATTACTTTTCCCTTGATTTTCTCCAAATGAGGATCCTCACATTGTCTATCCCGAACACGGTCTACGAATATAGGCCGAACACTAAAACGTGCCAACAAGGCATCATTGTTTCCCAGAAGAAACTCCATCCCCATTTGCCTCAGCTCAGTAAAAATATCAACCCTGGAGCACTGTACACAAGCCAATCTCCTAGCCGTCTTCCGACTCAAAGCATCAGCAACCACATTTGCCTTCCCCGGATGATAATGAATGGAGCAGTCATAATCCTTAATCAGTTCCATCCATCTCCTCTGCCTCAAATTCAACTCTTTCTGTGTAAATAAATACTTCAAACTTTTATGATCGGTGTAGATTTCACAAGTTACCCCGTACAGGTAATGTCTCCACAATTTTAGTGCAAAAACTACAGCTGCTAACTCCAAGTCATGTGTGGGATAGTTACGTTCATGATTTTTCAGCTGCCTTGATGCAAAGGCAATAACTTTACCTCGCTGCATCAAAACACAACCTAGCCCTTGATAAGATGCATCACTATAGATCACCAAATCCTCTGTACCCATCGGAATAGTCAACACTGGAGCCGTAACCAATCGAGTCTTCAACACCTGGAAACTCTTTTCACATTCATCTGACCATATGAACTTCACATCTTTCCTTGTTAATTTTGTCAAAGGCAATGCAATAGCAGAAAAGTCTTGAATAAATCTCCGATAGTACCCCGCCAAACCAAGAAAGCTACGGACCTCTGAAACACCAGTTGGCCTCTCCCAATTCACCACTGCCTCCACCTTCTTTGGATCCACCGAAATACCATCTTTAGATATCACATGGCCCAAAAACACAACACTATCCAACCAAAACTCGCATTTGCTCAACTTCCCGTACAATTGCTTTTCCCGCAAGGTTTGCAAAATACTTCTCAAGTGTTGTTCATGCTCCTCCCTGTTTCGTGAATAAACCAGAATATCATCGATGAACACAATAACAAAGGAGTCTAGGTAAGGCTCAAACACCCTGTTCATCAAATCCATGAACACCGCAGGTGCATTCGTCAACCCAAAAGGCATAACCAGAAACTCATAATGACCGTACCTCGTACGAAAAGCAGTTTTAGAAACATCGCTGTCCTTCACTTTAATTTGGTGATACCCCGATCTCAAATCAATCTTGGAAAACACTGTAGCACCTTGCAACTGATCAAACAAATCATCAATTCTGGGCAAAGGATACTTGTTCCGTATTGTTACCTTATTCAATTGTCTGTAATCAATACACATACGCATGGTACCATCCTTCTTTTTCACAAAAAGAACCGGTGCTCCCCAAGGTGAGATACTTGGTTGTACAAACCCTTTATCCAACAAATCTTTCAACTGAATTTTCAATTCTAACAACTCGGCTGGCGCCATTCTGTACGGTGGTATGGAGATAGGATTTGTTCCCGGTTGCAACTCAATAGTAAATTCCACCTCCCTGTCAGGCACAATCCCTGGTAACTCATCGGGAAACACATCCGGAAATTCATTTACAATAGGTATGTCAGGCAATTCCAACGGTTTCTTTTCCGTATCCATGACATAAGCCAAGTACCCTTGATACCCCTTTTTCAACAGACTCACAGCCTTAAGTGCGGAAATCACACCATTCAGAGTACTTTGTTTATCACCACAGAACTTAATCTCTGCCCCATCCGGTATTCTAAATACAACTTCTTTATTAAAACAATCTAAAGATGCATGATGCATTGACAAGAAATCCATTCCCAGGATAATATCAAAATCAGACATCACCAAGGGAATTAAATCAACCTCCAAACTTTTACCACCAAGACACACCACGCACTTTGGATAAAACATTTCAACTATCACCACCTCCCCAATGGGAGTAGATATTGCCAACACATTATCTAGCAATGCACAAGTCTTATTTAAACGCATGCTAAACATATTCGACACAAAAGAATGCGTAGAACCCGGATCAATTAAAACTCGTGCATGCATACCAGAAACCATAAGTGTACCTATGACCACCTCTGGAGACGCCTGAACATGTTGTCGTGTCATGGCATATACTCTCCCCGGTGCAGTAGAACCACTTGTTCCACCACCTCGACCAACAGGAGTACTTGATGTTGCTCCACGCCCCATAAAAGCACTACCGGTCGAAGATGTTGCCGATGCCCGTGGTTTCAAACATTGTTTGGATATATGTCCCATTTCTCCACAGTTATAACATTTAACCCCTTTACTTACCTCCGGACAATCCCTGATACCGTGCTCAGGTGAACCACATCGATAACACTGGAAGGAAGTCCCACGACCACTTGAACTGCCTCCCCTGCCCATACTCGGCCTGCTGGTTCCTTGCCCTTGCCCACTTTGTTGTTTGGAATCATTCCGTCCCTTTTGATGTTGGAACTTACTGTCGCTCCTGTAATATCCACCAAACTTGCTTGCCCGACTAGCTTGGCTCGCCTCTGTCTTGATTCTCTTAACTTGCTCTCGCTCATTTAACATTTGCTCCACATCTTTGCCGACCTGTCTCGCCATGTCGACCAAATCAGCATAACTTGCCTGCTTATAGGATGTCAATCTTGTTCTAACATTCCTTTCGAGACCAGCTCTGAACTGCCTACACTTCTTCTCATCTGTGTCTACCAAATCCGAAGCATACCTTGAAAGTGCGTTGAATTTGGCCTCGTACTCAGGAACTGTCATCTTCCCTTTCTCTTGGTCGAGAGTAATGAACATAGCCTCTTGCTCAAATTTAAAAGCCTCAGGAAAGTACTGATCATTGAAAGCTTGCACAAACCTTGCCCATGTAATCACTTGCGGCACTGGCGGTTGAACATCTGGTAATGGAGCTGATAATAGCCTTTGACTAGCCTCCCACCATAACAAAGCTTCCCCTTTCAAGCTGAATGTTGCCAAGGTCACCTTTTGCTCGTCGGTAACCCCCATAGCCATAAGAACCCTTTCAACAGTTTTTAGCCAATTCTCAGCATCTTCAGGATTAATTGTACCCTCAAATTCTGTTGGAAATAACTTTTTAAACTTCTCCAGTAACCCTGTTCCAGAACCTGCAGCAGTAGCTTGCTGATTCTGCCACAGCATAAACGCAGTGTGTTGCTCGCTTTGTCGTGCCATTGCTGCAAGTATCCTCTCTATAGCTCTTATCCCTTGACCAGAACCCTCACCCTCATGCTGATCCCCATTTCCAGGTTCCATACTCCTTTACCTGTTACAAATCACTATAACAACAATAATATACCTCCACCACCAGCAAGTTAGATAAAATAACTCCTAACTACTCCACAAATAACAACCAACTTCCTAAGTCCACTGCTAGACCGCCCCGCTCTGATACCAAGTTGTCACACCCCGTCCCGGATTAACCCTCCAATGAGTTTAATCGATACGGAGATGCAACCTCAACCAATAAACAACATAACCCCTTTAATGGATAAAACCAAAACCCGGAAACCACAGTTATATCTTCTATGGACAACACAAAAGTTAACGTTCTTAACAAACCACAGCAGAAGTTTTAAAGGAAATTAAGAACAACATTTTACACAACAAGATATATATAACCAAAAAGCCTCTCGGCACCCCCCGGCAGACAACCACCCTGCGAGACTAGCAGTGGACATCTACAAAACCTGCAAAACTGGAACTCGAACGAGTCCCAGGAGTGTTGTGAGACATAGATGCAGTTCGAATAAACTGTACGGTTAGCTTAAAGAAATGCGTAAACAGCTCGGCACGAAGCCTATTCGGCACAAAGCCACAATTCGACACGAAGTCTATTCGGCACAAAGCCACAGTTCGACACGAAGTCTATACGGCACGAAGCCACAGTTCGACACGAAGTCTATTCGGCACGAAGCCACAATTCGACACGAAGTCTATTCGGCACGAAGCCACAATTCAATTCCAAGAAAACATCTGTGAATCAAACACTCACCTCCGTCTTCCAAAAGAAAAACACAACTACGATTTCGGCACCTCAGACGTGCCCGTTTCTGCACCTGAAGTAGATATCCAAGATTAGCTCAACGACGTTCATAATCAACTGTGAAACATTCAATAAAGCTAAAGGTAGCAAATGATTCATCCTTAAATGCAAAATAGTTGCATAAACACACTGGAACAACTCGACATCCTTACGGTTCACAAATTAATAGAATTAATCTACTCATCCAAATTCTCCAATATTGTAACCGTAGATCAACAACATAGATTGAATCAACATACCAAAACCTCATAATTTTCATAACTATGTAGCTATTTCTAACCAATTAACGATTGAACCCAAAACCCGCAACAGAATCTGCCAAACCGGTTCATGATCAAATTCAAGCCAAAAACTGCTATTCTCTAGAACCAATTGAGACACAACCCTTACACTCTTTCGAAGGTATTCGAATCTAGTTTCAGAATCAAAAGACGGTGCATGAATCGGATACTCACACAAAGAGTTATGACTGTTTTCCCAGGGTGTGTCTGTGCTGTCTGCACAGACGAGAATCCGACAACAGATTATTGCACGAATTTTCATATTTTCTGTGCTTTACCAAAAATTCTGAAAATTTAACACCACATAGAAGAATGGTATGGGTAGCTACAGTAAAAATTTCAGAAAATTACGAAGATAGGAACCCTATCTAAAAATTCACCAAACATCAGGGCAGATTCAAGTTTCATCACAATCAACCACTCTTAACAAGTTTTATCACGAATTTTGTAAATAAATCACTCTAAAACAATCCTCCAAACTGTAAATTTTCCAGAGCACACCACCCAAAAACCACTAAGATTATCAAATTAATAACAAGAATTGAGAACCTTACCTTGTATTAGGTTTTCCCCTAATTTTCCCCTAATTTTCTTCCTCTTCTTCTTCTCCCCTTCTTCTTCTTCTTCTTCTTTTCCTTCTTCTTTCTTCTTCTCTTCCCACGTCCAACTCTCCCTCACTGATTGTGTGTGTGTTTAAGTCAACTAAAGAGATAAGAAGGAGACTAAATATCCCACTTAGGAAAATTATTGGGTGTAGCCACCCCACATCTCCAAACCTACTCCCACCCAATGAGAACATTCCATTTCACCTACTTACAAATAACGCCAATTAACGCTAGTACACGCGAAATTAAAATAAACACGCACAAAACCAAACACCTAAACGTAAATTAAAAGTCGGGTGTTACACTTGGTGTATCACACAAATTTCGAGTCTGCGAAAAAGACGGAAAGATGCTGAACAAAATCGATGATTTTATTGATTTGGGAAATTAGGGTTACAATCTCTGTGATAATTCTTGATGAAGGAAATAATCCTCTGATTCTTCTCTTCGGATGTTGAAACGAGGGCTTAAGAGCTTGATCTCGAATCGAAAGGCGAAATCTTCTCCGAAATTTGTAGAAAAGATTGATGATGTGGCTTGAATGTTCTTCAGAGCTTTTGAGCTTTGATTTGAAGAACCTCCTTGCTTGATGAAGACTTGAAGCGTTCTGAAGGGCTTTGGATGCTTGAATCTCCAGAGCTCTGCTTGCTGATGGAAGCTTGGATGTGTTGATGACTTCAAGGAATTCTGAAGGGCTTTGGAGCTTTGATCTTCAGAGCTTGGAGCTTGAACGTCTGAATGTTCTTCGGAGCTTTGAGGCTTTGATCGAAGAATCGTCTTGTTTGATGTAGACTTGAAGAATTCTGAAGGGCTTTGAGGCTTGATCTTCAGAGCTCTGGAGCTTGAATGCTTGAAGACTTGAAGAAATTCTGAAGGGCTTTGAAGCTTGATCTTCAGAGCTGTTGAAGCTTCAATGTCTTGATGTCCCCAAGGAGTTCTGAAAGGCTTTGGAGCTTTGATCTTCAGAGCCTTGGAATTGTTGAAGACTTGAAGAAATTCTGAAGGGCTTGGAAGCTTGATCTTCAGAGCTGTTGAAGCTTCAATGTCTAGATCCCCAAAAATATGAGAGAGGGCACCTCTATTTATAAGGATGTAAGATGGAGAGTTATGGCAAGACTGCAATTCTTTCCATACTTTTCTCTCTAATTATTTCCTTATTTGATTTAAAGGAAAATAATTAAAACTTAATAAATATATTTCTTCTTATTTATTTTAAGAAAGATAATTATATATGAAGAGATATATAATTTATTTCACCAAGTGGCACAATTTGATTGGCCAGACTTGATAAATTAACAACTGCATCATTTTGACACGTGGCTCCATTTAATTGGTCCTCACACATATCTCTGACTTTTGACTTGTAAACACGTGGCATCATTTGATTCGCCATTTATCGTGCTCAGTCTTTTAACCTGCGGACACTTGGCAGCATTTAATTGGCTCGTCCGTAAAACTTTGACTTTTGACTTGTGACACTTGGCAACATTTAATTAGTCAATTTATGTGCCCTAGCAACACGTGGCAGCTTGTGATAGGTCAAAAATTTTACGTGTCTACAGATGCCCCCTCGAGAGTTGCTCACGCTTAAAGGTGAGTGAGTCTCGAATTGTTGACTTGACTTGATTTGATACCGAAAATTTGTGTATTCGGCAATTTTTTGCTTGACATTTGGTGTCGATTTGATTTGTCAAAATTTAACTCATAGACCGAGTTACAAATTTGCACTCCAATCTTCTAGTGCAATAGAATTTAATGAGCCAAATAATCGAAGCCCATAACTTTTCTCCGATGAATGATCTTGACTTATTTTCTTGATCAGAGACTTGACTTGATTTTAAACCAAAAATTTGTGCAATTGGCGAATTTCATTTGACATTTTTGAATGTCAGTACCGAATTTGTGGCCGAGCTAAAATTAATAGGCTTCACGGCTTGAATTTCCCTTTAGTGCGGGTAAAATTTGGTAGTCCAATTTATTTGTAGACCAAAATTTGATAGTCCAATGATTTGAACGCAGCAACTTTTCTCTGGTGAATGAATTTCACTTGATTTTTCAGTGGAAGACTCGACTTGATTTGATGCCACCAAGTTTGTGCATTTGGCTCTTCTTTTGTTTGTCATAATTTTTAACGCCGAACACCGAAAACTTGACTTATTGGCAGAGCTAAAATTTATGCTTGAATTTCCCATCAAAGGCAGCAAAACTTTTTGGTTGGCAAGAATGATAGCCCAATTTAGCTGTAGACTAAAGTGTAATAGCCCACTAATCAAATCCCATGGGAAGACTTCAATTGGAATTTGCACACTGAAATTTGCTTCTAAAAGACAAAATAGCGGGCCTAACATTTGTCTTTCACCGACTCTTTGCTCGGAGATGACCGCTTGAAACTTTGGAGTGATTGAATTAGGATATTGAAATCCACTGCTTAAAAGGAACATTGAGTTAGGAGAGGAATCTACTTAATTTCCTTCTAGTGAATAATCTTGGCTCATTGAAATTTGCTTTGCCGACTTACACTCGGCTTCTAGAATTTTCGGCTTGGAGAAAATCCACCGCTTGAACACAAGTGTGTTTTAATTAGGAGAGTGAATTTCTTTCCTTGTTCAAATACAACTCAACCTAATCATTGCTTATAAATAACGAGCAATGAAGCAATCTCCAACACATTGTTCGGCACCAAAACCCAAGGCAGACTTATGAGGCAAGGCTTTCACTTTTTTTTTTTTTTTCCCTTTGTCTTCTCTTTCTATTGTTTCTTCTCTTTTGTTGTTTATCGACACACCAAGCAGTGACATAGTTAATCCTTTTCCAAGGAGTAACCCACAACGTGGCTTTTGTTTTGGCTCTTTTTGCATGCTCAATTCATTTGCCTGTTTGCTTCTTGTTGACGGAAAACTCGTAGAACGTCTTGTATTGTACCGGTACAAACTTCATGTAGCATACCGACTTTTAATCACCCAACCCAATTTATTTTGGCGCAGAGCAGCCCGTATTTTTCACTCCGACTTCAAGGCTATCCCACTGAAAGGATTTTTGCGAATGAAAAATCAATCTGACTTTTTTTTTTTTTTTTTTTTTTTTCGAAATTCTTTTCGCTTTTGCACAGAGGAGTGAAACATTGATAACTCAGAACTTTCCTTCATGACCCTGGGTAAACTCGTCGATGTTAGTCACGCACACGACATTTTTTTCTTCAAATTTGTGTGGCACTTTAATTTTAAACAAGAAAGACTATACATGTGCTCTTTTTGTTGAGTAGTTGCACCAAGATAGTGTTCACATGTTTTGTCCTCAAGTTTTGTCTTTTTGCATGTCTTCACTCATATAAACAGAGTGAAATTTTTGCCGCATGCAACCCATGAGATGCAAGTTACGTGGCCTTTGTTCATGCATGTACACATAGTATTTGGGTGTTCTGATCCCAATTTTGTCTTCAGTACTCAACCTTCTACTCATCGTCGTTGACCGTTGACATTTAAAGGACACTGATACTTTTTTTTTTTTTCCTTTTCTTTTCTTGTTTGCAGCAACAAAAAATTTTGGGGCTCAACCATTGATTGTTGGGAGAGCTTAGCCTTGACTTGCTCAACAGTACTTTAGCCCTTTTCTGTTTTGAGCAATGCTTTCATTAATTTTTTCTTTTGACCCTCCACTGACTTGCCACCTTTCTTCTCTCTTTTTTTGATGTGCAGGTTTTGGTGCTTTGCAATTGGTATCTTCTTTGGCTTGAAATTTTGTGGCTTCTGATTTTTCTTCGAGCTTTGAGGCTCTGCCGTATCTTCGAGCTCTAAGGCTCCGCCGTATCTTCAAGCTAAAAGCTCCGCCGTTTCTTCGAGCTTAAGGCTTCGCCGTTTCTTCGAGCTCAACGGCTCCGTCGGATCTTCGAGCTTTAAGGCTCTGCCGTTTCTTCGAGCTTAAGGCTCCGCCGTCATCTTTGAGCTTTAAGGCTCTACTGGATAAGGCTCTGCAGCAATCTCTTCAAGCTTAAGGCTGCGCCACTGCTTCTACCTCTTCGAGCTTTAAGACTCTGCCGTTTCTTCGAGCTTTAAGGCTGCGCCGGATCTTCGAGTTTAAGGCTCCGCCGTCATCTTCGAGCTTTAAGGCTTTGCTGGATCTTCGAGCTTTACGGCTCTGCAGCAATCTCTTCAAGCTTAAGGCTGTGCCACTGCTTCTACCTCTTCGAGCTTAACACTTCGCAGCTTCTACCTCTTCAAGTTGAAATTTGCCAAGGAAGAGATCCGCAAAGCTTGCCCCAATAGTGAAACAAGTCTATGCTATACCAGGAACGTCCTTGAAGCCCACCATGAAGTTGAAGCTCGCCAGTTTTGTGTTGTCAAATTCCTTGAAGCTTGCCAGATTTTGAAGCCCGCCAGATTTTGAAGCCCACCAGATTTTGAAGCAGGTTGATGCCACAACATGGAGTTCAAGCCTGTTAGATATTTGAAGGCTACTAGATATTGGAGCCTGCTGATGCCACGCCATGGATTTGAAGCTTGAAGCCTGCTAGATATTGAAGCCTGCCAGATTTTGAAGCATGTCAAATTTTGAAGCCTGCCAGATTTTGAAGCATGCTGATGCCACACTACGAAGTTGAAGCTTGCCAGATATTGAAACTTGTTGATGCCACGCCATGGAGTGCCTTGAAGCTTGTCAACTTGAAGCTTTTCATGATAGTGAAGCCTTCTATGTGCCATGCCACGGAGTGACTTGAAGCTTGCCATGATTCTAAAGCATTCCATGAAGCCATGCCACGCCATGGAGTTGAAGCTTGCCAGATATTGAAGCTTGCTAATGCCACGCCATGGAGTGCTTTGAAGCATGCTATGATGTTGAAGCCAATACCTTGCACAAAAGGTTGTACCATGTAGTTGGAGTGCCCAAATCAAAAGCGAGGAAGGGTGAAGGGGCGGCTCTACCTTCTACCATCACCCATGGAGTTTGAAGGAGTCGTGCAAGAAGTAGGTCAATGCAAACGAACTACTCGACCTTGTGCAATCATCCATGAAGTTTGAGGGATCACAACAAGAGCACACCATGGCAATAGAGTGCCTCTACCTTCTATCACCATCCATGGAGTTTGAGGGACCATAGAAGATGCAGGCCAATCCAAGGGAGCGAATCTATTTGCTAATCACCCACGGAGTTGGAGGCATCATAGGAGAAACAAGCCATGGCAGCAGATCAACTTTTCTTCCTTCAATCATCTATGAAGCTGGAGGAGACACTTTGACATGGCACTGTTTGGAGTGTATGGAGTCTCGATTTTCAACAATGAGACAAAAGATGTACTAGTTCTTTTGAAAAGTCAAATGAACAATTCATCCACATGATCCATTACATGTTGCTTTATTTGATTTGGTTGACTGAACTCAGAATTTTAGTCCAAATTGCCTACGTACCCCAAAGGGATCAAGTCAAGCGTAGTTCAATTAAAGATTGTTTTTGTTTTTGGATGACTGAGCTTGAAATTCAAGCTGCCTACGTACCCAAGATGGGATCAAGTCAAACGTAGTTCATATTTTTGATTTTCCTTTTTTTATTTCTTTTTGGAATTTTTTTTTTTTTGAATTTGTTTTTTTGAATTTGCCGTTCACAGTTTAAACTCATGCGGGCCAAGAGTAACATGCAGTTTTGACTCATGCGTCATGGAGTAACTCGCAGTTTAGGCTCATGCGTCAAGGAGGGTTGTAGAATCTTCAAGTTTTTGAAGATGGCAGACAGTTTAGGCTCTTATCCAGGAGAATATTTGAATTTGATGTTCTTTGAGGATTAACTTGCTGAGTTGATGGAGCTATGAGATTTGAAGGCTCAAAGACTGTCATGATCAAGTACGATGTTGCTTCATCTTCATCCTCGTCGTAGTTGTACTCCGATTTTGGTGAACCAACAGACGAATCAAACTCTTCGGAGGAAGACTCTTCTCTTGCTTTTAATTCACTTGAAGAAGAGTTTTCTTGGTGCTGCTCATCTTGCCACTCTGGATCACCGTCATATTCTTTATCAGAAATTGCAACAGTAAGCTCCATGTCATGAGCTCGTGTGGCCAATTCTTCAAAAGTTTTTGGTTTTATGCCTTGCAAAATATATTGAAGGCTCCAACACATTCCTTTGGTGCACATCTCAATGGCCGAGACTTCCGATATGCGATCTTTGCAATTGAGGCTCAAGTTTCTCCATCTATTAATGTAGTCAATGACCGGCTCATCTTCTTGTTGAAGAGTGTTGCTAAGTTCAGTCATGTTGACAATGCGCCGTGTGTTGAAAAACCGATTGAGAAAATCCTGTTGCAATTGGTCCCAACTGTCTATGGAGTTCGGCTCCAAGTCTATGTACCAATCAAAAGCATAACCTTTTAATGACCGTACAAATTGTTTGACGAGCAAATCTCCATCTGTTCCAGCATTGCTACATGTCTCCACGAAGTGTGCAACATGTTGCTTGGGATTGCCCATTCCATCGAATTGCAAAAATTTTGGAGGCTGATAATTTTCTGGCATCTTTAGTTGTTCTATCCTCCGCGTGTATGGCTTCGTGTATGATCGAAAAACTTGAGAACTCCTCGCATCCTTTTCAGCAATTGCCCCCATGATGAAGTCCTTCAATTGATCAACATGGATCAATCCATCATTGGAAACTTGAACGTTGCTACTTGAAGTCTCTGAGTTTGTTGAGACTTTGAGTACTTTGTGTGAAATACCTTCGCGTGAAACTAAGAAAATTTCTTCTGGAGTAGCTTCTTGCGAGGTTTTGAAGATTTCTTCTTGAGCAATTTCAGGCGAAGTTTTGAGAACTTCATGCGGAGTTTCGGTAGGAAAAGATGCAGGCGAATGTTTTGTGCTACACCTTGACATTCTCACTTAATCCACCTTATCTGAAAGCTCTTTAAGTTGAGTAGTTTGTCGTTGATCATGCTTCACAAGCTTTTCAAGAGTCTTGGTCAATGCCGCAATTTGCTCCTCAAGAGTAGACAATTGCACCATCATGACTGGCATGACTTCATCATCTGGGCAGCCAGTAGACTTGAAGTGTAGATCTTCACAAGGAGCGAGAGGTACAGATTTATTGCTTTTCGTCGACCTTTGGAAGATGGATGATTGCATGAGCACTTGTTCACCCATCGAGCGGTTGACTTCTTTTGCCCCCAACATGCTTGAGATGATGCACGATTTGCTTGGTGTCGTGGAAGATGCAGTCTTATTTTCTCCAGACATTTGATAATGTGTAAGCTTCAAAGTTGATTTGGAAAGAGAAGAGATGAGAGGCAGAGATTGTCCCACCGGGCGTGCCAAAATTTGTACCACACAAATTTCGAGTCTGCGAAAAAGACGGAAAGATGCTGAACAAAATCGATGATTTTATTGATTTGGGAAATTAGGGTTACAATCTCTGTGATAATTCTTGATGAAGGAAATAATCCTCTGATTCTTCTCTTCGGATGTTGAAACGAGGGCTTAAGAGCTTGATCTCGAATCGAAAGGCGAAATCTTCTCCGAAATTTGTAGAAAAGATTGATGATGTGGCTTGAATGTTCTTCAGAGCTTTTGAGCTTTGATTTGAAGAACCTCCTTGCTTGATGAAGACTTGAAGCGTTCTGAAGGGCTTTGGATGCTTGAATCTCCAGAGCTCTGCTTGCTGATGGAAGCTTGGATGTGTTGATGACTTCAAGGAATTCTGAAGGGCTTTGGAGCTTTGATCTTCAGAGCTTGGAGCTTGAACGTCTGAATGTTCTTCGGAGCTTTGAGGCTTTGATCGAAGAATCGTCTTGTTTGATGTAGACTTGAAGAATTCTGAAGGGCTTTGAGGCTTGATCTTCAAAGCTCTGGAGCTTGAATGCTTGAAGACTTGAAGAAATTCTGAAGGGCTTTGAAGCTTGATCTTCAGAGCTGTTGAAGCTTCAATGTCTTGATGTCCCCAAGGAGTTCTGAAAGGCTTTGGAGCTTTGATCTTCAGAGCCTTGGAATTGTTGAAGACTTGAAGAAATTCTGAAGGGCTTGGAAGCTTGATCTTCAGAGCTGTTGAAGCTTCAATGTCTAGATCCCCAAAAATATGAGAGAGGGCACCTCTATTTATAAGGATGTAAGATGGAGAGTTATGGCAAGACTGCAATTCTTTCCATACTTTTCTCTCTAATTATTTCCTTATTTGATTTAAAGGAAAATAATTAAAACTTAATAAATATATTTCTTCTTATTTATTTTAAGAAAGATAATTATATATGAAGAGATATATAATTTATTTCACCAAGTGGCACAATTTGATTGGCCAGACTTGATAAATTAACAACTGCATCATTTTGACACGTGGCTCCATTTAATTGGTCCTCACACATATCTCTGACTTTTGACTTGTAAACACGTGGCATCATTTGATTCGCCATTTATCGTGCTCAGTCTTTTGACCTGCGGACACTTGGCAGCATTTAATTGGCTCGTCCGTAAAACTTTGACTTTGACTTGTGACACTTGGCAACATTTAATTAGTCAATTTATGTGCCCTAGCAACACGTGGCAGCTTGTGATAGGTCAAAAATTTTACGTGTCTACACTTGGTTCACAATGCAGTATGCAGTAGTTTTTCTTTAACTGTTATCATCAAATTAATTCCATGTTATCTGTCCATTCACATTTTTAGTTATCTATATTATTTAATGTTTACGTGAACAAAGTCAAGCAATAAAAGATTTTCCAAAATTCCACAAGCATTTAGTAAAGACCGATTTTCTATCAGGCGAGCGGGGTGCCTTAAGAACCTTCCCCACTCATAACCTGGCTCCCGAACCTAGAATATTTTGTATTCCATAGACCAAATCCTTTTCCAAATCAATGGCACAGGAGTCATTCAATTCAAATTTCTAAATGGTTTCTTGGATACTAAATCCTTTTCCAATATAAAAACTCAGATGGCGACTCTGAAAATCCTTTCGAAACCAGAAACTAAATTTTGGTGGAACATCCATAACCAACTCACTTCTCTTCTCTAAACCCAAAACTCATTCTCTCATAACTCATTGTTGGTACTTCCACCCAAACACCTAGAATGTAAACATAAAATGTAAAAAACAACAATCCAAACACTCCCTAAGCCCCCTACTTTTATTTTACTCCTCCATTCCAAAAATGGATGTTCATAATTACTATTCACACTTATCAAAAAATCATCTATATTTTATAATTTGTACTAGGGAAATGATTTTCACACTCCCCAAACACTCTTTTTTTTGTCTTTACTCACTTGAAAGCACCAAATTGCCCTTAATAAGGAAAAAGTGACTCATGAGGTAAGGATAACTTGGTAATTTCAATGTAAATAAAGACAAAAAGGGAGTGTTCAAGGATAAAAATGGGTGTGCAAATCGTTCCCCTTTATACTAATTGTTCTTATGATTATAAAACATTTGTTTAATCAAAAGCAGTAATTTTCATTGAAAAAAGATAAAGAGTCACAATCAAGCAATTAAACCCCCCAAAAAAACAAGAGATGAAAGCTAGGAGATGGTCTTACATACATGCCGTTATTACACACAAACATAGTCTTGCAAAGCTATGTATGGGACATACTTACACGCCTTTTTTTACACACAACCATAATCTCACAAGAAGGATGGACCCTGAAAAGCTCACGCAAGGACTGAGTTGCACCCGGTTTAAAAGCCTCAAATTGCAATAAGCAAACTGATCTTCATCCATGGCAGATTCGTGGACAATTGGTAAATCACCAGAGGCCAACAACAATAATAGAAAAGAAAAACACAAAAAAGATACCCAAAAACCACCAGATCTGATACGATTTCTCTGCCGCAGGGAGACCCAAAAAAGGGTATAAAATCTCCACAAAGGGAGACGAAAAAGAACCCCAGCTATACGTGATGTCGCTGGGAGCTGCCGTCGCCGTCGCCAGGTCTGAAGACTTATTCGTCGGAGGAGCTAAACCAAGCCAGTCTTGCTCCATATCTACGCCAAATCGGCCCCCTTTTTTTGGTATTTGTAACATTTAGTCCCTATTCTTAATTGATACAGTTCAGTACGTCGTCGTTCTACTTTTTCAATTAAACATTAAAACACTTTTGTTAATGATTTTTTGAAAGAAAAGATAGAGACACTAATAATTGTATCCACTGTTTTGAAACCCGGACCGGAGGACGAACCGGAAAAGGGATTGGGCGGACGGGTCACCGGTTCAACCGTGATTGAACCGTTATCGAACCGTGACGTCATAAATATATATTTTAATAAGTAATTAAAGAAATAGGAGTGAAAAAATACCAAAATTTTCTGAAATTTTAAAAAAAAAAATTCGCGTTATTACCATTTACCGCCGACTCTACTCAATGTCAAATCTACTTTACTCAAATTTTCTTTATTCTTCACCCCCACACCTTCTCTGTTCAAGAGGTATTCCTAAACCAAAAACTCTCTCTCTCTCTCTCTCTCTCTCTCTCTCCCCTTCGCCCTTGAAGGCTTGAGCGTGGGCAGCTGTAGATATTAGTAGCGGTAGGTGGGGACTCTTCTTTCGGTGCTTCGGTAACAGAGAAAGAGATTCGAAGTTGCAGTGTCAAGAGCAGCACCTCCCCATCAAACATTCACAGTCACCAAAGCAAAAACGTTCACAGTCATCTGCAATGGTGGTTGTTCGTGACTCCGGCAATGGGGAAGCTAAAAAATGGTCTGAAAAATTCCTCAAAGTCAAGATCCGTTAAAGAATTTGGCTTGGATCGAATGATTAATTCTATTTTACAATTGATTTCTTGTTTTTCTACCGTGGAGGAGATGAGGGAGATCGAGTGGCCGGCGGAGAAGATAACCGGCCGGTTCGAGTGACCCACCAACGGTTCGACGGTTCAACTGCTGGGTTGATCCTGTTTTTCATTTCTAGAACGGTTTTGAACTAGGAACGGTCTTGAGCGGTCGACCGGACCGTTGCCTTGACCGGTTCCCGGTTCAACCGGTCCAACCGGCCGGTCCGGTCCGGGTTTTAAAACACTGATTGTATCAACAATTACACAAATTCTGTAACATGGGATATGTGGGACCCACATATGAGTGACAGGTCCCACATATCCTATGTGAGAGAGTTTGTGCAATTATTAGTACAAAATATGCCTGTAGCAAATTTGATTTTTTGATTTGTTACACCAAAATTAAATGTGGAAAATGACATTATTAAAGGTGGAAGATTTAAATATGACACTGTTGCATCGAAACCCCTCATTCAAGAAGGTTTTTCAATTTTCAAATTAAATAGAAAAAACCAAAGAAGGAAAAAATCAAGCTAGGGGAAGGTGTTGGAAAAATAAACCCGTTTTCATGATTTAAGAACTCTTCTTGGCTTCAATCGTTTTCATGATTTAGGAGCTCCCATATGGCTTCAATGGAAATTTCTAGAATCTCCCATTACCATCTCTTTTTCTCCAAAAAAAAATTTGGCTCATTGTTTTTTCTCAAATTATGCTACAAATAGGGTATAGCAGCTCATTAGGTATGTGTGCGAGTGAAGGAAGGGGGTGTCGAAACTCATTATTGGTGGTGGTGGTCTGACCCAAGCGGGGCCGGCCCAAGAGTTTGAAGTGCCCTAGATCTGACCTAAAAAATGTGCCCTAAGAGTGTAACACTTAAAAAAAAATTTCAGTAACAATCACACTACGACAAAGTTAAGACACTATAAACTTCTACTAATCATTATATAGTAACAAAAAAGTCAAAACACAAAGTCTTCAAATACATATATAACGCATGATTATCACTTAAATATTACTCGTGTTGCGTTTTTAGAAGCAAAAGTATCAATTATGCTTGTATAATCCACCTCTTGTACCAAGTCATTTTATCATGGCATCGAAAAATGAATTCATCGGCAAAGAAAATTCCATTATTATGGCATCAAAAAATGAAGCTATTACACTAAAAAAAAATGGAATCTATTGAGACAAGTTCAAAGAGTATAAAACTCTTCAACATATGACAAATCCATAAGTCAAATTAGTAGGAAACAGTAAACTCACAACTATGAACATCAATTTTTTTCCTCTTTCCGGATTTTAAGAGAAATTGAAGCATTCTAATTTTCCTTTAATTAATCAATCACATAATCATCCTTCAATTAACTAATCATTTTTCAATTAAAAAAAAAAACTTTTGCCAGGATACAATACTGTTTTGATTTCGGGATACATTCAACATAGATTTTACAAACAAAATCCATGTTAGGCCTTTTTTTTAAACTTATCTATGGGCCTTTTTTTAGATTGGGCCACAATGACTTGGGCTATTTTGTAACTAATAATGGTTTTTTTTTTCTTTATGTGGGTCAACAAAGAGTCATAGTCTAATCCATTTGTAAAAAATGTTGGAGTGCCCCAAAAATCAACCCTTTTTGGAGTGTCCTAGGCCCAGGCCTTGGACCGGCCCTGGACCCAAGGGTCTTGGGCCTATAAAGTGGAAGAACTAATGTTTTTATATTTACGAGATTTTCTTGCTGTCAAAAAAAAAAAAAAAAAAAAGTGGAAAAAGTAGAGAGTGTTTGACCTACACGATTTTAGTCGATTATAAATTTTAGATTGTAGATCATCTATTTTGGGTTATAAAAAAAACTCATAATTAGAATTTTTTAAAGTGTTCGATAAAAGTGTAAAAAATAAATTATGAATTTTTGTAGTATCATTTAAAAGCATAATTAAATTACTAGATCGTGGGTGAATATTTGACGATAATACTTGACGAGTATACAATACCATTGGCGTCCAGCTGTACACTGCCGTGTTCAAGCCTGATCCAAAAATAATTTTTAGTAGGTTGAGTTTTTCAAATGATTTTAGGAACTAGCTAAAATCAACCATGGTTTTAGCATTTGGTGAACTCATTTGCTAAAATCATGGTTGATTTTAGCAACTAGGTTGCTAAAATTCTTTGGAAAACTTAGCCAAATTAGTAAGGATTCATATTCGAGTTTCGTCCGATCACCTTTCAATGTGGTTATAAGATTCCACTTGGCCAACAATTTATAAATAGTTCCCGCAAAAAGCAAAAATAAAAATTCCTAGTCCCTGTGCGGACGGATTTCTTCTTCTTAGATTTGATGCACAGTACGAGTTTTTCATTTGATTTTAACAAACAAGTTACTAAAATCAGGGTTGATTTTAGCAACTAATTTGCTAAAATCAAATGGAAAACTCAGTAGTGGGTTCTTCCCGACTATGGTATCGAAGAAAGGGATATCGAAAATAAATTAACAGTGTTCAAAGCCTACTTTTAGATCCCCTACAAATAATTCTAATCATTCAAGAATTTTAAAGTACTTTTTCAAATCAATCTGCAAAAAAATCAGCTCAATTGGATATGAATAAATGGTTGGTCTAAACTTCAAGTTTTCATTTAGAATTCAGGATCCTAAATTCTGAATGAGAAATTAGAACATTGGATAACCCACTTACGCTTATCTAATTGAGCTGAATTTTTGAAAGGACACTCAAAAAATTATTTTGAAATTAGTGACCTGTTCGGATTTTTCGTGTGAGACCCAAAAGTATAGGTCTTAGGCTTAGTTTTCCGTTTGAGTTTAGCAACTCAGTTGCTAAAATCAACCATGATTTTAGCAAATGAGCTCAAGTGCTAAAATCATAGGTATTTCAAATCACAAAATTAAGTGGTTCCGTTAAAATCAAAAAACAATACACGGAACCACTTCATTTTTTTATTTCAAAATCATGACTTTAGCACCTATTAAACTCATTTGCTAAAATCATAGTTGATTTCAGCAACTGAGTTACTAAAATCAAACGAAAAACTAAGCCTTAGTCCTGACAATTGAGATTGAAGTTAAGGCTCAGAATTCTAAACGAACAAAAAATTAATTGCTTTCCCAATTTCCCTCTTTTTTTTTTTTTTTTTTTGTGGAGTGCAAAATGAAGAATTCCAAGAAACAGCAATCCCAAGAAAGTAAAAAAATTAGACTCAGTTTCTCAAAATAATTCATTTCCAAAATTTGCTAAACACAGATTTCATACGGATCATTCTTCTCACATATATCAACTATTTTCAGGAGTTTTAGCACTTTTAAAAGTTTTAAGACTTTTAGCTGAAAACGGGTTTAGTCTCGTATTGGACTTATCCTTCTTGGATTGGTAGTGTGCATAGTGTATGGTATGTCGCTATATTTTGAGCCATAAGAATTCATAAATTACTACGAATTTCCTAATTGATCGTAAAAAAAAATTGTATATTAGATCACAAAATTCATAAATAATCACAAAAATTCGTAAACATTACGACAAAAATTTATAACTTAAGCTGTCTTTTTTTAGCTTTGTGCTATCTTGTTACCACAAAATCTATAAACAACACTGTCAAAAATTGTAAAAGTAACCACAACAATTAATAAAATAAATCACAAAAAATATCACATATTGGGCCACAAAATTCGTAAAGGGTGTAATATACACCCAAAATAAAATGAGCCACAAAAAACTATAAAATGAATCATAAAAATTCGTAAAATTAATGAGGCACAAAAGTTCATGAAGGAGTGTGTATTGAATACTTTCACTCAATTGTAAAGCCACCCAAAGTGAAACATGGTTTGGTGGCCCCATCACACCAACAATGTCATTAACATGCAATCCACATTCTACTTATTTTATGTATATACACTTGGATTGTATAATCATCAACTATTCTCTGGCGCACTCTTCAAAAAAAAAAAAAAAAACTATTCTCTCCGTCCCATAAAAAAAAAAAAACTATTCTCTCTGCACCAATTTCTTCGTCTATATATAAAGGTCTGTTTAAAGTCGAGACGAAATTTCAAAAAGATTGACTTACGAGCGTGGATAATACTTACTCTCTCCGTCCCATAAAGTTGGTCCTTTATTCTATTTTGGAATCAGGGGCGCCGGCACATACAAAGGAGGGGGGTCAGCCGACCCCGCGGGAAAAAAAAAAATTTACTATTACTATACTAAAAAAAATTTAAATTTGATATTTGAAACCCCCTATTTTTGGGGTTGAACCCACTAGATATTTGAACCCCCCTATTTTTAGTTGATCATCACAGCTAAACATGTAAGCCTCGCCACCGTGAAAGACATACCGAATCCTCATTGGATTGGACATTGTCTCGTCGTTAAACGGTTGGCCCATCGCTTCCTAGCTCTGGCTTGATTTGCATGTCTCTCCCCCCTCCTCCTACGTATATTATCTTGTTTTATAAACTGCCATGAAACACAAGGCAGCCACCACATAGACCAATGCCACACGTCTACCTATCATTAAGCATGTAAATGCCACATATGCCCATGCCCATATAAACTTGACAGCTAAAACTCTCATGCAATTCTAATATTTTCGTGTACTACTAGCCCCTTCAATTTTCCTTCTCTTGAATATACCACCTCAAAATCATTTAATCCTTACCAATTTGTAACTATGCACAATTCTCCGAGCACCTCACGTGCACACACTCTCACTTGATAGACAACTAGGCATTGCATGCTTCCATATACATCCACAACTCAATTCTTTATAATATTCAACTAACTGAAAATCCGACTTCATAAAAGAAATAACCTTTTATTTAAATACTGGGTATTACATACATGTTCTCTTCTCCCAGTCCACTTCAGCACTTCCCAGAAGGCAGAGAAGCCACTTCCCAGTCCATTTTGGTGGTCAATTGAAAGCCCTAAACTATGAAGGGGGGAGAGGGAGAGCCAGAGAGGTACATGTTCTCTTCTCCAAAGAGAGGTTGATTTGTCTAGCTAAGTTATATCTGTTTGATTTTTCTCCTCTACAACTCATGATGCTTGATGATCAACTTGAGAACTACATTGTTTATGTGCGCTCGTGTGATGATTTTAAGGAAGTAATCGGGGTTGGTGACCTTTTCTGAAAGAAGTATTTGACAGTATTGACCTAGAAACCATTATGCAACGATTCCAGAATATGAGACCGCGTCGTGGGCAATTGTAAAAGCTTGTGTAGCTTCTTTTTTTTTTGGTGAAAACTGAAAACAGTGAGTATTAATATATGCCTTTTGATGATATATATCTTTTTGTTTATTAGGTTGACCTTTAAATTTGATTTTTGTTGGAGCAAGATTTTTAGTTGTTATTACTATGACCCCACCCTTCCGAATTCCTAGAGTCGCCACTGTTTGGAATGTCTCAAAATACTAGTCTTATTTGAAAAATCAAGTACAAAATGTGTATGGATTTTCAACCCTAACCTTCATAGGTGTCTCCTTAAAATGTTGAAATTATCAAAAGAGACCAACTTTGTAAAACGGAGGGAGTATGAAATTTCAAACATGAAATTTAAGTAATTCAAACCCGAGACCTTGACTACAAAACCAAGAGGTTTGTTTACTTTCACAAGTTTCTATATCACATCAAAACTAGCAACCAATTGTCCTTATTCTAATTTTTTCTCACATTAATTAGTTTCGCGTTAATTTTTTGTGGATTATTGATTCGTCTCGATGAGAGGATTTTAAAAAGTAATATGTATATATATATATATATATATATATATATATATATGTATATATATATATTGTAAGCCCAATAGGCCGAGCTTCCTTTGGTTTGGCAAATCCATGCCCAAAACATATACATTTGGGTGTATCATATTTTTTATGGCACTGTAATCTTCGGTATTTATTTTTAGAGTGTTTGTTTTAGGTGTGGAAAAGGAATCATATCAATATGTATTTTTATTTCGAGTGCGGTAGTCTTTTAGTCAAAGACGGATTGTTCATTTTGAAGACAAAGATTGGATTTGGAGAATATGGAAGTAATACGGAAATAATATGGGATTTGGAAGTCATACGGATTTGGAGAATATGAGATTTGGTGATATGTTGGGATTTGGTGATACATTGCATTTTGGCAACTATGTCATTGAAGATGCACAAGGAAAGAAGTTAGATGCTGCACTTTTTGCTCAAGCATTTCGAGGCCCATTTATTAGCAAAACATTCTGTTTGCTTTTGCTGGATCTTTTGCTCGAGCAAAACTGCCGGCAAAAATGCCCGAATTCAGCAACTATAAAATCTCAGCCATTAGGTCGAAAATTGTGAGAGCTGCGGTGATAAGAACCCTAATACAAATATTTCCATCTCTCATCACTTTCGGCGGCTAGGGTTTGTGAACCTTGAAGAATTGTGAAGGCTTGTGAATGCCGTGATTTTCAAGATCATCTTCAAGGGGTTTGTTCTTCATTAGAAACAATCAATCTCTGAGTAAAGTCCTTTCGTGGAGTTCGAGAGGCGCTTCAAAGTCCTTCGGTGGATTCCGGGAGGCAAACGGAAGGCTTGTGGATTCAAGGCAGCGGCGGTCAGAGCACTGGGTGTGGTGAACGAGGATTTGGCAAGTAGTTCTTAGGTTCGATTGGTGAGGATTCACGATCGTTGGTAAGATTGCTTGTAACTACACATTGAGTATAGTGTTTTTGATTCCTTCCCGTGGTTTTTACCCGTATTGGGGTTTTCCACGTATATCGTTGTGTTCTTCGATTGTTTGCTTTTCATTGTGTGATTGATTGACTGTTTGATTTGTGGGCTAATTTTTTCAAAAGATTAAAACATAGCAAATCTACAAACCTAGGCAAACTAAGGTTTTTCAATTGGTATCAGAGCGGGTCGCTCATATTGAGTTTGTGAATTTTTCTTCACGAGCGGATCCTTAAATTTTTATTTGCTATGGAGTTGAATTTGAACTGCCCTCAAGTACTTGATAAAACGAACTTTGATCATTCGAAAGCAAAATTAGAAAAACTGTTGGATTTTACAATTAATCATATTGAGTCCAGTGATTCGGATATTGATGATAAATATGATACGGAAGATATAAGTTTGTTTACCAAAAAATTTAAACGCTCTTTTAAGAAAAAGATTAATAAAAATAAAAATAGTGAAAAAGATAACAAGAATTTTTTATCTTTCACAGCCAAGTTTCATGATAGCGAGAAAGAAAGAATCGATGCCTTGCATGAACTTGATGTTCTTAAACAGGAGCATCTGACTCTTGAAAATAAGATGCATATTCTATTTGAGACTAACAAATTTCTTGAAGCAAAAGTAGCAAATTTGCAAGTTGAACTTGACAAGGCCAATGCTACTTTTGAGAAATTAAATGCAGGTACACAAGTCTTGGATGATGTGTTATATATTCAAAAGGTGACGTCGAAGGAAGAAAAAAGGAATTTCATCGAGCCGAATAGTAGTACTCTCATTCCCCCTATGGCCAATAAAGCCAAGTTGCGCATCAACGAGACCAATGTCAAAAGTACTCGCACAGAGGCAAATTCTCCGAAGGCAAAGAAACAATGCGCAGTAGGTAAAAGTACCACTACCAAGCGTGGTGAGGTAAACTCTTTTAAACATATTCCCATTTGTCATTATTGTGGTATCAAAGGTCACATAAGACCTCATTGTAAGAAATTTCGTATGGCACATACGTATCGCACACATGTAGAAAGTCCACATACTCTTGACAAGTTGGTTCCTACATGTCATTTTTGTGGAGTGAATGGACATATTAGACCACGATGCTTCAAACTTTATAGGTACACTACTACTCCACCTCAATATTATGCTAATAGCAACAAGAGTAAAATTTATAGGCCAAGATATAAAGTGACACCACAGCCTAAGGATAGGAATGTAATTTCCAAACACATGCCTAAAATTGTTAGAAAGATTGAGGAGGTCAAGACTAAACTTATTTGGGTAAGGAAGTTGAACTTGGTAGCATGTGAGGATTTGCCTACTAATCCTCTAGATGACATTGGATCATCTGGAATTGATCTTACTTTTTAAGGCTTGATCTCATTTCCATAGTCTAGGTTGATATACATTGTCTATCATTCAATTTTAGCTATGGTTTGCATTGATTGTTTTTTAGATTATTTGCTCGCAACATGGCTTTCTTCTACAGTTGTTTTTATTTGTCTTAATCATTAAAAAAAAAAGAAAAAAAAGGGTGTCATATCCTAGAGCATATTTGTGATTGAATTGGTTGTTAACGGTGGTTTCACATAAGGGCACAATAGCTATGGCTGCATTCATTCTATTTACCTATCCATGTGGAATGCTGCGATATTGGTTGTAGCATGGTCTTGCCATTGTGTCTTACACTTACTCACAACAAAGATAATGTGCCCCCATATCACTAATTGTCATTTCTCATAAAACTGGAAAAGGTCTTTATTTTTCCCCATGAGATTGACCGTTAAGCATTTGTGATATTGTCTTGGGAGTTTAGTTGAAAATGGATACTATTTGTGTTTTTGTCTTGTGGTGTTAGTTGAAAAGTGCTGGCAATTATAATTTTTATCTTGGGAGTTCAGTTGAAAAGTGTGATGAGATTGGATTCATATTCTCTGCATTTTCGGGCTTTTCACTTAGTAACCGGGCCTCTTGCCTCAGTAAGCAGTGAGTGTTCACGTCAAACGGTGGAGAGTTTCGGGATTGTAATATGGGGTTTGCTTGAGTTCGTAGCCTTTTTGACTTGAGTAATTAAGTCCGTTGGGGTATTCTCTATACCTAGTGCCCTAAGGCCATTTGGTTTGGGTGTCACTGGCCTAAAGCTCGCTACACGGGTCAATTAGAAAGCTTAAGGGACTTAGGCATTGCACGGCCACATTATGAGAATTGAACTTAGTTAAGGAGGTTCTTTGTTTCAAAATACAAAATAAAAAATGCATGAGAGGAAGGTGGAAATTCACTCAGTATTTGTTGAGGGGGAGTTTGGCTCATTGACAAATTTAAAAATGCTTGGTTTGACTTCTGGAGGGGGAGATTTTAGACCTCCTATGCGTTCATGAGAAACCGAGTATTTGTGATTTTTGGTTGAGCTTAATGTCATTTGTCGTGACTCACACACACACTTTCGTCAATATGTCTTGACCTATGCTATATCTTTTATTCTCATATCACTGTGATAGGTTATGGCATAAGTGCTAGCACATGTTTTATTTGTGTTTTTATTTATTACTGTTGTTTACCATCACTTGACATTGCGGGTATGCTTTTTGGATGTGCCTTAAACGTACCAAATTTTTATATTTCTATATGTCCATGAAAGTCAGTTTTTTTTAAAAAAAAAAATTTATTGTTTTTAGTATGACATCAATTATTTTTGTTCTGTGTCTTCACTCTCATCTCATTTGGTCATAAGGCTCTTTCATATTGAGTTCACCGATTCTTTTCCTTGGTTAGTTTTCGAAGCACAATATTAGTGCCTTGATTATCTCTTTGCTATTATTTCGGTCGTAGATTAGTAATACATTTATTATGGGAGACTTTTATTAATTATGGGTATTGTTAGATCAATGTTTTGTTATTTATTTTGATTGCTTCTCCTATACTGGTTTCATTTGCATTATAGTACTTGCCTAGCATATAGCCGTTAAATGTTTTCATTCTTTGGCTAATTCCTTATTCAATATTTATTCATGTCCAATGTCCCTTTGTCCTTCCGTAACAAAAAGGGGGAGAAGCTTAACACTAAAAGTTTGTGTGAAGTGTTTGTCTGTGGTGCAGTTTGCAGGGATACAGTTTTTTAGTGTTTAATATGTTTTGTCATGGAAGTGCCAAAGGGGGAGATTGTAAGCCCAATAGGCCGAGCTTCCTTTGGTTTGGCAAATCCATGCCCAAAACATATACATTTGGGTGTATCATATTTTTTATGGCACTGTAATCTTCGGTATTTATTTTTAGAGTGTTTGTTTTAGGTGTGGAAAAGGAATCATATCAATATGTATTTTTATTTCGAGTGCGGTAGTCTTTTAGTCAAAGACGGATTGTTCATTTTGAAGACAAAGATTGGATTTGGAGAATATGGAAGTAATACGGAAATAATATGGGATTTGGAAGTCATACGGATTTGGAGAATATGAGATTTGGTGATATGTTGGGATTTGGTGATACATTGCATTTTGGCAACTATGTCATTGAAGATGCACAAGGAAAGAAGTTAGATGCTGCACTTTTTGCTCAAGCATTTCGAGGCCCATTTATTAGCAAAACATTCTGTTTGCTTTTGCTGGATCTTTTGCTCGAGCAAAACTGCCGGCAAAAATGCCCGAATTCAGCAACTATAAAATCTCAGCCATTAGGTCGAAAATTGTGAGAGCTGCGGTGATAAGAACCCTAATACAAATATTTCCATCTCTCATCACTTTCGGCGGCTAGGGTTTGTGAACCTTGAAGAATTGTGAAGGCTTGTGAATGCCGTGATTTTCAAGATCATCTTCAAGGGGTTTGTTCTTCATTAGAAACAATCAATCTCTGAGTAAAGTCCTTTCGTGGAGTTCGAGAGGCGCTTCAAAGTCCTTCGGTGGATTCCGGGAGGCAAACGGAAGGCTTGTGGATTCAAGGCAGCGGCGGTCAAAGCACTGGGTGTGGTGAACGAGGATTTGGCAAGTAGTTCTTAGGTTCGATTGGTGAGGATTCACGATCGTTGGTAAGATTGCTTGTAACTACACATTGAGTATAGTGTTTTTGATTCCTTCCCGTGGTTTTTACCCGTATTGGGGTTTTCCACGTATATCGTTGTGTTCTTCGATTGTTTGCTTTTCATTGTGTGATTGATTGACTGTTTGATTTGTGGGCTAATTTTTTCAAAAGATTAAAACATAGCAAATCTACAAACCTAGGCAAACTAAGGTTTTTCATATATATATATATATATATATATATATATAGAGAGAGAGAGAGAGAGAGTCCACTTCCGTGAACTTGGATTATTTTTGTCTTCCGTGAACTTTTTAAAGATTTTGATCATCGAGAACGAATAAATAATCCACACAAAAAATTGACATGAAATAAAAAAATAATCTGACTTAATTATTTAGCATTTTAGCCAAAAACACCCATTGTCTTTTCTCTTCTTCACACATCAGCCAACATCATATTAAGATAGACTAGCTAGCTACAATTTCAAAAGCTACACCACATATTTTTTAAATTTTAGTAACTTGGTTTACGCGCATCTAGACCAATTTCTTGAGCATCAACTCCATTGTCCACTAATATGCTTGCCAATTAAAGTCAGACCGAAAAATCTCATATGAACTTGCCTCGTAAAAATAAATGACACCTAAGATGTTTCGAACATACAGAGACCTAACAAAGTTACAAGGAGGAAATGCCAAAATTCCAAGCATCATCAAGGCCAACCCATTGGGTTTACTTCACATTCAACGACGGACGCAAGGGCGGGTTAGCCCAAGCGACTGTCCTACCCAAGTTTCAAAATTTCTCATGAATATAGGAATAATTTCTTTAAAACTTTACAACTATATAGGTTCGGCCCGCCCAACTAAATATTGTACCCTTCTGCACAAGGTTTTAAGATCACATCAAAACTAGCATTACCTTTTATAAATCAAGACAAGAAATAGAGTCCACATATCCAGAAACACTTGCATTGCAACAGCGCAATAAGGTACTAGGAGTTCAACAAACACCACAACCCTCCTAAAATCATATCAACATTAGCTTGAACTTCAATGGCTGGACAATATGATTAAGTACCTTTTTTTTTTTATGGTGAGAGTCCACCATATCACTCAGTGGACTGGAGAGTTTTTGCCATATTCACGGTCAAGGAGTGGACTGAAGAGTCAATATAATTCACCAAATTTTCTTGCGTACTCCCTTCCACCGGATCAGTGACAAACGACCACTCGACCCTGCACCCGGGTTCGTCATCACCATCAATTGGCAGTACTTTGATCGTCGACACGTACGACGTGAAGCCCATATTGTTGTCGAGCACATTATAGGTTATCCACCGTTCCTCCGGATCGATGGCAAGTAACTTCTCGTGGCACCACAAGGTCAACTTCTCATCGCCGCCGGACGGTGATGGGACCGTGGCATCGCAGTACCGGATTAGTCCCGGCTTTCCGAACTCCCCTTCAAGATGGTAACAGTTGTCAAGAGTGGTAAGGTACTTGCTTAGGCTGCAAAAGTCCTCTAAGAGAGGCCACACTTGTTCTGGTGTTGACCCTATGAGATTGGCCGTGGCTTTTCCTTCCCATTTGGGCTTTGATTCTTCTTCCATCAGACAGAGAGAGAGAGAAGGGGGTTGGAATTTGTGGGATCAGCTACACAGCACAAGTATATGGTTCGGAAATGGCTACCCCGTCTTGTATACGTACATTTATAAGCTATATAGTCCATATGGGCTTGGACCCGAGGCCCAGATGTGCGCATCTGAACCATTGATGGGATTTCATCTTAGCAATAGATAGCTCAGATCTGCAAAATGTCAGATGGAATTAGGATCATTGAAAACACATCCGCCAACTTGGACGCAGCACACATGGGAGCGCCCTCTATGGGCTTTGCCGTGGTTTTAATTGGACCCCTACTTTGAACAATGAGATTTGTTAATCGGACCATATGATTGAACAGTGAGATTGAGTCTCAACTCAATACTCCATCAAGGTGTGGTTAAGGTGACTCGGACAGACTGAGTAGTAAAAGAAAAAAGAAAAAAGAGTAAGGAATCCAACAATGGAAAGACAAATTTTGCACCTTAATAAAGTTATGCCTTGAAATTATTTATTAGGTTCTTGGAATGTATTGCGTAATCTTAACACTTGATGAAAGTTATGCCAATACGGAACGTGGAACATAAAGAAAAACCAAACCACACAATCACACAAGAAACCAAACCATAATTAAGTGGTTCAAAAAAATTTGGACTTTCTAAATTTAATTGCAAAGTAAAATTTTGAACAAAAAATTAAAATAATTGATCAATTACTGTGTTAACACTATCTGATAAAATTGATGTTTTACACGGCGCGGTAAAAATTATTTTAAATAAAATAAGCATTTTGAATCATACATGTGGGACGAGTCAAGGCTTCAAGCTACAATAAACAGACCACAAATAGGGTGCACAGTGTGCCATTCATAGTTTGAGCCACAAAATTTCATAAAAGTAAGTCACAAAATTTGAACCCCGAAAATCATAAAGAACACCGCAAACATTCGTAAAAGTGAGCCGCGAATTTTAAGTAAGTCACAAAATTTATAACCTAGAGTCGTTTTTTTACCTCAAAATTCATAAAAGTGAGCCACAAAATTCGTAAAAGTAACCACAAAAATTCACGTGTAAACAACCACAAAAATTTATATCTAGGGCCACAAAAATTCGTAAAGTAAGCCACAAAATTCGTGAAGGTGTACCGTATATACCAAACATAAAATGAGCAACAAAATTTAATAAAAACAGCCATTAAAATTCCTAAAATGAGCCAATTTTTTTTTTTGTAAAGATTGTGTACCATGCCATTTCCCCTCTATTAATGGTCATAGGGCTCCTTGATACAACAAAAATATAATTTGATTATTAATGGTCAAGCTCAATTAATTTGATTATTCGTTGAATCTCTTCACATCAAATATAAAATGCATGAAATGGGACAAAAAAAATTAAATCTAGCAGGCCCCTTTACCAAGTCATACGGCGACATCGATTGAAAATACACGTGGGATGAGTGGATGGTAATTAAGGACAACCGACCTTGGCACTTTCGTGTAATTGTGTTCAACACGTTAGCAAGGATCGATAAGTAACAATCACAAGAAATATCAAAATTATTTATTCAAAACGTCAATCAATTTATTTAAATCTCCCAAAAAGAACTTATGTATGTGTACAGTGCATAGTGACCACAATTACCTCGGGAAAGATAATAATTTAACTAACAAGAAATACTTCCACGGGGAAGAACAAGAGGATTCAACATCAATGGGGAGAAATACAAAGAGCCGGCTATACTCATAACTCCACTAGAAGCACCCAATAAATATCTAGGAACAATTCTTTGAGGAGTGACCTACCATCAATGTCTCTCATAAACAATGTCTCCCATAAATAAAAGAGACGACTTCAAACCCTAGATAGTCAAAATCTCAAGAAAAGATCAAACCTTTGGAGGCTACAAGGCTTCTATTTACAAGAAAACACAGAAAATTAGGTTAAAACCCTCAAAAACGCGCAGCCATAAGTAATCCGTACAGAAAGTCAGTCAAAACCGCCTAGGCAAGATTTCCGGAAACCAACCAAAATCTTGAATCTGCCAAAACCGCCCAGGCAGCCCTTAATCCTGCCTGAGCCGTTTTCCAAGAAACAAAACCTTCATCCAAAAATGTTGACTGCTCGCGACAAACTTCTGTGCATTCTTCGAAAGTCAATTCAAGGCACAAATCCAACAGTATGTACATGTTGACAATAACTACATTGGGAAAAGAATTTAATTACACATAGCAAGATCGAAGAATTAGGAAGAAGAGGTGAGACAAAACGGGTGAGGCAAGGCTGCAAGTGAACCAATGGAGCTGTTCATGAATTATTCAATGAGAAAAATTCGTTCCAGTTTCATTCGTTTGTTAAATAAACCAAACGTGAATGTCCATTTTCACCTCTCTCTCTCTCTCTTTTTTAAATCTCAAACCCATTTCTCTAATTAACTTGATTGATGTGTCTCTTAATTGGTAGATTAAGGCTAAGTTCTCCAAAAAAATTTAGCAACCAAGTTGCTAAAATCAAGCATGATTTTATCTTTTGAGGTGGGGAGGTGATTTTATCTCCAATGAATCTGGACATTTTTAAAAAGTTATCTCATTGAATTTGTGCATTTGAAAACAGTTATTTACCCAAAAAAAAAAAAAAAGCCAAGCCTAAACCTTGAGTATTCCGGTCAAGTAGGCTCGTGAACCGATCAACAAAATTGTATACTTGAATTTGAACATGTACAAACTCTTATAAGTTATTACTACTCTCTATAGTACATAATGAAAATTTTATAGTAACTCGTACATTTACGAACTTCTACATCAAAACTTATAGGGTGCTGATTTTGGGGCTCCCTTTTTTGATGCAGGCACTCCAAAATTTAACGAAGTTACAAAACTACCCTTTTTCAAGATATGAAAATTATTGGAGGCACTCCACCCCCAAATTATCTCCTCATTTACTGAGACACTCCAAATGGAAAAATGAACCAAAACCAAACCTAAACATTAGGTTCTAAACATAAACATTAACTTGATTTTTTAAGGTCGATAACATTAGTCTCACCCACGATTTTTGAGTTTCATTTGTTTAATCCATGAAAGAGGTCAGAGGTTATAATTGTTTAATCCATTGTTATATCCAAAATCTCCAATCTTAAAGTAATTTGAAAACTATTTAAAGAATTGGAATTCCATTCATTTTAATACTCTTTCAAGATAAATGCAAAAGGAATTCATAGATAAGGAAAACAAGAAACAAAATTTCATGCGTTGCGAACTGTCATGGCAACATATAGGAAAAAAAAATTCAATCAGTACCCATTTGAGGGTAACATGTGTTCTACAAAACCCAGAATGACATGAAATTATTGGCTTAAAATGATTCAACATTCAAAGCCGTTGGCGAAATCGATTGAAAAGCTGTAACAAGAAGGTAAAAAGTCTTGTTTGGCATACAATTTTGTTGAGTGGCGACATGGAAGGGCCCCCACAAGTTTGGAAATTTGGGACCTAACAGAGAATAGCCACAGTTTCTTCTTCTTTTTCATCTTCCTCATTTTTTTCTTCTTCTGTTAACCTAATCACTTGGGAGCGCAAAAAAGAAAAGGTTTGGAGCGCCTGAAGTAAATGAGAAGAGTAAAGGGTTTTTGGATTGCCTAAAGTAAATCATAGAACTTGCAAAAGCGTAGTTTTGGAACACCACTGTAGCTTGGGCCTTGGAGTACCTGCATCAAAATTGGGAGTGCGAATATCAATTTTCAACTTATATATGTATTTTTTTCATAATTGTGTGTGTATATGAATTTATTTGTGTATATAGTAAAATTTTATTTCCAGTTCTACACTATTGGAGCATATTTTGACTCATTAAGGCTTGTGAACAAACTCGAGCTCGACTCAATTACTTCAGGCCAATTCTATATTAGTCAAATTTTCATTGGGCTCGAGTTTGCTAAAAATTTAACAAATAAACTTGAATATTCTAAAGTTCGACTCGTTTGATTCCGTATGGAGTGATTAATTAGATAGTGACTTGGATTATTCTTAAATGTTTATCTTTCACCCGGGGGAAGGGGGATTGCAAGTGTCTACACGTGGGTCGATTCCCCCAAACTTTTTGGTATTGTTGTTTATCTTTCTGGAATTTTTGTTAGATTCACATTTATTATTTTTTGGATTAATTATCTCTCCCAACTAGAGGAGTCTAAAAGGTAAAAAAAATAAAATATCACTAAAGACGAAAAACTACCAAAAATCTGGTATTTTTTTGTCCTGTAGTGTCATCTTATATAAACATTTTTTTTTAACTTTGGTTCAAATTTTCATACTTTTCTAATTCCTCTCATTGAGACGATTTTGATTAATCTCAAAAATTACGATAAAAAACAAAATAAAAAATATGAAAATGTAAAAAAATACCAGACCACAAATTTTAGTGGAACAGAGTATAATCTTTGTCGTCAATAATTCACTAAACCAAAAGTAATGGTGTGTGATTGGAAACTTTGGTTAGCTAAAAGAGGTGTAGGAACATTAATATGAAGAAAGATAGGAGAGACAGAAACGATTTCATTATAAAATACAACAGATCTCTTCCAACATCAAAACAAACAACAGATGTAGATTCGGTGAAAAATTTCTCTACTAAAGAAACGAACATAAAATAAGGAGCTTTGACCTCACTACACTCTTGTAGTGAATAATTACAGTTTATTTGTTCGGCAATCAACAGTTTATTTGATCCTGACCGTTGATTGCTAAATGAACGTATAACATGGGCCACTACCAGAATACACCAATAGATGGATTTATTTGTTCGGAATCGGGCGCTCTATAATGAGCCGCACTCGTTATAGAGTGTAATGAGCTCGACTCGGCCATCCGATTGGCAATCGACAGTTTGGATAACTGGGCTTTAAATTATATATAAACAGGGCTTTAAATTACACATAACCTGAAGTTATTAGGTATAGTAAATTATTTTCTTACTGGTGGTTCAGCAAAAAAAAAACCCTAAAAGATAAAGTTTTATGTTAGCTAGAATAAAACTTAACACATAATTCTTTCTGTACCAATTTAATTTCTGCAGTGAAACAGAAAAAATTTATAGTTCACCCGTAACAGTTGAGAATCAGCTGCAATAGTTGTGAATTGGTCTGTGAATAAAAAACGGACTATACATGACAGAAAGCAGCCAACATACCTGCGATTTTTCTCTAGCCATGATATCGGGGTACTGTAACGACATCAAAAGGCCAAAAAAACCCATTACGGCCAATTTTGAAATCCTTGCATCCGAGCTTCACATATTCAAGAAAAACAAGGACACATTTTGGTGGTCACCAGACGTCAAAGGGGCTTCGGCGAGACTTGCTTTTAAAAAATTTGCATTTGTTAGTTTTGTGTCGATTTTTTTGCAAATTATCGATTCGTCCTGACGACAGGAATCTAAAGAGTAAAAAGTTATTTATAAAATTTTTAAAAAATTAACTAAAGACAGAAATAATCCAAATTTTTCGATTCCTCTTGACGAGACGAACCAATAATTTCACAACGGAAAGCTAACAAATTCTAACAAAATTTGCCGAGTTTCTGCATAACATAATATGGTGTACCTAAGAATTGATGAATTATAGCACAGAGGTATGCCCACAAATAAGTCAACATTAACTACTCCATTCGCTAATCGGCAAAGTCAGCTGATTACTTTTTAACTGGGAGATACTCAAGGACAAGAAATAATTAAAAAAAAAAAAAAAAACTAGGTTGTCATTCACGAAATTAAAATAAATGGGTGGTTGTCGAAATTTGAAGTGTTTACATCAAAATATGCTCTCCCTCAAATAAATCCAAAACTACTGACAAATCCCCACCACACATAAGCTAAAGACAGGACCACTGGATTGGGACTTAAAAGCTATGAAAAAAAAAAAAAAAGGTGTGTAATTCTGTCCCCCTCAATTGCTGAGATTCAAAAAAGTTCAGCAGAACCATGTCATTTTAAGTTTTTTTTTTTTTTTTTAATAATATAAAGTAGTACAGTATCATTTTCGAGTTAAAAAAGACTGGAATAAAAAATCATTTCAATTTTTTTTAATCCATTCAACTAAATAAAATATTCAACTAGATAAGTCTCGAACTCAAACTATCATTCAGTGATCTTGAGGTTGCCTCAACACCCTCCACCATCAAACCGGTAAATCCATGGGGACAGACCACAGTGCACAGATGGGTCTCGGGGACCCATATTTGGGTCCCACACGAACGATCCGAGCCGTTAGATCATCTTAGAATAATTTTCCGAGGAGCCCCGCGAGAAATCACCTCCATCGGACTTGTGCAAGTGGTTCATCCAAAAACCCCCCATTTCATTCAAAGACGGGAAAATTATTCTACAATGATCAAACGGCTCGGATCGTTCGTGTGGGACCCAAACATGGGTCCCCGAGACCCATCTGTGCACTATTGGTCTATACCAATAGAAGGGCTCACCATCAAACATTGAGGTTCGCGCTGCATGACCGCACAGGGGCACCATTTGGTGTCATCCCAGGAGTCTTACAATATTTCCTACGTTTCCATCCCCTTCGTATCTCTAGAGGTACTTTTTAATGTCGAAAAGAAAATAAACCGTAAAGAGAGGAAAAAAATTTGTTTCCTTCGGGAAAGAGACCGTCCTTCCATCAAGCCCTAACAAGGAAGGGAAAAAAAGAAAAAAAAAAAAAGAAAGGAAAATGATTTGTGCACCCTCTAAATTGTTAACTGCACCTCCCCCGGGGGGGTGCGAAAATCAGTTTAGAGTGATTTTTGCACTCCCCAAACAATTAATTTTGGGAAAATCACTCTAAATTGACTTCAGACCCGTTGGGGGTGCCGTTAGCAATTTGGAGGGGTGCGAAAATCATTTCCATGAGCAAAACAAAACAAAAGATCTAGCAGTCACTAAAGACTTAGGCCAAAACAACAAAGAACAACAGGAAGCAAACCTAAAAAGTTAGCTGACTAGAACTTTCAATTTTTTTGAATAAAATCGAAAAAAGTGTAAAAAGCTGAATTTTTTTTGCTTACTTTTGTCTTTATTCAAAAAAATTATGATTAGATGATAATTTTTTTACTTTTTTGATTCCTCTCGCCGAGACGAACCAATAATACTGAAAAAAACTGATGCAAAACTAACAAACACAAAAAAAAAAAAATCAAATAAAGACAAAACAAAAAGTTAAGTCGAGGCCAAACCTCACCAAAGGATAAAAGAATTTTACAGAGATTTTACATAGGGATGGGCTAGAATCTGGGGAGAAACACCCCAAATGTTTGCACAAGTCTCGATTAGCCTGGCTAGGCTTGATGTTCCTCCATTTCAAGATAGAGTCTCTTGATAGCATTACTAATTTTGGAGCCAAGAGAGAGGGTCCAAAGCCTTCTGTTGAATGATCCTCATATTCCTTTCACACCTTAAACTATATACAGCCGCAGCCAAGGACTATTTAATACTTCCTCCGGTCCATATTATTGGTCTCTTTTTACTATTTGGCACCTCTCAAAGAATTACCTATGACTTTCAATCTATAGTTCTTTTTATATCCAATATAGATCTTATTTGATAGATCTTGATTTGTTTTATAAAACAAAAATTTTGCAATTATAAAAAACATTATAAATTGTAAAATATAGATAATTTGTTAAGTGGCACGACTGTCGAAAAGGAACCAATAATATGAAACGGAAGGAGTAATAGACTTATTAAAGCTCTTCTCCTTATAATGCAGTAGAACCCATGCTTTCTCATCATCCCAGGCATGCATAAGGATTCCTTAGAACCAGATCTTCCATAAAATGTCCACCCAAACAACACTATCGTGCACAAGATGCTTCTGCCACAATATCTCACCCAAGCAATCTATCCATAGTGCGGAGCTTGTTTAGTATGGCCATCCATAAAACAAAAACCCAACCATAGTTATCAAAATCGTGCAATTCGTGATTCAAATCGTACGATTCGGTTCGATTTAGGGTGTTTTCGATACGAACCGATACTATGAATCGCAGGTGTAATAGAATCGTACACTGAATCGGTGAATCGTGAATCAAATCGGTGAATCGTGAATCGAATCGTATGATTCAATTCAGTTTTAAATCCATGTTTTGCATGTTGGCCAAAATGAAATAATTGATAAATTGTGGAGTTTTCTTTAATTTTTTCAGGCATATAAAGGGTCGCCTCTCTTTTTAGAGGCTTCCGTAGCAATTTTAGAAAGATTGTACAGAAAAAGTTACGGTTTTACACCTGTTGGGAAGACCACAACCACATCCCTTGCTATAAATCCAAGTGTCTTGCCTATTTAGACCACTTGATCATCTATTTATATTCTTAAACATTTATTTTATTGATTCCAACTTGAAATCTACCTTTTTTTATGCATTTTTTAAAAAATGACCAAATCGGAGTGATTCACAATTCGCAACCGGACCATTTTGATTCCCAATTCGATTCACGATTTGATAACTATGAACCCAACTAGGGACAGCTTTAGGAAACCAAACCACCTTACACCACTCTTTGGATTCCGTTAGACACCCTGAGAGTATTCCATGCAAATTTCAGAGAAAATGTTCCATTCAGGGAAGGGGACCAAACAACAAAGTCATCTTTACTTGTATCAGGAAGAAAAATAGTAGGAGTATCAAGTTTAATCTTCTGAATATACTTGTTCCTTTTTCTAGGCCATTTCCAACCCCCGTTGTTGTAGAAACCTTAGATTGAAGGGATCTACCCTACCAATGTTAGAACATACCGCTTGACCAAATTTCTTTAAAAAAAATTGTTCGCTAATGGGTTGCCCCATTTCCTAAATCTCTTGAAGACGCAATTGTGCAATTATTTGCGACCGCAAAAAATTGCAAACACAATTGTTTTATTTTTTTTGCGACTGCACTTGTTGCCGTCGCAATTACGTACTTTTTGAGTCTGCATAAAGTGCGGTCGCAAAAAAGATGACGCAAAAAGCTGTTTTTCTTGTAGTGACTAATCCTCAAATACTTTTAAAATAGTTAAAAGGATACTATTCCTTTTAAATGTTTTAAAGATATTTATTTTCCTACAAAGAACTAATGATCTACATAATAAAACAGTGCAGGTTTGAAAATGTCTTCTATATCTTTTTTTTTTGGGAAACGGCAACAAAATTTTATTAAGCTCGATGGTCCAAATTTAACTTTTTCCTAAACTGATGTTTTGGATTTGGCAGATTTGCTGCCCTTGATCTCTCATTTGGTGTTTTTGTTAAGAGTTTTTGTCTAATTTTTAGGCAATTAAGAGATTTTTTTTCTTTCTAATTTTAAGGCAATTAAATAATGTTTTGTTTTTGTGTTGCCTTTTTGTACTCTTTCTTTTATGAGATGCCTTTTTGTACCTTTTTCCCCCCTTACCTGGGATGCCTTGCATCATTCATTTGATTCAAGGCCCATTTCACCCTTAAGACAAAACATACCTTAGCCCGAGATAACACCCTTAAGCCCCATTTCACAATTTCAGATACTTGTTCTGTTTATGGATTTCAGGTCCAACACTGATGTCTGAATTCCATGTCCAGTGGGTTGATACTTGATAATCATGCCCATGGGTTAAAAGTAGGGCTGTTAGCCGTGCTTTGTGGGCTTAGGGGGGGGGTTTGTTGAATTTTCACTGAGCTTTAGCTCTAGCTCGAGGTACGAGCCGAGTTGGCTTAAAGTTGAAGTCAAGCTCAAGTTGGCTGTACATCACTTTGTTTCCTCGTTGGTTGTTAATCATCCTCACCTCTCCAACACAATATTCTCACTGGTACTTGGGCTCAAATTTGTACCTCTCTTATAAAATGGTTATTGGAGATGTCCGAAGAAAATAGAGTGTAAATTTTGGGGCCTAAGCATGTGTTGTGTACTTAGGCAGAGAACACATGTTGTTTAGCTCTAATTGGGCTTAGCTGAGTACTACAATATTTATTAGATCTGAACTGTTTATTGTTCTCATCTCCTCAACTAGTTGTTTCATGAAAAAATCATATTAATCGAGTATAGATCACTATATGGTAAAAACACATTAATATTGGGGAAAAAAAAAAAAAAAAGAGCAAGTAGAATGAGTTGTTGCATGAAAATTGTGAGAAAAATGTGCTTCAATCATCAGGGGCGACTCGAGGATTTTCATTCAGCACTGACAAAAATACACAGTGTGTCTACGATGAAAAGATGTATGCAAAAAAAAAAAAAAAAAGAGGAGCCATTTGATTCCCTTTAATTTTTTAGTATTTCGACATTGAATTAAATGCACAGCAACCACTATCCTTAAATATGTAATATATATGGGCTATTATAATTGGGCTAGGCTTGTTTTGTTTTATTGGGCTATAACAATTTGATTCAAATTTAGTTAGAAACATTTGTTTTAACCTTCTACAAGTAACCCAACGCTAACAATACTATACTATAAATTTTATTTGTATCTAAATTTTATTTTTTTCAGTGCATTTTTGAAACCCAGCGAGGTCGCTTGACCTCTTTGGATCATGATGGAGTCGCCCATGTCAATCATATAGCCATTGATGTCTGATCAACCTAAATTTTTGCATGGATCCCCTAATTGATGAGGCAAAGAAAATGAACGTTTAGACAAATGAATAAATTCATGATATGTGGATACATGCTCGTTACGGTGTAGACTCACACACAGGATGACCAATACGGCATCTCTTGATACCCATTGTGGGGTGCTGTGTATATATCTTGATGAGTGCACATTGCACAACACTTTAAAATATTTAGAGTTTCCACTTGATTTTAGAAACCAAGAAATTGGATAGAGATTCTCAGATTTGGAAGCCAAGTAAAACATATACGATTAACTAGCAGAAAGTAAATCGCATAGGGATAGGAAACAGGGCATGCAATGTAGAATATAAAATACAACAAAAACAAATTTCCCCTAGCAAAAGCGATCGGTAGAATGGACAATCGATTTGTCGACCAGCAGACGACAGGGGGTTTCATATTCTGGTTGACACAACAATGTGTCTTCCAGTGTTCCTCCTCAACACTAGAAAAGAAAACAAACGAAAGAAGTACATAAAATAAGTCAATCGAGTGTGATTTGTGCAGTCTTTTTGAATTAAAGGAAAAAGAACTTAAGAACAATGAAGAACTTTCTTGGGTTTGAAGGCTTTGGCTACTATATTTATGTTTTTCTCACGAAATTCCTCTAATATGTATAACTTGGAGTTGCGGCGTAGGTATTTAATCAACTCGATCTCTATCCTATGGAGGTTTAAAAGTGTTGGGCAAGTGTAAACGACCATAACAAAAGGGTTTAGATTAATCAAAATACCTCTAAAATGGATCTACGTTCTAGTTAGTTTGCGAAGCGTAATACAAGTCAAGGGCTTCATTTGGCAAAAATGAACCTTGCGACTGCAACCATGAACCTTGCGGCAACCTATCAACCTCATGCCGCAACCCAAAAAGTACACGACAGGTCAAACTTCGTGGGCTTTCTCGGGACACTCCCAAACTTCGATCTGTGTGTTTTTTGAACCGTTGAAAAGTTTATCAAGTCGAATTTTATAACCCAAGTGTTTTAGATCCAAAATATTTTTTAAATTAAGATGTGTGACCATTTTACCCTTCGTGGGTCAGAAAACAACTCATTTTGGTAAAACGGTCACATCCCCCTTATTTCAATTCAAGTTGAGACGTACTACTACATATCAACAAAGAGGGTTTTCAAGTACTAAAAGATGATGGAATCCAACCATAAAAACAGATAAGTTCCGTCCATGAAAAGTGGGTTAAAAGAAAACCAAATTGAAGATCGTCAAAGCCACTATGGCCAAAACACGTGTTAAGTGTCATGCGGAACTTCTCTCCTAATTCCAAGACATTCTTCATTGCTTAATAATTCTACATAGTTAATAGGATTTTTCATTCCTCATCAAAGCATATGGAATCCTTTCCTCGTCGAGATTTTCCCAAGGCATAGGCTTAAACATTTGCAAAGCCAAATTTGGATTTCTACACAATAGGCCAAATAAAAACTGCACGTGCCGCATAGTAACTTGTAAAAATAGTTTTGCTACACGCACAGATAGTGCTGTGGGGTCCCACATGTATAATTTGAGCCTTTCATTAATTTTAAAATATGTTTTAGAAATAACGGCTTGGTTTATTCGTATGGGACTCCAAAGTGGGCTCCACATCACAGTTTGTGCATGATTTATTCAAAAAATTTAAATTGGCGATCAAAATTTTTATTTTTCCGATTCATCGGGTTAAAACGAATTAATAATACATAAAGTCTTAACGCAAAACTAACTAATGCGAAAAAAAATAAATAAAGACAAAAAAATAACTGATCAAACTAGCCCGAATAGACTCGTATGCTTCAAGAAAAAATAAAAGGAGAAATCTAACAACACACAATCTCTCTCTCTCTCTCTCTCTATCTATCTATCTATCTATCTCTATCTGCTATTTTTTTTTTTTCATTTCCGTCATAAAAAGCATACATAAGCGCTTCATTACTGGGATTTGCCCAAAGCAGGGGCTTAAACATTTGCAAATTTAAAAACGTGCCTCTAAAAAACTTCCCTTTCTCTCTCTAAAAACTTCTTCTCCTTCCTCTTAAGCGGCGGCTAGGGTTTGGGGGAGGGGGCTTGGTGCCTCTTCCACCCCTCCCCCCTACCTCTTCTCCTCTCTCCTCCCTCTCCCTCCCTTCGGTGTGTCCCTTCCCCACACCTGTTTAGTCTCTCTCGCGTTTGCTTCGATTCTTGGCAGTCCGGGTTTACGTTTTTGCGCAGATCTGGGTTCTCTCATGATCCGGTTGGCGTGGTGAGGCGGCAAGTGCTTGGCTTGGTGGTTGGCGGCTGTTGGGGTGGGCCAATAAAGGAGGAGGTCGAGTTTAGGTTCTTTCTGTTTTTCCGGCGTCTTTCCGACGCTTTCTACCGGTTGGTTTCCCCAGTCCGGTTGTTACCGATCTGGTACACAGATCTGGTGGGTTGTTGGTGGTGGGTTAATAAAGTTCCGTTTTTTGGCTGCGTTTCTGGTCATTTATGTAGTTTCTCTGCTCGTCATGGTCACGTAGCCGGCCGATTTCGTCGATGCTTGATTTGAGGGGAAGCTGGTTCAGATCTAGACGACCCGTAAGGAGTTCCACTCTCCTTCCTCAACGACTCACACTAAACCCGACTTTGGTTCGGTCTACCAGCACACCCGATCTGAGTGCGTCTTGTAGTATGTGTTAGCGAGCTAGAGGCTCATGTCTAGATGTTTGAGAGAGCTTCTTACTTTGTACGTTATTGTTTATGTCATGTTTGTTGGGTTGTTTTCTCACAAGATCTTTATCGGTGTATTGAGGACGGAATCGTTGTAAGTGCCGTTATGGCTTTTCTATGAATTTTCGGATTCTGATAAAAAAAAAAAAAACATTTGCAAATTTGTAGTTTTGGGAGTTCATTGGTGCGAGCATACTTGGTTGGAGTCCATTCGATCGTCTGGGTATTCGCTATCTTTTATCTTCAACTAGCACTAAGTCTCTTTAGATATGCTGATTCTAGGTATGAATCTAGTAAGTGCCGCTGTTTGTGTTACGCCATATCTGGGTTGGAGTGAAGCACATCGATTGCCTTGTGCGTTTCTTGTTCTCTATGTAGATGATTAGTTTGGCTTTATCCAAGATCTTTGTAATCCTGTTTTGTAAGTGATGTTGGGCTTTCATTATTGTAATATTCTTATTTCTGTGTTACAAAAAAAAAAAAAAATTGCAAAACTAAATGTGGGTGTCTAGGCCCAATAAAAGCCGCATGTTCCACCTATTGCCTTGTAAAAATAGTTTTGCTACCGTATAAACCATGCACAGATTGCGAGATGGGGTCCCACACGAATAATAATTTGAGCAGTGTATTAATTTTAAAATATGTTTTCGAAATAATAGCTTGTATTATTCGCATGGAATTCCGAAGTGGATCTCACATCGCAATCTGTGCACGATCTATGTACACAGATCTATGCACGTAGTTTAACATTGTAAAAACTAGGGTACTTTGGCCAAAAAATTTTGGTTTTTTGACCATGTTTTTTAATTAATTATTTTTAATTTCAACTTGATTGGGATTAATTTCTTTGAATTAATTGTTAATCTTGGGAAATTGAATCGGGACAGTATAAAAATATAGATAAAAGATTTAAAATTTGACAAAAAATAGTCTTCTTGTGCATTTAATTGTACCTTTTTTTTATTATATATTTTATATTTTTCTGATTTTCCTCTTTGAGATTAAAAACTAAACAGACTAACTAAATATTAAATATAACAAAGTTTTTAATAGCAATTTACTTCATTTCCCTAATCATCTCGTAAGGAGAAAAACTACCAACTTTGACCTAATAAGTCACCTGACTTCCTTTTTTTCCGTATTTACTTGATTTTTTTGGGTTTATAAGTTTTTCATTAATTTTTTTGTGCATTATTAATTCGTCTCGACTAGGGGTGCACACCGGCCCGGTAGCCCGCCGAACCCAGCCCGGTCCTTTTGGGGTTTGGGAAAAATATTTAGGTCCATAAGACCGGGTTGGGTTGAGATTTTAAGTCCATTTACTACTTGGGTCGAGCTTGGGAAATTCCTCTAAGGCCCAGCCCGGCCCGATTTAAATAATAATTTTATTTTAATAGTATATGTATATGTTATAGTTGGAATCTAGCTACTTAGGGTTTGTTTATCTTGATGAAATTGACATTGATGAAGACGAATTCTAGGTACTACCTATGTAGAGAATACCTTCGAAGTGATAGCAATTTGTTAATAAAATTTGAAGTTTTTTTTCCCCCTTAAACTATTGTCTTGTAATAATAACTCATAGTTTTTGCTTCCCTTTATTTTTATTGTGCTCTACAAGATCTGTTGTGAAGAAGTGCGAATTTAAAGGAGTGATACTTGAGAGACGTTTTTACATGTTAGAGTCCATCTTTTAGAGCACTTTAATTTATGAGTTTGTTTTTAATATTTTGGGGAGACTTAGAACTTTAAGTACATTATTACGGTTGTGAATTCTTATTGTGATTGCTATCGTTGATTAATTTATGTTTTGTGATGCCATGCTTTAGAAAAATAATTGGGCTTGTTGGACGGGCTTGAGAAATTAAAATTCTAATTGGGTCGGGCTTGGACATATTAAATGAAGCCCGGTTATGGATGGGCCAGGCTAGAGAATGGACAAATCTCTTTGTTATCTAGTATAAGCCTGGCCCGAACCCAGCCTAGCCCAGTGTTTGTGCACCTCTAGTCTCGACTAGAGTAATCGAAAAGGTAAAAAATTACTATTTGAGCTCAAAATTTTCAATAAAGACAAATAAGTCGAAAAGATCGATTTCTGGCTTATTTTTATTTTTATTCAAAAAATTAAAAGTGACGATCAGAATTTTCACTTTTTTGATTCATCGGGTTAAAACAAATCAATAATACACAAAAATTGAACGAAAAAAACATGAAAAAGAAAATACTAAAAACAAGGACAGAATAAATAGTCCCAACTCCCGAGTTAGTTTTACCAGTAGTAGAATTTTGGTCAAATGCGGCCCAAATGGGCTCGACGTCTAAAAGGAAAAAATCAGCAGCTCACACGCGCTCTGGCTCTCTGTCTCGTCGTGTTTTTTTCATTTCCCTCCACAGATCTCCGAAAATCTCAAAATTCCAAACCCTAGACTCTTCTCCCTCCCTCCATCTGTCTGCTACGCGACCATAATAAGATCCCCGA
This sequence comes from Vaccinium darrowii, assembly GCA_020921065.1. NCBI lineage: Eukaryota > Viridiplantae > Streptophyta > Magnoliopsida > Ericales > Ericaceae > Vaccinium > Vaccinium darrowii. The sequence continues at coordinate 29,679,592 of CM037160.1, forward strand.
TCCTACTACAATTATTTACCCCTTTCAACGCCTCTTCCTCTGCAAACCATATCCTAAGCTTTCGCCGGTGGATTTCTACAACCTCGATGAAGTCCAGTAGCAAGAGTATTTCACAGTTTTGATGGACGATCGACATGCCTCAACTGCGTAGCGGAGTGCGCAGAGGCCGGCCTCCTTTGAAGAATAACAACAATCAACCGATCGAACAGCCGAAGAAGAAGAAGAGCAAGGCGACAACCGCACGGACTCGGCAGAGGCGAACAGGAGAGAAGGATAAGGAGAAGCTGATTGTGTTGGATGATGATGAGGAGAAGGTTGTTGTGAAGGTGAGTAGTCGAGAGGCGACGTCCTTGGAGGGGAAGAGAAAGGGTGAAGAAGAAGAAGAAAAAGAAGAGGAAGGAGTTAGGGTTTTGGGAGTAGGAGGTGGGGAGAAGGAGAAGGAGAAGGAGGAGGAGAAGAAAGAGATGGACGAGTACGATAGCGGTGGTGGAAGGAGTGGGGATAAGGGATTGGGTGGTGGTGATGAAGGAAGTACTACTCCACTTCCTGACAGGGTCGGTCTTTCTATCTCTCTGTGCATATGCATATATTTCTTTCTATCTATCAGCAATAAATGGTTGTTGTTAGTTGTAGTACGTGAGATTGAGCCTAAGAGTACAAAAGATTGAACCTAAGAGTACAATTTGGCTACCATTGGGCTGTCACTCCACTTGCCTCTATATCAATTTATCTATGGATGCATATGTGTATAGGTGGATAGACTCTGGGATATACCTTCACTCATGGACATTTTTTTGTCAAATGAAGGATTTTTTTTAATTCCCGCTTTAAGTTGAGCACTTGAGCTTAAGTTTAGTTTATCCTTCATTAGGAGAAGAAACGTAGTTCTGGGATATATGTTTACCTCATTCGGGTTTCAAGTTAAACGAATAAAGCTCAACTTCACTCATTGTGATATAGTTGAATTGTGTTCTCTTAGATAATTGCTGTTGCTAAGATGCAATTATTCTTAGAATTTGGTTCTTACATTCTACTAAGCTAAAAAAGCAACTACATGTATGAAAGAAAAGTGTTAGCCATTCACATTATCGTTTTCTTTCACAACAGGTTCAGGTAGGTGGTTCTCCATCATACAAAGTTGAAAAAAAGCTCGGAAAGGGAGGTTTTGGACAAGTATATGTTGGTCGCCGCATCAATCCTTCAAATCCACATGAAAAAACTGGCCCGGGTGCTGTAGAGGTAAGCGGTTTTTTTACATGGTGAAATTAATTTTCATATTGTGATTGAGTTAGATCTTCTTAACATGCTGTGCAATCTGTTGAAACTTCTAGGTAGCTCTAAAATTTGAACACAGAAGCAGCAAGGGATGTAATTATGGACCGCCTTATGAGTGGCAAGTTTACAAGTGAGTTATTTTTATGTCGTTTTCCCACGTCCTTGTTGCAATTATTGTATTCTCAATCAACGCATTTGCATTTGGAATATTTGGCCTATGCTTTACCTTCTCTACTATATTTGCTCAGTGCACTTGGTGGAAGTCATGGCGTACCACGAGTACACTACAAGGGCCGGCAAGGCGATTACTATATAATGGTGCGTTTCCTTAGTATCACATGCAGTCTTTCAATTATCACTCTACTATTTTTTGAATTGTAATTTTTCCTTCTCTTTCGATAACACAAGAAATCACAATAATTGCAGGTGATGGATATGCTTGGACCTAGTTTATGGGATGTTTGGAATAACAACTCCCACACGTAGGCTTCTTTTCATGTTTGATTTGTTAAAAACATACAATTTGATATACTTCAGTTTCATGATCCTATTAGCTCAGTTCTGAATTGTGCTTCTGTTTTTTCCCGGTTCAGGATGTCCATTGAAATGGTTGCATGCATTGCCATTGAAGCAATCTCTATATTAGAGAAGCTACATTCCAGAGGGTGAATCTTCTGCCCAGTTTACTTTTACTTTCTTTGTTGTGGCGAGAGATTTTTGTAGTTGTACGCAACTTAATTTTGTTTTGTCGATAGCACCATTTATATTGCTTCAATGTAGAGGTTGATGTGTCAAAACAAATCATTGATGAAGGCACGGGGTTGGGGACGAGGCCGATGTTTAGCATCTAATTTGTATACTTTATGTTGTGGTTGTTGGTTTCTACACACTTCACATCAGTCTGTATATGATTGCTACAACTCTTGCAGATATGTGCATGGGGATGTTAAGCCAGAGAACTTTTTGCTTGGCACACCAGGGACTCCTGATGGGAAAAAGCTTTTTCTTGTCGACCTTGGATTAGGTAACTTTCACTGCATACATGTGTTTTTTGCTGTGCAAATATCACAAGCAGTGCAACACTGAATTGTGCTCATTATCTGATGATACATTTTGGCATGCAGCCACCAAGTGGCGAGATTCAACCGGTCATGTTGATTACGATCAAAGGCCAGATGTTTTTAGGTAACCTAGTGTTTACATAATTTAGTTCCATTGGCTAGATTGTTTAACCATGTAACTGAGGCATCATCATCTTGGTGGTTCAGGGGAACAGTGCGCTATGCAAGTGTGCATGCTCATCTTGGAAGAACTGGGAGCAGGAGAGATGATTTGGAATCTCTTGCGTACACACTCATTTTTCTTCTCCGTGGCCGGCTGCCTTGGCAAGGGTATCAGGTAAGCAGTTTCCAAACCTGGATCAGGAGATTGTCCATTTATATGCGATTTCCTTGTTACTCTGACATGGTTGTATAATTAGGGAGAGAACAAAGGATTCCTTGTTTGCAAGAAGAAGATGGCAACTTCTCCAGAAACTCTTTGTTGCTTTTGTCCTGCACCTTTTAGACAGTTTGTGGAGTATGTGGTTAACTTGAAGTTTGATGAGGAACCTAACTATGCAAGATATATCTCGCTCTTTGACGGAATAGTTGGTCCAAATCCAGATATCAGGCCTATTAACACGGATGGTGCTCAGAAGGTACTCTGTTGGATTTATGTTCATAGTTCATACAGATCATACCTTAGTACAATGGAACTGCAAATTTTGTTATCTTGATTTGGAGGGTCTCTAAGTTGTTTTGCATATGCTGTAGCTTATATATCAGGTTGGACATAAAAGAGGTAGATTGACAATGGAAGAGGAAGATGACGATCAACCAAAGAAGAAGGTCCGAATGGGAATGCCTGCAACACAATGGATTAGCGTCTACAATGCTCGCCGGCCTATGAAGCAAAGGTTTACATCTTGAACATTGCATATTTACCACTTTCAGATAATAAATAAAGGCTAAAGGAGCTAATGCTTTTGTTTTGAGGTGTAGATATCACTATAATGTGGCAGACGCAAGGCTTTCCCAACATATTGAGAAAGGAATGGAGGATGGATTATTTATCAGCAGTGTATCATCTTGTTCAAACCTGTGGGCCTTAATCATGGATGCTGGCACTGGCTTCGCTTCTCAAGTTTATGAGCTCTCACCCTATTTCCTGCACAAGGTTGCCTTTAGTCCTTCATGCGTGACAATTTTCTCCCGATTCTGATTCTGTGACCCGGCATATATCTGCACATTAATGGACACTGCATGTAGTGAAACTGGGCCTATTGCATGCAAATGTGTCTATATCAACCAAGTAATCCTTTCTGTTTTATCTTTTTTGAAGGAGTGGATAATGGAACAGTGGGAGAAGAACTATTATATAAGCGCTATAGCTGGAGCTAATAATGGGAGCTCATTGGTGGTGATGTCCAAGGGTTGGCTTAGCAAACTCTAATATCAGTTATGTTTGCTTTGTTCGGATGGCTGAGTTGAAAACAGTTTCCAAAACTTTTTTCAAAATTTGAAATTATTGACCAGCAATTGTACTCCACTGTATGTCTGACTAGAAAGTTATTACCTTTCCACTCTGTACTCCACTTTTTCACCGGCAATTGTCCTCTCTCTCTCTCTCTCTCCCAAAACCCAACGTGTAATGCAATTGTCCTCTCTCCCTCTCAAAAACCAACGTGTAATGGAATAATCAAGTACAATACAACAATTACTCCCATTGTGCATTTGAAAAGTCAAGGGGTGAGGTGGACCCCATTTTTTACTTTTGCCGAAATTTTTTTGCCCAAGCAACCATCTGAACAAAGCCGTTGACACTTAATTTTTCCCACTTAACGTCTATTACTTTTGCAATTCTAGGTACCCAGTATTTACAGCAGTCCTACAAAGTCAGCGAGTCTTTTCCATTCAAGTGGATTAACAAAAAATGGAGGGAAGGATTCTATGTAACTGCTATGGCTACTGCAGGAAGTAGATGGGCGATTGTAATGTCTCGTGGAGCAGGATTTTCTGATCAGGTTCAGTTAACATTCTTGGGGCTGTGTTCAGTTAGTATACCAATTTGCTGGCAAAGAAAACATTCTTGATAGGAGTTCTTGTCTAAATGCAGGTTGTGGAACTTGATTTTCTATATCCAAGCGAAGGTGTACATCGGAGGTGGGATTCTGGGTATCGCATCACATCTACTGCGGCAACTTGGGACCAGACTGCTCTTGTTCTCAGTGTGCCAAGAAGAAAACCTGCAGATGAAACACAAGAGACTCTTAGGACTTCTGCTTTTCCAAGTACACATGTCAAGGTAAATTGTGCATATGTATTGTCACGCAGTTTGATTTTATTTGCACAGCAGCTTTGTTTTGTTAACTTGGCTTTATGGATATCTGTTGCAGGAGAAATGGGCCAAAAATCTTTATATTGCATCTGTTTGCTATGGTCGTACTGTTTCTTGAGCTGGCCAACGAGCACTGAAGTTGATCAGAAAAAGTGAGACTCCCAAGTCCTGGGGCCATGAGCCAGTTCTTTCCTTCTATTGCTAAGGTCTCCTTGTCGACCAAGATAAATTATGTAACGGTGTCTTTTGGGCTTGGATATATGCAAGGTTTTTACTTAGTGTCACCACCACATAGAACTTGTTCACTGTGTCTCAAGAATTTCGAGATCCTTGTTATTAAATGTGCGTGATCTATGTTCCTAATGATTAGGGTACTTTGCACTGTCAAGTCTGTATAGTGTTAAAGGATTGTTACTATTTAAGGCGTGAGAATGTGACTGCTTTGATTATTGACGGTATTTGGAAATGTCCAATTTTAGAATTTGAAGTTGGCCCTATACTTTTATATGCTGTTCATTCTTTTTTATGGTCTCTTAAGTTTTTCTCCTGAGTGTTCTGGTGTCCCTATAAAAAACATTACAGTTCTGGTGTCTTTGAACTTGACAGATTTCACACCATTAACATGTCGCACCTTTTTTTTTTTCTCAATGGAATTCTGTTTCTTTTCCCCCTTAGGTAATCTGAAGAGACTTGAACTGGAGTCTTTGTTATGGCGAATGCAAACCTATGATGCACAGAGGTCACTGTGTCCATGGACACACCGGAGACATGCCAAGTTTTGTGTTGACTAATATTTAATAAAATTTAAGCGAGGGATACATTTGGTACACGCCAGGACACGTATCTTTCTTGTGTATTTGTGGGGACATGGCATGGTATCACTTCATATTGTAACAAACTTAATCAAGGGTTACTTTTACTGCTTACGAACTTGTCACTTGTGCCTCAGTTTTTAATTTTGATAAATGCTCTCTTAATTACATAGGACTAGTGTTGGTTTTCATTTTTGTACCAAGTTAAAGTTGGTTTTCATTCCTTTTTGGCGTTTGAGGGTACAATATTATACTAATCAAAATTTCGAAAATTATAATGTGTTTTTTAATTCTTTCACTTTCAGGTATCCCCGCCGTGTTTGTATCCCCATTAATTTAGTATTGCCATGTCACGTGTCCACACCAGTATGTGTGTCTGTGCTTCTTAAATGCAAACTAAACTGCTGGGGTCTCCCTTGGGGTTTGCAATGTATATTTTTATGGGTTTTGCTTGAGTCTTTTCTTGCTTGCTTTCTTCTCTCTTTATTTCTTATATTAGCCAAGTAACATCCACTTTTAGAACCAAAGGGGAAAACGAAAACAGAGTTAAAATGCATCTGAAGATGATGAAAGTGGGAATTCACCACGGTATACTTTGGATTTCTGAGGAGGCAGCAGTACACTAAGGGGAGGCGGGATTGTGTCACGCTGCTGATAACATTAGTCTTAGATGTTGGTTTCTGAATCTCAGGTATTTATCAATGGGGAATTACATTTTTGGCATCATCAGTGAAGTTTTAGTGTCTGAAGTCTATAATTGTCTAAGCATCACAATAAGTCGGTAATTATCTGTGGTGCCATATCCTATGTTGTGTGCTGCAGTGGCATCAAATTACTTCTTTTTTTTATCTCCTCACTATGTATCTTGTCTTTTTGCCGTTGTGGTTATGTTTGGTTTATTTGATTCTTCTGGTTAGTAATCTTACATATATTTGCGTCTGTTAGTGTACTTGATCATCTGGTTCTTTCCGTTCTGAGAGAAGTCTTGGAAGCAAAGACTAAAAACTTACTGTGAATATGAACTCACCACTTGATAAGTTTCCCATTGTGCTATTAGGTAACTAAATGACAGCTTCATCAGATTTTATACATCACTTTCTGTTGATATGTTTTGGCTGTTTTGAACCTTTCTTTAGTTATTTTCTTTTTTTTTCTCAGGCCAATTCTGCTTAATTGGCTTAAGATTATTTCATTGTCCTTTCTCCAGCACCAGAAGACTGGTAAGTTTTTTTTCCTCAGGGTTCTGCTCTTTGTCCTATAATTTGCTGCTTATTTGGTCTTACTCACAATGAACGGGGAGAAATGCCTATCAAAAAAGAACCTATAAGGTGGTGGAGTTTTGATGATGTTTGAAATTTGAAGAGCTTTGGTTTTAATTTGTGTTCTACTATCATGTAAACCACAAGATATGGCAGATCTATTGCAAACTATCATTACCGTTTTCTCCTTCAGGATTCCATCCATTGCTCGTGTGTTTATTTCGGTGTACATTTTTGTGGGAGTTCTTATATGAATGAAATTTGCAGATATTGGCATATGCAATGGCATATTTATCTTTCTTTACTACTATGTTTCTTGCTACCATGTGCGGTTCAACCTTAATGCGTCAAGAGGTTGAGGAGCTTAAAAGGCATCTTGACCATGGGGCAAGCTTGTAAGTCTGACAAATTAACAGTACATGATGATCTAGTGCACGTCAGAGTTGCACATTGTACTTATTGTTTCATGCTGTAGTGTAGAATATGCTATGCATTTGAGCTGATTTGACTCCATGCTCACGTTGGATCTTAACTTTTTGACGTGTCTAATTTTGTACATATCAATGATTCAAGTTCTTTATGGCCTGAACATGCATTCTTCCTATACGTGCTTTATGCTTGTACGAATTTTAGGTGCAACACCGTGATGAAATGTAATGCATTTGCTCAGGGGAAATATGAAACCTTAAATCTCTCAAATGCATTTGCTCAGGGGTTGATTTTCCTTTAATTGAGTTGGTAACTCTATAAGTTAGTACAGATTTTTAAAATTTTATGTTAAGGTATTGAGGGTGTTCAGTATTCCATTTTCTCTCTATCCAAATTGAGGGACTTTGTGTGTTATATCGACACTTCTGCAGTTTTAACATTTCTGATGCTGTACACTTCTGCTGCTCAATTGAGGGAGGTTAAACCAATTCCTAATTTCCTCTTCCATAATTCTTTTTGTAGGTTAGTGAAGGTGTCAACTTGAGATGAAATCTGCTTGGGGGGTTTTGTACCTGGTGTGGTGGCATCCGGGCCGTTGATCTTGGTAATTAGTGTCCCGGATTTCATCTCGGCTATGGACAGCTCAGATCATGCATGTGCCGAGATGAAATTAGCACCATTGATTTCGCGATCAATGGCTTGGATGCCGCACTACAATCCAGTCAGGATCCTCAATTCTTTGTACTTGGTGTTTGTGGATTAGTGCGTTAAGCTGATTCTGCCAAATGATTATATGGCTAGAGGTTAAGTAACACCTATATTAAGATTTTGTCTGCAAATATAAAACAAAGTCGGCTAAGTAGTTCCTTACAATCAAGACGAGTTGTGTCTGTCCACACCGCTCCATATGTTACAAACTTATCACCAAAAATATAATACAATGTGTACAAAGCCAAAAAGAACAGCAAGTTGACACCCATCTCAACTCTTACACTAGTAGTGGATGAGACCACCTGAAATGGTTTTTGAGTGTTACTGATCCATCTAAGAGGAAAGCATAAAAAGAATTTATAAGAGCAAATATGGATAGAGTAATGCTTTAAATCATACTTGACAAGAACATACTAGTTTTCACAAACTATAAGTAAGCAACCCTTTTCTATGGAGAAATTATAGACATCAGAAACAACTTGTATTTCTGAGGCCTCTTCTTAGGTTGTTTCATTACTACAAAGAGTGAGTTCAGTGGACGAAACTTTGGTCTTTCGTCCTCGTTGAAATGACGCTTTTGCCCCCTTTGGTCAAAACATACTTTGTTGCTGTTGACCCTTGGTAACTGCCAGCCGGTTGATGAATGGCTTTTGTAATACCCACGTGTAGGGGAGCTAGAGCTAAATGTCATCTGCCAAAAGTACCATTTGGAAAATTCAATGGATACAACACTTTTGTGTGCCCGAAATGAAATCTCTTACTCCCTCAGCCCCCCCCCCCCCCCCCCCCCCCCCCACCCCCCCCCCTAAAGTTGGGGTCGCACAAAACTACGGGTAATTTTTAAATTAAAATAATAATGTATTTATCAAAATAATTTTTGATTTTTTTTTTGCACCGTATAAAAAGTTCTCAATGAGATTTATCAGATAAGATCCATATCCATATTGGCTAAAAAATTATTTTAGTAAGTACACTATTTTTATGCGGTAAGGAAAATTAAATTAAAAGTAAAGTTTTTTTGTAAAGAGTAAAGTATAGAAAATTACATTTCAGGACGGAGGGAGTAGCATAAGACGAGTGAAATTATTTCAATAATTGTTTGGCACCTTTCAAAATTGTCAATTTACTAACAAAAATTGGCATTGCACTTCTTAATTTAAAAAAAAAAAAAAAGAGTTTGCTGGATCCTTGGAAATGCATGGTAATATTAATATATAGAAACTAAACATGATAGTGGTATTGTTCATTTATGAATATCCAACCACATTTGAGTTACGCTATTATCAAGCAATGGGCAACATGGTATGATTTATTATTAAGTCTAGATAGATATTGATATACTTTGTATATAGTGGTATAAAAAAAAGGAAAATTTTCTATGCTCAGAGAAAATTATATGCTAAGAAACTGTGGACAAAAAATGCTTGAAAGAAGTAGAAAAAATAGTGAAGTGTATGCAAGGTTAGCCCAAAGTCTTAGGGCAAATATTTAAATTAAGTTGATAAAAAGCCAATAAAAATTTGTGAAATTGGTAAGCCATTACAATTTTTTGTTTTATTAGTTAGAATTACTTGGCGAAGTGATAACCCAAGTGTATAGTCTCACTTTGTTCACTCAAATATGTTCGAGGCTACCTGATGCGGTAGCCGTGGATGAGAAGCACGTACCTTAGGCATTTTAAGCCCAGGGAGACAAAATTGTAATTATGTTGTTGTGGAATTTTGCGTTGGGTCCACCGAAAATGGCCCAACGATCAAGACCCATCGCCTGCGGCCATGGTGTACGTCGTTTATACAAATGCACACAAAACCCGTGTAACCATGTTTGGCTTGCAAGTGGTGGCTAGCTCATGCGGTAGAGCTATTGGATACCCTAGACTGCATCTCGGGATCGATTCTCATTCCTCCTTCCCCATGTAATAGATTAGGAATAACAAATGAAAAAAAAAAAAAAAACCATGTTTGGCTTGTTCGAAAATGCATTAAGTTATTTATTTCACTTTTTTATCACCCAGAAACTCACTTGTTTGTCATCGTACTTGAAAAAAGAAAAGAACAAAATATGTTTGCTAAAGTTCAATACGCATAAGAACAAGGAAAGATCACAATTGACCAGTGAAAAAGGCGAGAGTGAGTTTAGAGAGAGACAGTGAGGAGAGGGAGAGGCCTCCCATGGCCGCCGGCCTTGCACCTTCTTCCTCCTCCTGTGAGCGCCTTTTAGGGTGACCGGAGACTCCCCATGCCGGATCCGTTCCTCTCCGGTCCGGTGTGGGTGACCGCACCGATTTTTGGGCCCATGGGGGCCAGATCCGGGGTTCCCGATCTAGATCTCCACCATCGACGGCGAGCGACGGCTTCCAACAGCTCCGGCGGGCGCGGCGACGACGACCGGTGACTTCCGATGACGCATGCACGGCGGTGATTCCTTTCTTCTGTACTTTTCCGTTCTTTTTTCTTTTTCTGTTTTTTTTTTTTTGTTTTTTTTTTTTGTATTTTTTGTTATTTTGTTTGTATTTGTTGGTGTTTTAATGAAATTTTCTTCCTATTTCTCCAAAAAAAAGAAAAGAAAAGGAAAGATCAAATTAGGAGTTAGTAACTAAATCATGAGATGGTGGAGTTAGAAAGAAATTGATCACGAAAGTATGGAAATGCCCATTGAAAGACCAATCTAAATTGTGCGCAAAGTGAAATTGTGTACATTGAAAGTTAGTAAGTTATGCCAGGGGAAGGGATTGACCCAATGTTACACGGAATGCGAATCGGAACACCCCAAAATTAGTTATGCTGCCAAACCCATTGTAACACCCCAAAATCCGTTGTGCACTAATTATTATAGTTATCATATTACCTATATCCATATTAACTCACAAAGTCAATAACTAAACATGCTAACCAAATTAAGGTTGTTACCACATGCCCGTTCGTAAGATAATTATTCACCTATCCCACAGTAATTAAGGCTTTAATAATGGGCCGGCACGGCAGGGGCACAAAGCACGATTAATATGAAATTAAATGAGTCATGCTGGCACGACACGACCCGTTTGACACCTCTATTGTAAAGCATGGGTTGTACTTGTGACTGGCTAAGGGGGTAGAAGGTGGTCCTTGAAATTAAAGCTGTGTTTGGTTCAATTTTGCAGTTTCTCGATCTCGGTTAAAAGAATCCGCTAAACTTGGCAAAAAGACACATGGGTGTCAGGTGATAATGGACCAAACCAAACGATGTACTGTATAATGAATGTGAAGCCTTAGCTACATATGGGGATATGGATGGAGACCCGCTGTTGCGGGTTACCCCATTTTTTCTTGATGTGAGGTGGTGGTGTTACGGTCACGCTTGTTGTGGACTAAAATCTAACATGTGATATACTAAAATCAAGTGCTGATTTCAGCACGTTTGTTAAAATCAACACTTGATTTTATCAAACGTTAGATTTTGGCAAATGAAAAAACTAAGCCTCAATTTTTGTGTTCCGATTGAAACCGTGCATGACAATTGCGTTCATTTACGCTTTCTGAATTCAGAGCATTCTCAAGTAAGAAACACACGATAGCCAAGAATACAAACTTCATGAATCCCCTAATAATGAATAAATCCTTGGAAGTAACAGAGAAGATACAGACATTTCAAACACCTGATGTGCATATATCCTACCCCGGTACTACTGACTCTCCCTTTGGAACTCAAATGAGTTAGACCAATTATGAGAAAGCAACAAGTACTCTTCAACGAGCTCACATGCATATTTCATTTTCATAGAGGCCATCCAATTCAAAACCTTGGAGTCATTGGAGATTTGTCTGATTGTTAACTTTCGGGCCCCGGAATTAGTCGAGGTGTGCGCAAGCTAACTCGGAAATCTGATTATAACCAAAAAAAAAAAAAAAAACTCTTTCCAATTCAATTCGTTGGTAGGCCATCCAATTCATTCGTTGGTAGGAGAAAGGAAAATTGGGACTCTGTTTGGCTGTTGAGTAAGCACATAACAAAACCCAAAACCCAAGAATAGGGAGAAAAAAAAACAAAATTTGAAGTCAAGTAGACCAAATTGGGCTCATTTGAGTGGAATTCACAAATAGAAAAAATGGATTTTTGTATATAAAGTTGTGATTTTTCTACATAAAGTTGTTTAAAATTGGACTCTTAGGGCACATTTTTTGGATTAGACCTAGGGTACTCCAAACACTTGGGCCGACCCTGCACACAAACATAAAATAGTTTGTGATTCGCAAACATAAAAGAGCACTGTTTAATTTGGTCCGCTGCAAATGTTATCACAATGGGAATATGGGAATTTCATGTGTGTGTTTTTTCTTATACTATCAATATTCATTTCTGTGTGCGCTTTCTTGGATCAAATTTGTTGGAATGTAGCTTGTTTCTGCAAACATATACTAGCAAGTTGACATGTACCTGAAAGTGTATTGGCTTGAAACATAGTGGAATCAGTTGGCCCATGCATCTTGTCAATTTTTTAAAGGAAGCAAGTTACTCAACTTCTTTAAAAACCAGAACAAATAGCATACCAGTAAATGAAACTTTATACGAGTGCTTGTGTGCTATTTTAAGTATATTGGCATTGTATTTTGGAATCTTGGAGAGAGAACTCCAGCTAAATTCTCCTTTTTAGCTCTTGCTTTTTAATTGCTTTCCTTCTTTATGAAATAGCGGAATGAATAATAAGGATTTCTGATTGTAATGTTAGAATGTTGTTATGTACCAATGAAAAAATGTCGGTGAATTGCCAATGAGATTTGACTTCGTCATTTGTAGCGAAAAAAAAAACTCATTACTCTAGTATGATGATAGATACAGAGTAGGGGTATTATTTTTCTCTATCTAATTGTTTCCTTCCTTGTGTATTCTAGCGTTTCCAGGTTTTCATAAACCGATTATTGTTTTTTTTCTTGTGCAGGGTTTTCTTGGGATTAAAGGCGATCTTTTATTCGTTTTATCAGGTATATTTTTAGAATAGAGGTTGAATGTCTGTGAGATGGTATTCACTTTTTATTTTGGGGGTTTTGGAGAAATTGCATGTGTTTTAAGTAACATTCAACTTTTGCTTTAGAATTGAAGTTGAATTCAGAAGCAAATTTTGATTTCCGTAAACCCCATTAGAAATATTTTTTTGAGTCAATTTTTTAAATTTTCGGATCCTAAAATAATATTTTGAACAAAATAAACGGTTCCGATCATATTTTTGTGACCCGAGACGAGTCCCTAACGAATCTGTATGCCCTGCTGTCTACATTGATATAGAAACTTCTCCCTATTGGGTACTTGAGTGAGCCAAGGAGCACTGCTACATACCCAAAATGGGTAGATTCTAAATACCCATTCTGGGTACCTAGACTTTTTGGTGAGCCAAGTGGGTCGCATGAATATTTTATGACCAAGCCTTATTAGTAGGTTAGACTTATTGATTTTGACATCACATGGCCTTCGTCTTCAACTACCCTCTTCTTCCCCTATAAATAAGAGCGATGGATAAAGCATTCTTCCTATTACATCAAGCATTTCTTCCCTAGAAGCAAACTACAAACCAATGACGTCTTATTTTTTTTTTTAAAAATTTTTTTTTTAGCGATTCTGTCAACAGTACTGCAGGCATATGGTGTAGACCTTGGACCGCCACCAGCTACTCCACCTCCACTTCCACCTGTCCAACCACCTTCACCACTACCCATCGCCAACAGTCACCCCCACCTGAGCCCGAATTCCAGCGACCACCTCCACCCAAGCGTAAAATTTGGCCTCCACCAGCACCCAGTGGGTTGTCTGTATCACATCAACCCCATTATTGGAAAATGCACTGGCCCAGAAAACACGGTGTGTTCAACCTAAACGTTGTCCTGACAGTTGCAATAGCAGTCGAGGCAGTGGTTCCTGCACCCGTCATCGTTTCTCGTCGTTCGACTGCGAATGCAAACCCCGGCTACGACGATTACCCAGCCGACATAGATTAATTTACCAGAGATAACGACTTCGACTGAGACGAACGCGACTACACTGACGGAGTTGGAGGCGGAGACACGATCGATGGTGGCGGTATTCATGTTGTGCTCTAGTAGGTAAAATCTTGTTCCATCCTAAACCAAAAGTAAGGACAAATATATGTGATAAGCTGGCGTTGTCCAACACACTGATCCTAGGTATATATGGCTGCAGAGCCGGCCCTGGAGTTAGCCTTGCAAACCTTTGGACTTGTAAATTCCCGGCAAAAGAAAAATAAAAAACTAAGATTGTATACAAATAAAAAAAGTTTCCAAATATCGTATACTTTGCCTGGTGGTCGTGAGCTTCTTCCAAACTCAGTTGTCCCGTGCCCCCAAAGCCTTCCTTTTTTAATCTTCCCCAAAAGCATTCCTCTCTCTCTCTCTCTCTCTCTCTCTATATATATATATATGTTTTGTCTCTATATACATCCATCAATCCATCCTTGCATGATACGAAGCTGTAAAATATGCAAAACAAGAAAAATATAGTCAGAGTCCAGAAATTGATCATTGGACAAAGGGAGAGGGAGAGGGATTACCCGCCTAATCTATTACCATCAGCTTCCTTTTCTCTTTAACCTTCGGCAATTTAACGGGGTGGGAAGGGACAACGGGGTACCATTGAACTTTGGCTGCACCCTCATCTATGGTGCCAGTACCACCACCACGGTTGATGCGCGTCTCCACCTCCACCTCCTTTGGTGTAGTCGTCGCCGTTTCCGAGGTCTTTGGCAGCGTAAGTCGTGTAGATGGGGCTACAGTGTTCCTCTGAACTCCGACTTCACCCTCAACATGGGTTGAAGTGTCTCCACCTGACCTACTACTGTCGATGCGTGTGATCTCCACCTCCAACTTCGTCGCGGCCGTCTCGATCGAAGTGTTAATCTCAGCTGTTAAATTGGTCTCCATCGACTGCGTAATTGTACTAGCCGAGGTTCGCAGTCGGATGACGACATCGGTGATGGCCGCAAGAACCACTGCCCCAACCCCGACTGCTAGTAAAACTATGAGGACAATGTCTGGGTAGAAGACGCCGTGTTTCTGGGCCGGTGCTTTTTCCAGTGGTGGGGGTGGAGGTGATACAGACGACAGTGGTGGTGGAGGCCAGCTTTTACGCGTGGGTGGTGGTGGTGGTTGCTCGAACTCGGGCTTAGGTGGTGCGGATGGGGGTGGTGCGGATGGGGGTGGTGCGGATGAGGGTGGAATCGGACTGCCGTCGTTGATGGGTGGTGGTGAAGGTGGTTGGACTGTGGACGAAATCGCCAAGAATAGGGAAAAAATTACAGACGCCATGTAGTTTGCTTCTAGGGAATGGGGAAGAGATGGATAAAGCACTCACTGATTCACCATCAATCATTTCTTCCCCACTCCCTAGAAGCAAACTACATGGCGTCTGTAGTTTTTTCCATATTCTTGGCGATTTTGTCCACAGTACAACCCCTTGAGACATGTGTAGTAATAGAAGAAGACCTGGGATGCTGGAATTCAGAATGGTCAGGCAGAGATTGTACAGTAGGGATAGTAGTGGTAGAAGAAGGTAAGCTAATAGGAATAGAGATTGTTAAGATCAGAAGTTAGAGACGAATTACAACTAGTCCCAATAGATTGACTAGAAGAAGATGATATAGGATTATAGGACACAGGAATTTCAATATCACTAAATGAAGTTAAAGGTACATTGAAAGAAGTAGACACAGGAGTACTAGAGGTAGAATCTGGCACAAGATCAGGATAAGGGAAAGAATTTTCAATAAACTTGACATGTCTTGAAGTGTAGACCTTTGTAGTTATAGGATCATAACATCTGAATCCTTCAGTATAGTCACAGTAACCCAGAAAAATACAAGGTGTTGACCTAGGAATGAGCTTGTGAGAGACATAAGGTCTAAGCCAAGGATAGCAACAACACCCAAATGGTTTTAGATTTGAATAAGCTGGATTGGTTTGAAATAGAAGTACATAAGGTATTTGAAACTTTAGAGAAGTGTGAGGTAACCTATTCAACAAATATACAGCAGTATTGAGTGCCTCAAGCCAGAAAGAGACAGGAAGCTTTGCTTGTAATAACAATGTTATAGTGGTCTCTATAAGATGTCTGTGTTTTCTCTCAACAACACCATTTTGCTCAGGAGTATAGGGACAGGTAGTCTGATGAATGACACCAGTGGATAGAAACAAATGCAATAGAAAGTGATTAATAAACTCACCCCCATTGTCACTTCTAACAGTTTGAATAGAAGTATGAAACTGATTTTGAACATAAGCTTTGAAGTTTGATATCTTATCTTTCACTTCTGACTTATAATGCATAGGAAACAACCAAGAGTACCTAGAATAGTCATCAACAATTAACAAGTAATACTTGTACCCTTTATTAGAAGCAACTGGGGAGGGACCCCACACATCAACATGAATAAGCTGAAATGGTGCAGAAGAACGAGTTTCAGATATAGGAAACTGTAGTTTGTGACTCTTTGCCATATGACAACAAGTACAATCTAGTACATGAGGTTTAACCATAGGAAGATTAAACTGCTTTATTAAGGAAACAAAGAGAGGAGTACTGGGATGTCCAAGTTTTCTATGCCAAAGTTCAGCAGAGGTAGAACCTGTAACAAGAGCAGTAGGAGCAGTGTCCTTAGACACAGAAGAAACTTCTTCAGAGGGATTCAGAATAGGGTACAACCCCTTGTGACAAGGACCCTTGTAGAGAATTTGATGTGTTGATTTGTCCTGGATTACAAGACCATTGGAATCAAACATAAGCACACAATGATTATCTTAGCAAATTGATGGACGGAAATGAGATTATGAGTGATTTGTGGTGTATAAAGAATATTGGAAAGATGAAAGTTTGTGTGAGTTGTAGGAAGAAAACCATTACCACTGTGAGTTACTTGCAGATTCTGTCCATTTCCCACCATTACTCCTTCAGTCATGACATTCTGAGGTTGAGTTATATTGTGAACATTATTGGTAACATGACTTGTAGCTCCAGAGTCAAAGAACCATGGTTGAGTAGTAGATCCATTTGAGGCAGAGTATTCAATATAAGGAACAGAAGAGCCCATTTCAACCCCCGAGGCACAGAAGATGGATGGTGAGCAAGGCATGTTGTACTGACCAGCAAAACCAGCAAAAGCAGGAGGTGCAGATGTAGTATGAACATTAGACTGATTCATATCAGGTGGTGCAGATGGAGTCGAGGTATTGGTTACAATAGAATGCATCATTGGTGCTCCAGGAACAGTTGGTTTAACCCCTCCTCCATTTGGCCTTGGTGGGACAGAAAATTGAGAAACAGAGTGATATACAGGAAAACCTTGTTGTCCATACATTTGAGGATAAAACTGAGGTTGAGGCATGGTATACAGTGGTTGGGGCATGACAAACTGAGGTTGAGCAGGCTGATGGGTAGTATATTGTTGTGATGAAGCAAATCCTTGTGGTTGAGCATTACCATAACCCCTCCACTGAGATCCAGAACCACCAGTTTTGTAGTAACAGTAATCAGTTGAATGATTTGTCCTTCCACAAATGTCACAATGAAACCTTGATCTACCTCCTCCTTTTCCTCTGTTGTTATTGTTATACCTCATATTGTTACTTGGAAAATACTGTTGCTGCTGCTGTGAATTCTCAGAAATAAACTGCTGCTGTGAGGGATTCTCAGATCGTCCATAGGCAGTGCCATAGCCCTGTTGTTGAGGTTGAACCATATTTGGCACCAAACCCCTACTGTTCTGATTTTGACTAGTATTACCATGTGAGGCTACTAAAACAGTATTATGAACATCCAAATTAGATGTTTCTTTGCTTAACTGAGCCTCTTCACTTTTCATCATTGTTACAAGTTCATCAAAAGTAACCTTATATCCCCTAGTTCTCATTGCTCGGACAGCAGTTCTTAATCCATTAAAAACCTTTGGCAGCCCTTGTAAAGCACGAAACACAATCTCATCATCTTCAATAACACAGCCAGTTGCAGTTAATTTCTGTGCAATTTCTTGAATCTTGTCAATATAAGCTTCAATAGTAGATGTTTTAGAGACATTATACAACTCATCCTTAAGTTCTTGAATATGATTCTCAGAAATAACATTGTAACGTTTTGCTAGGGAATCCCAAACTTGGTAAGCATGTCGTAACCCTAAGACATATGGTAGAGTCGATTGAGAAAGAGAGGCATTAAGACATGACTTAAGTTGAGAATCGATCAATTTCCATAAGGTATACGAATTTCTGAAGAAGGAGCTTGAACTAAACCATCAAGATATCCGTAAAATCCATTAGCCTCCATTACACTCTCCACTTGAATCCGCCATAACATGTAATTAGATGCATCGAGCTTGATATTGACCAAGGAATGAAAATTAGAAACCAGAAAAGCCAACGCTGACGGAAGAATTGTCGAAGTCACCGTTGTTGTAGATGCTTCTGAAGATGATGCCATACTGTTCTTGATCTTGCTATTGAAACTGAATCTTGATTACGAAGAGTGATATTTCTCAATTATACCGTAATTCCTCAGGATCTTCAGACGTAGGTCTTTAGATGGCTCTGATACCATAAGGAAAATAGAAAACCCTAATCAGAAATGTAGAAGATGAGTAAAAGGGAAAAACTGAATTTCATATTATCTTTCTCAATACTGAATGCTTGATTACAAAGAGAGAGTATTAACCCTTTTATACTCAGTGCTCACTACTTGATTAACCGACTAAACACTACTCTAACTGCCAATTAGCTAAACACAATTACATTACAACAATGCTAGCTAAACAGGCTAGTCATAATCAACAACAGCATAGCTAAACTGGCTAGTGAGTTCTACTAACAAAAATTAGGGGAGGCCCGGACTCCATAAGCTAATTACTAGTTTTGTCCCTACTAGTGGTGGTGGACGAGGTGCAAAAGTTGTCGGGAACCGGTGGCTGGTGATGGTTACTTGTTCTTTTTGGGTTACCCTCAATAATGATTTAAATTATGGCGTGTTTGCAACTTTAGGGAGAAAAGGGAAAATGTAAGGAAGATAATCAATTTCCCATATAAGTATATCACTTCCTGATTTCTAAGTGTAACCACGAATTAGTGTAGCCAACCTAATCTACCTTGAGAGCGGGAGATGAAGCCAGCTTCAATGGTCTTTCTCCTTGGATTCGAGTCTTGAAGGTTAGGTTATTGGTTCGAGTTGATGGAGATTGCTTTTATAGTAATGTAACTCACTAACCTACTAACCCTATCGTCTGACACCCAAATAAAAGGTCGGCGTCAATTCAATCCTTTCGCATGACTTGATTGGTCTAAAGCTCAGCATATACATGGCATAGTTGTGTTCCAGTTGTACAACTCTTTTAAATTGTCTTGTCCAGACTACTTGATTATATTCCGGCGTTCTCAACAAAACATTCCTCGTCATTAAAATGAAAAAATAACTTACAACTTTACGTTGTTAGACAGTGCTAGTATATAACCGAAAATGAAAAGTGTTATCATTTCATTGCATTTAGAACTTGCATCCTTGCATTAACTATGACTATATAATCGAAAATGAAAAGTGTTGATGACTCATTGAATCGCCTCACAAATTAAGTTTAGGCTTTATTATGACATGTGAAAGGAGCAAGCTAATTAATTAGGATGGAAATTTCCCGTTCGAGCAATATTGTTCAATGTGTATTCAAATCCATATTTTTCAGATGCCCATTTAGCATCTCTAAATGCGTCGCATTTTACTTAACGTTGTTCAATGCAATGCAACTCAAACTTGTGCAGGATTTCGACAAATTGAGCCCTTAGTGCCAGTGGTGTAACGAGGATCTTTTGGACTCCAGCCACTCGTGGGCCGCCAGCTCACACATACCTTCTTCAACTTAACGCTGTAAACCCTTTGACCACTTTGTACATTGAAACTAGAATGAGGTCTGGTCAGTATATGAAAAGTTTCTCATAAAATCACCCAGAAAATACATTCAACAGGTGAAATCCACCCAACACCCAAAAAATGCATCCAACGGGTGAAATCCACCCGGCCCGTTGGATGCATTTTCTGGGTGATTTTTTGGGAAACTTTTCATGTACCAAACACTTTCCCCACTAGAATATGATAAAAACAATAGATTACCAGTTTACGTTACATAAAACCATAGTATTGATATCAAGAATTCTAAGAATTCTGCTCCTCTCTGGTCCCTTTTAGGCATTGGACTTTTTAAATCTCGCAAGGAACATCAAACATAGAAAAAATCGTTTCAATTGCATACTGAATATGTAATTAATCGGGTAAAATCTCGCAAGCAATTCTGCTCCTCTCCATTGGATGCATTTTTTGGGTGATTTTTTGGCCTGTTGCATAATCGCCCTAATCTCTCCTCCACCATCACCCATTGGGTTGTCCGTATCACCTCCACCCCCGCCATTGGAAAATGCACCAACCTAGAAACACAGCGTGTTCAACCTAAACATTGTCCTTGTAGTTGCAATCGCAGTTGGGGTAGTGGTTGTTGCGGCCGTCGTCGTTGTCGTCGTCTGATTTCGAATGCAAACTTCGGCTACTATGATTATCGAGCCGACGGAGACTAATTTACCAGAGATAAACACTTCGACAGAGACGGCCGCGACTACACCGACGGAGTTGGAGGTGGACACACGCATCGACGGTAGCGGTAACACCCATGTTGAAGGTGAAGCCGGAGTTCAGAGGAACACCGTAGCCCCATCTACACCACTTGCGCTGCCAAAGACCCCAGAAAATCCAACCGAGACGGCGACGACTACACCGATAGAGTTGGAGGCCGAGACACGCTTCGATGGTGGCGATGGTACACTTGATGAGGGTGCAGCCGAAGTTCAGTGGTACCCCGTTGTCCCTTCCACCCCCATTAAACTGCCAAAGATTAAAGAGAAAAGGAAACTGATGGTAATGAATTAGGTGGGTAATCACTCTCTCTCCCCCTTTGTCCAATCAGTTTCTGGATTAAATCAACTCTTACATTTTTCTTGTTTTGCATATTTTGCAGTTCATATGATGGATTGACCGGCGGCTTCATATCATAGATGGATTGTGTATATTGAGACAGAACATATATATAGATTTTAAGCTAGGTAATGAGGTCTTTTTAGCATGCACCCATTAGGTTTTGTTGAATATTTATTATAAAATCTCAGTTTTAGTGGCTTGATCTAGAATAAATTGAAAGGGAAAAGAAAAGCAACATAAGCCGCCTACATATATCATAATGTGATCAAATTCCAATTGTCAAGAGTAAGTACAAACATGAATTTGAATATTTATCTACCGCATGTCATGTTCTTCGGCAATAGTTTATCCATGGTTTGAATTTTTTATGTCAGTAAAAACAAAATTCTAGAAGATCTATGCATAGGGATATGTATAATATTTTCACAAGGATCACAACACAGCGTTTAGTGTCTTAAGATTGGCAAAAATGCCCTGATGAGTTTCACAGGTTTCAAATGTTTATTACAATATTAAAAATAGTATAGCGCGCCGTATTAATAAAGGTCAAATTAACTGACAAGACAATACGATTCATCTGCTCGAGAATGACGATATATTGTCTGGCTTCTTAGATCCATTTCATCAGAACTATTCACTTTTTAATTCTCATATGGAGATCAAACATAGAAAAAATCATTTCGATTGCATAGTGATTAATCAAGTAAATCAAATTTTGAAACACACTTATGATGAAAACCATAAGTTGCACACAATATTAAAACTCTATCTTTTTTTCAAGATAAATATATTATGATCAATTGGTAGGCAAATGATGTGGTTTTTGACATGTTGGATGTTCTTGACAAACTCTAAAGATGAAGTTCCGATTATTTATACGAGAACTGAAAAAGGTTCCATAAAACCTTCAACTGAATGGTTCAATCGCTAACTGTAGATAATTCATCTCCTTCTTTAGTACAATTTTTTCAAAATTTTACTATGACAATTAAATTAGAAATAGCAGTCATATCTTGAAGCCGAAACCATGTATGCATTATCTCATGAGCTAGTGTTGCCCCACTTACCACCCTTCATGTAGATGACAATTTGAAGTTAATTAGTGCATAGCCAAATAACATATATAACTACCCATAAAAATTACATAAACGAGGGGGAAGAAATTCTAAGATTGAAATAAAAACTCATTATATACAAATGTTATGAATCATGATTCTGACAGTTTCACCCCCTCCTTGGAGCAGCGAGTAGAGGGTCTGAGATGGCTTGTAAGAAGATACTCAAGATATGTCCAGAGTCAATCGAGGCACGCAATGATAAAGGTATCCAATTTTGTTTTTCTATATTATAGTATTTGTTTGTAAAAGTTAAGAAGAAAGGTCCCTTTTAAATTGTGTCATTAATGTATAAGGATTATATTTTGTTATTAATTTATGAATATATATAATTTAGTCCGCTCAATAGGAATCCTGCGTCCGCAACTATCAAGGTGATTTCAAGGGGTTTCTTGCTGTACATGTCCAAATAAATATGTATTGTGACATTTCCCATGGTAAAGTTTTAGTTTCACCTTGTTCGGTTTGGGTTTCAAGACTCACTCTGCACGGTCCCCAATAAAATTTTCTTTTTATCTCCCTCTACTCATTAGTCTCAAAACCCAAACCGAACAAAGTTATTTCCTAGTGTACGGTCCCGCTAATTTCTTGCGTTGACATGGTGATTGTTTATCCTTCTCTTTGGATATTTAATCATTACCCATTCTCCCCAACTTGGTACTTTTGTCTACACACTAGTGCAAAAATATCAACCAATCCAGATAAATTAATGACTCCTTCTCCCTATTTGGTGTTTAGTGATCATTAAAGAAGAAAAAAGTTTGAAACATCTCGTGGTTTTGTCTTTAGTGTCGTCTTATCTGGAATTGTGACAACTTTGGTCTACATTTTTATAGTTTCCTGATTCTTCTCGTCGAGACGAATAATTAATCTCAGAAATTGTGACGAAAAGCTAAATAACAAGTAACTAAAAAAAAAAAAAAAACCTAAGACACCCAAAAAAAAAAAAGAAGCCAGAATTACAATATGTACTGTAATTTTTGCCAAGACCAATATACGAAGAATAATGCATAATCTCTTTAGGTCGATGAGGCTCGTAAACAGCTTGAGCTTGACTTCAATGCTAAGCCAACTCGGCTCGTGGTCGCATTGGTAAATTTTTTTAAGATCGAGCTCGAGTGATCAGTGAAAATTTAATGAACCCTAAGCGCACTAGAGCACGGCTCGGCCTGACTCATTAACTCCCCTACTTTTAAGTACACATGGGCCTGATATCAACCCACTGGACATGGAACATAGACATCAGCGTTGGACCTGAATTCCATAAACGAAACAAAGTATCAAAAAAATGAAAATTAATGGGCCTTAAGGGTGTTGAAATCTCGGGCTCAGTGTGCACATTTCGATCCAGAAGTTGATTTAGGGCCATAGAATAATCTCAGGCTAACTTTGGGCTCTGAGGCCCGATTTCCCATTTTACATGATGATTTGTATGTGAAGACATGATGATTTGTATCAATAATATATGAAAATTAGTGCAACTGATTTAGGAAAAGGGTTGCCCCCATTAACTTGTTGAAGATTGGCTCGATTTTCAGGTTTTGAGTACTTTTTTCTTATGGTTGCAGCACCTTCAGTCCAATTCTGATCCGGATCAGCGAGTTTGAGACAAGAATGGGCTTGCAGCAACTGTGGTCTGGGGCTGGTCCGATCCAAACGAGCGAGGCTGGTTCATTATAAATATACATGGCTGCAACTTCTTTGGTCTGAAGCTCGTCCAATTCTAGTCTGGACCAGCGCGTCTATTTGTACTCCTATAAAAGCATTTTAGGATTTTGTTGCTTTGTGACAGTCATACACTTTGGGAGCAGCCTACGGAGATTTGAGAGAAGTTTGAGACACACTCTTTATCGCTCTTTGGGCTTTGTTTATTTGTGATTAATGAAGCCGTTTGATCATGTGATTGTGCGTAAAGGATTAAGTTTGATCATGTGATCTTGCTCAATGGTTTGATTTATCCTTCTCGTTCACAAATCATAGATTACATTTGTTCGTTATTTGTTGCTTGCTTTCCACAACATAACTAACAAATTGTTCTCTCTTTATGGTTTATTTTTCCACATTGAAAAGCACATATAGAGATATGTGGGTAATGGAAGCTTACGAAATATTGTAGGACTCCTGAGACAACGTACATCTAGGGGTGCACATAAATGTGTAATGGCTGATTGTTTTGGAACAATACACGGTGCAAAGATCACTGATTAATAGCCCGAGACTTAGAGAGTTGAATATTTTATTTAGTTAAATGAATAAAAAAATTAAATGAGATGATTTTTTAGTTCCAGTTTTTTTAACTTAAAATGATACTCATTTTAGATTTTTATTTTTTATAACACAAAATGACATGTTGATTTGTGGAATTTTTGGAATAAAAATTTCACCAATTGAAGGGGACATCACTAGATTATTTCCTTTTTATAGCTTTCATACTACCTCTGTCCGTATTTGCTTGTTTATTTTCACTATTCCCCACGTCTTGAAAAATTATGCTAATAGTTAATGTTGAATTATTTTGGGCTTATACCTCTGTGCTATGATTCTTTGGTCCAAATTATAGCATGTTATCCAGAAATTTGGTGAAATTTCAGGGAAAATCACGCTTGCTGTATTTAGTCTTGCATTTATTTATTTTTCTTTGATTACCAAGCCCTTGTTCATTTTGGGTTTCAAGACCCAGTTTTCTCAATTATTATCCAATTATTATCCCTATTCTTAAATATTATTTTCATTTTTCTCTCTATCCTTTTCTAATTATTAACCCAATTTTTAATTATTATCTCTATTTCTCCCTCTAATCACTACCAAAAATCAAAACCTAAAACTCAAACCAAACACAGCCTAAGTGTTCGGGTCAACTTACGTGCATCTCAACTAATTTCAGAAGACCAATCTACTATCCACTAACGGAGACCGTGTTTTTTTTTTTTTTTTTGCCAATAGGATAACTGATTCATTGATAAAGGAACAGAGAAAAAGAAAAAACATTGAAGGGCATATCCATCCTTCGCCAAATGTGTGGATCGCCAAACCGGAGAATAGGCCTCCCAAGTGGAGATACCTACACAACCATTGCCACTACGTCTAACAAAACCATGGTCACACACCCGAAAGCCAGACAGACGCCAATCTCCTAATAACCTGCACTATTACCTCAATATCTTTATGAATAGCCAATTCTTTCTCGATCATCTTAATAAGGTTTAGAGAATCGCGTTCCAACTAGACTCTCGAAATCCCAACCTTCATTAGAAGCCAAAATAAGTCCTTCCCTGGCTGCAAGTGCTTCAGCAACTAGCGGGGAAAATATCCCATTTAGCGCCATACAACGAGCAATAACAAAACGCCCATCCGAACCTCTCCCTTCCAACCCCACTTCTCCTTGACATGTATTTATCTTTACGAATCCTTGTATTTGTTTTTTGTTTTTCTTGAATATGCGAAGCTCCGATGACTTTGGCACAATAAACGAAATAGTGGATCCCATTTTGGAAGGTCTGGGTTTCTCATGCAAATGCTTAATGTTTAGCTTAATTTTCTTTATTTTCTAGTTTTCCTCCGATAGCATAAAAAAAATAATGATGGGCTTTCTTTCGTATTCTTTTTATGTTCGCTCTTTTTTCTTCAATTAATAATGAAATTTTAAACAAAACTATTCTATCGTATCGAACTTTTCATTTCCCATTTTTGGAAGATCAAAATTTCTAGGTAGAGCGAATGAAAATCCCCGGTACAGATCAACAATGATCTTCATGTGTTCTGCTTACCAAAAAAAAGTTCGCTGAATTTTTTGGCTTAATGACATTTTTGGTCCCCAAAGTATGACTCCAGTGCCGATTTGGTCCCCAATATATCGATTTGATTTTTCTGGTCCCCACGTTCCAATTTTGATTTCAATTGGTCCCTCCCCTTAACGCCATTTGCTCTCTCCGTTAAAACTAGGGGCACCATGGGCATTTCAACCCCCACTCCTCCTCAATCAAACCCAGCCATGGATATCCCGGACGAACTCCACGGCGACGACGAAGACGAAGACGAAGTTGTCGATGAAGTCGTCGACTGTGTCGTAGACGACGGGGTAGTAGTTGAGGACGATGAAGTCGTCGACAGTGTTGTATGTATATAGTGTATATATATATATGAGTATGTATATAATGTATATATTTTTAACACTTTAAAAAGAGAAATACCCATGGAAAATGGCATTAAGGGGAGAAAATGGTTGTGGAGTTCTAGAGTTTTGGGGTTTGATTTTTGGGGAAAATGGCTAGGTTTGATTGAGGAGGAGTGGGGGTTGAAATACCCATGGTGCCCCCAGTTTTAACGGAGAGAGCGAACGGTGTTAAGGGGAGGGACCAATTGAACGCAAAATTGGAACGTTGGGGACCAAAAAAGTCAAATCGATATATTGGGGACCAAATCGGCACTGGAGTCATACTTTGGGGACCAAAAATGTCATTAAGCCTGAATTTTTTCCTTCGTAGAAAAATCTCCGAGGCTTGTGCTAGAAATTGCCAATTATGGTGGCCGGTGCCGGAGATGGCGCTGACGGAGGGTGGTGGCTCGATGTTGTAGTGGTGGAGCAGGGTATAATAAGTAGCGAAGGGCCATTTTAAAATTCTATCAATCGTTTAGGTGGGTTAGACTTTCGGCATTAGTAAATGTATAGATTAATTGATTGAGTTAAAACTAGATCAATATGAATTTATAGTCAAACTCCTTATTTTAGTATTGATTTCTCTACTAGAGAAATGTCTCACCGATCTACTTCTATTGCGATCTTGGTATCATTTATTTACTAATATAAGTAATTGTTAAACTTTCTGTGTCTCCTATCTGTCTTCATGTTCATGTGCCAAAACCTCCTTCAGCTAACTAAAGTTTATTGAGATTCACCAATTGGGATTGGTTCAGTTTAACACGACTTCTGCATTTCACAGGAAGTCATGAGTTCGATCTCTATGCCTACGTGTCGATGTTATTCCCTTCTATTTAGTGAATTATTCTCCCCTTAATGGGTGAGGCTTAAATGATTGTGAATTTATTTTTGTTTGATGTAATTGTGATATTTTTATTCTCCTGTTGATTGTAATAAAAATAAAGTTTCTTCAATTCGCTCACACAATTATTTTGAGTCCAGTTTACTAACAACTGAAATTGCAATTTGTTTCAAGTTTGGGCAATTGTCTTTTTCACCCTGTGTTCATGGGAGGAGAGATTAATTATTCTGTACTTCAGGAGCAATAATTTTCCTCTTGCTTAAATGTGTGGATGAGCAATGCTACACATTTATGTAAGAGAAGCATTGCTCTTGAAGCACAAAATAATTTTTGTACAACATATTAATCTCACATGCTCGTCCCATGTCAGGTCCCACAAATATGATTCGAGATGTTTTATCTGTCTACGTGCTTTAGATATGGTGTTGTTTGATTGTGCAAAATTTGTCTTCCCACTTAGTGATATGGTGGACTGTTGGAAAAAATTGCTGGCACCTTCAAAATGAATCTGGAACTTCGCTTCGAATATGGAAAATAAAACCGCTTCAAGTCGCGTTACTGAGTCGCTTTCCTAAAGACAATATTTGCCCCCACCAAATGTGTGCAACGGGTTCAGCAAATTTGCCTCCAGGATACAATGAAGCTTGATCTACGGATCTTCTACCTGCGTTTGCACTCCCGAAAGTAGAACAGAATACTCGGTAGTATGAACAAAAGAACCAAGACACTAGCGAACAAATCTGCAGAATTTGATCACTAGAAAATTATGAACCGAAAGCTATTTGAGAGAGAAATTAAGGGTGCAGAACTTGGGGTTGCAAGGATGAAATTTTTCCGGATAAACAGATAGGCATGAGGCAGCCTATTTATAGGAGTGTTGGCATCCTTTGACAAAGGGTATAACCCTTTGTAATGTTGCAACCTTCCAAACAGATTTATCCAACCAAAGCAAAATTTCGGATGAAACAAAATAAGTCACTAGGCTGCCTTATTATAGGCATGCCTACACACCCATTCAAAGGGTGGGTTGTGTCCTTCCCCAAAGGGCATAACCCCTATTAAAAGTTGTGACTTTTCTTAACAGGTGTGAGCAAACAACACACCACTTCCGTTTAGACACACACCCTTTCGGTATAATTTCCTAACCGTCGTAACCGCAGGAAATAACCGCCGAATTACCCACGCCATATCTCCAAAGTGAGAACAAAAATTCCCAAGTAAAAAACCAAACAAGCCTTCAAAAGAAATACGGAATATTTTGTAAAATCCCAAAAAATTTATACTCTATTTTTTGAAAATATCCAACAATACTCTCACCTAGGAAAAAGGTTACATAATTATATGGGTCTAGCTATTGAAGATGAAGCTGGCTAACGTTGATATGATTTTTTGAATGTTAGTGTTGTGACTTGGTTGAGTGTTTGTGGCATAATTACACCGAAGTGCTAAACTCGGCTGTCTCTTAATTGTCATCCACTCACCCCACGTATTTTGAGTCGATGTCGCCGTGTGCACTGGTGAAGGAATCGAGACACAACTGGCTCAGTTGACTCTTCTTGACTTCAACGTTCAATAGAGATACCTAGTTTACATAAAAAAAAATTGCTAATTGACCCCTCTAATTTTAATTTTGCCCTAGCCTATATTTGATATTTGGTAATTAGTAAAATAAGGGTGGGAAATAGATTTATCCCACATTGATTCAGAAATCGATACCCTCCTGTTTTCACTCTTCCAGCTAAGGTTTAATGTTTTCCACGAACGCGAATCCTGCATAGTTCTAATTCTTGACCCATCGAAAAAAAAATCCTGGCTCCGCCCTTGGTTTTATGACTTTGTAAAAGGAGCTAGATTTAGTAGTTATTCTGTTTCCCATTGCCTATAATTTATTGGCATATGCCTCTTCGTTCTAAAATAAGTATCCCACTCACTCTCTCATGCAATTTTTCAAATAAAAAAATTAAGTACTTCTGTGTAACGTTTTTCAAATTCTATCGCACTAAAAAGTTCGATAAACAATATACAAAAGTAATTAATTTTTTTATTTGAAAAATGACATGACTTTTGTAGTTGACACTTATTTTGGAACAGAAGGAGTATATAGTAAAGACTCATGCTAGAACCACACCTATTTACACATCCATAACACAAGTGTACGGGCCCCACACACCATCCCACATACACTCACACATCTACTGTGTGTAGAGGCCACACACTTATGAGTGTGGGTGTGTAACGTGGATAGTTTTATCATTTTTGTACATATAAATGCTTCATCGGCGTCAATAGCTCCCATCGATGAAACTGGTTTCGGGCTTAATGGCTAGATGGCAGTGGGCGCTGTTTGTCTCTAGGCCTCCTCCCTCTTCCATCTTGTGGTTTTAGTTCATTGCCAGTTCTCATTGCTGGGTGTGACCGGTCTCCAGTCCTAACAGATAATGGTGGCAGAGACTGTTGATGGTGGTCGTGTGGTGGTGTTTTCTGGTCGTCGGGTGTTGGGTGGTGGCCAGGGTTCTTCTGTTTAGGGTTTTCGCCTCTTGGTTTGTGCTTTATTGATGTATATATCTAGTATGGCCTGCTTGGGCTAACTTCTTTAGGTGTCTTCGGGCTTGACCCATTGATATTTGTTTGGGCTTGTCCCTACGCGTGTTTTAATTCTTCAAACCCTTGGTTGTACATTTGTCAAATTTTTAGGAATAAACCTTTTGCCAAAAATAAATAAATAAATAAAATAAGTACAAAAGAAAAAAGAATCCCAAGCTACGTTATGAAACCATTTTATATTTGATATGAAGAGATTGAACGAATAATCACACATATTGAGGTAGACACTTGAATCCGAAGGAAAGTTTTGGAGTGAGATTATGAAGTGTTTTGTTGGATCATGGAACCCTATATATGACCATTAATAGTGATCTTAGCCGTTTACTCCTATAACTTAGTTGTAGGGAGAAATTATTTTACGCTCCTGGACCAA
The DNA here is from genome assembly GCA_020921065.1 of Vaccinium darrowii. NCBI lineage: Eukaryota > Viridiplantae > Streptophyta > Magnoliopsida > Ericales > Ericaceae > Vaccinium > Vaccinium darrowii. Next base: position 29,709,526 of record CM037160.1, read on the forward strand.
TGCTCTATAGAAGTTTTTAGGGCTGTCCAGCGGATCATCCGATCCGCCAATCGGACCAATCTGAACCGATCCGAACCATCCGTTGATCCATCCGTGAATGTTCGTTTCGGTTCCGGATCTAGAATTTCTTATCTGACGGTTCCGGATCCGGATCGGATCGGATCGGATCCGCTCAATAATCCTTCTTTAATCTGTCAAATCCGCCCGATCCGACTCGATCCGTAACCGATCCGTGAATGTTCGGTTCGGGTCCGGATCTTAAAAACCATAATCCGCTCTGAGCGGATCGGATCGGATCCGTATCCGATCCGTGGACACCCCTAGAAGTTTTGAACCACACATATTTATGTGGTACCCCAAAATAAAGAGTGTGAAGCCCACACAAGTGTAGAACGGTGACTAGTGGATCTTCCAATTTCAACGACGGTGTTTTGAGTGACTGACAAGTTTTAATGTTTTAAAATTTGGCCTGGACTGTTTATAAGCGAACTGAAAGAGGAACCGGATGGATGGGTCACTAGTTCAACCACGGTCGAATCGAAATCGAATTATAATGTCATAATTATGTCTAAAGTTATTAATAAGTGTTGAAACTTTTAATAAAATTAAACTAAGTAGCATTAGGATATAAAATTGACTTTTGCCGACTCAAAAATCTCGTCGGCAAAGGTGTTACACTTTAACTTCCATCTCTCTCTCTCTCGGCTCCGGATCGTCTGTCCAAGTTCTCCTGTCTTGATCTTTTGTCCGAGTCTCTATTATGCTGCCACGTGGCTTCTTTTAATCCCAGTTGTTGATATCATTTTGACCTCTCCTACATTTATCTACCAAACCTCACACATTTTTTGGCATCTCCACATTGCCGTTGATAAACTACGCCGGAATTGTGACCACTTGACCAGACTCTCGGCCTTTCCCCTCCAAAATCCTTGCCTTTTTGTCTTTTGTCTAGAAATCCTTTGGAGCAAAACATTGGATAATGGATTGTGGAGATGAAACAGAAAAATGGGTCTCTATTGGGAAGAGAAGAAAAATGGGTCTCTAGAGGGGATGAGTTTATGCAAGTTTTTAATTTAATTGTCAATCTCCGTGCTGGTTGAAAATATGTATACGGCAACAATTTTTTTTTTACAGATATCACATTCAATTGGAAACATAGTGTTTTACTGTGATGAGATGTAAAAGGTGTGATGATGAGGAAAGTGATATGAAATCTGTTGAAGAGAGAGAGAGAGAGAGAGAGAGAGAGAGAGGAGCTCAGGCATCGTGAACTTGGCGGTAGTTTGTCGGCGACGGTGTTGAGAAGGCAGATGTGGGTGGCCTCGCCAGATAATTATAGAGAAAAAGAGTCTGAAATCATACCAAGGGCCGGGATTGAATGGATGATACGTGGCAGTAGAAGGAAGACTCGGACAGAAGATCGGGACAGAGGGACTCGGACAGGTGATCTCAAGCCCTCTCGCTCTGTGTGGGCTGGGGTTTTCTTTATGTTTGCTGCTCTGTTTTTCTGTTTTTTCCGTATCGGCCGAGACAGATGCCGAACCGGCTGCGGCACCGAGACGACTCGGCCGATATTCAAATCCTTGGTCCCAAATGAATCTGTATTGGATATTCGAGTGCCGCCGTACTTGGTTTGGCTGCTGTACTAGGTTTGACAGCCGTATGAGGTTACCAGCCCTTCTCTCCAGCTACCCCCTTCGTCACTATAAATAAGTGATGGATAAAAGCACCATCAACCATTTCTTCTTCCCCACTCCCCAGAAGAAAAAACACATCGCGTCTGTAACTTTTATCCTTCTCTTGGCGATTTTGTCGGTGATTTCGTCGACAGTCTAACCACCTTCACCCATCGACGACGGAATTCCACCCTCATCCGCACCACACCCAACCGCACCACCCCCATCTGAGCCCGACTTCGAGCGACGACCACCTCCACCACCACCATCGTTCGTAGCACCGGCCCAGAAACACGGCCGAAACATTCTCCTCGTAGTTTTACTAGTAGTCGGGGTCGGAGCAGTTGTTCTTGTGGCCATCGCCATTGCTTTCGTTCGACTCTGAACCCCGGCTAGTACGACCACGCAGCCGTCCGAGACCAATATTAACAATTTGACGGAGACGGCGATGGCGCTGCCAAATACACCAGAGACGGCGACGACTACACCACTAACAGAGGTGGAGATGGAGACGCGAATCAACCGGGACTGTAATTCTAACACCATCGATGAGGTTGCAGGGGAAGTTGAGTTGTACCCTCTTGTTCCTTCCCACCCAATTAGATTGCCGAAACTTAAAGAGAAAAGAAAGCTGCAGATGGTAACGAATTAGGTGGTAATCTCTCTCTCCTTTTCCCTTTCCCTCTCCCCCTTTGTCCAATGATCAGTTTCTGAACTTTTGACTATATTTTTGTTATTTTTGCATATTTCGCAGCTTCGTATCATGCATGTATATAGAGGTTCAAATTCAGAGGTTGTGGTAGATAAAGGTGTCAAACGGGCCCGTTGTGCTGTGCCGTGCCACTTTTCTTCCATGCCAACCGTGCCCGTGTTGTGTCGTGCCCGTTTACTTAATCGTGCCATGACATGCCATGCTTAATCGTGTCGTGCCCATATTTAGTCGTGTTGTGCCGTGCCGTGCCATTTTTCTTCATTCGTGCCGTGCTGGCCCATTTACTTAATCGTGCCATGCCATGCCGATACTTAATCGTGTCGTGCTGTGCTGTGTCGACTCGCTTAATCGTCTGACTCGTGTCGTGCCGTGCCGTGCCCATTTACTTAATCGTGCCATTCCGTGCCATGTTTTTAAATCGTGTCGGGCCATGCCGACCCTCTTACATAATCGTGTTGTGTCGTGCCGGCCCGCTTACTTAATCGTGTCGTGTCGTGCTGTGCCCTTTACACTTCCGTGTCGTGCCAGTGCTGTGCCAGGAAAATTACCGTGCTGTTCCTGTGCCACTTTCGTTTCGTGCCCGTGCCATGCCCTTGACACTACCGTGCCATGCTAAACTAAGACCGTGTCGTGCCTGATTAAGTCCGTGTCGTGCCGGGCCTGTGCCGTGCCATGCCGGCAGGGCCCATTTGACACCTCTAATGGTAGATGTTGAGGTGGATTTTGTCTTCTCGGAAGCAGTTGGTGCATCAGGAGGTCAAGTATCCATCTTCAAGGCTAGCATATTCAAACAATCATGTAGAAAGGAGAAATGTGTGGATCGAATAAATGGAATTAAAGCCGTCGGTGAAGGTTGGCCGAAATGTATAAGGAGGATCAATGGTATGATTGGGTTTCGATATCATGTTGGTAAAGTTTGGGTCAAATATGCTATACGATATTTGGAATTTTCTTTTTTATTTGTCTAAAATCTTATTTTTATTTTTATTTTTTTTAAGGTCATCTTTGTTGTTTATACAATTTCTTCACTAATACAATAATACTCTATCTCATAATTTCATGCATTTACTATATATCGACGATGGAATTCCACCCTATTCCGCACCACACCCAATCGCACCACCCCCATTTGAGCCTGACTTCGAGCGACGACCACCTCCACCACCACCGTCGTTCGTATCACCTCCACCACCACCGTCGTCCGTAGCACCGGCCCAGAAACACGGCCGAAACGTTCTCCTCGTAGTTTTACTAGTAGTCGGGGTCAGAGTAGTTGTTCTTGTGGCCATCGCCATTGCCATCGCCTTCGTCCGACTCTGAACCTCGGCTAGTACGACCACGCAGCCCTCCGAGACCAATATTAACAGTTCGACGGAGACGGGGATGGCGACGGCGATGCCAAATACCCCGGAGACGGCGACGACTACACCACCGACCGAGGTGGAGGAAGAGGTGGAGACGAAGACGGAAACGGAAACGCGAATCAACCGGAATGGTGATTCTGACACCATCGATGAGGTTGCAGCGGAAGTTGAGTTGTACCCTCTTGTTCCTTCCCACCTGGTTAGATTGGCGAAAATTAAAGAGAAAAGAAAGCTGCAGATGGTAACGAATTAGGTGGTAATCTCTCTCTCCCTCTCCCCCTTTGTCCAATGCTCAGTTTCTGAACTTTTGACTATATTTTTGTTGTTTTTGCGTATTTCGCAGCTTCGTATCATGCATGTATATAAAGGTTCAAATTCAGAGGTTGTCGTAGATAAAGGTGTCAAACGGGCCCGTCGTGTCGTGCCGTGCCGCTTTTCTTCCATGCCAATTGTGCCCATGCTCGTGCTCGTGCCCGTGCCGTGCCGTGTCGTGCCCGTTTACTTAATTGTGCCATGCCGTGCCGTGCAGTGCCATTTTTCTTCATTCGTGCCGTGCCGTACCGTTCTGTAACCGTGTCGTGTCGTGTCGTGCCAGCCCATTTACTTAATTGGGCCAGCCCACTTACTTAATCGTGTCGTGCTGTTCCCATTTACTTAATCGTGCCGTGTCATGTTTTTAAATCGTGTCGGGCCGTGCCGATCCTCTTACTTAATCGTGTCGTGTCGTGCCAGCCTGCTTACTTAATCATGTCGTGTCGTGCCGTGCCCTTCACACTTCTGTGTCGCGCCCATGCCATGCTAGGCGAATTACCGTGCTGTGCCCGTGCCACTTTCGTTTCATGCCCGTGCCGTGCCCTTGACACTACCGTGCTCGTGCCGTGCCAGACTAAGACAGTGCTGTGCCTAATTAAGTCTGTGTCTTGCCGTGCCGTGCCACGCCAGGTCAACTATTGTGCCATGCCCGTGCCGTGCCTGGCTTAGACCGTGTCGTGCCAGGTGAACTATCGTGCCGTGCCGTGCCTGTGTCGTGCCTGTGCCGTGCCCCATGCCCACTCAGACAGTGCCATGCCGTGTCATGCCCAACTTTTACCGTTCCCAAACTGTGCTCGTGCCTGAGTTTTTAGTGCCGGGCCCGTGCTGGCAAGGCCCATTTGACACCTCTAGTGGTAGATGCTGAGGTGGATTTTGTCTTCTCAAAAGCAGTTGGTGCATCAGCAGGTCTAGTATCCATCTTCAAGGCTAGCATATTCAAACAATCATGTAGAAAGGAGAAATGTGTGGATCGAATAAATGAAATTAAAGTCGTAGGCGAAGGTTGGCCGGAATGTATAAGGAGTATCAGTGGTATGATTGGGTTTCGATATCAGGTTGGTAAAGTTTGGGTCAAATATGCTATACGATATTTGGAATTTTTTTTATTTGTATAAAATCTTAGTTTTTTTTTTTAGGTCAACTCTCTTGTTTATACAATTTCTTCACTAATACAGTAATACTCTATCTCATAATTTCATGCATTTACTATATATCGACGACAGAATTCCACCCTCATCCGCACCACACCCAACTGCACCACCCCTTTCTGAGCCCGACTTCGAGCGACGACCACCTCCACCACCACCGTCATCCATTTCACCTCCACCACCACCGTCGTCCGTAGCACTGGCCCAGAAACACGGCCGAAACATTCTCCTTGTAGTTTTACTAGTAGTCGGGGTCGGAGCAGTTGTTCTTGTGGCCATCGCCATCGCCATCGCCTACGTCCGACTCCGAACCCCGGCTAGTACGACCACGCAGCCCTCTGAGACCAATATTAACAGTTCGACGGAGACGGCGACGCCAAATACCCCGAAGACGGCGGCGACTACACCACCGACAGAGGTGGAGGAAGAGGTGGAGACGGATACGCGAATCAACCGGGATGTTGATTCTGACACCATCGATGACGTTGTAGTGAAAGTTGACTTGTACCCTCTTGTTCCTTCCCATCCGATTAGACTGCTGAAACTTAAAGAGAAAAGAAAGCTGGAGATGGTAACGAATTAGGTGGTAATCTCTCTCTCTCCCTCTCCCTCTCCCCCTTTGTTCAATGATCAATTTCTGAACTTTTGACTTTATTTTTGTTGTTTTTGTGTATTTCACAGCTTCGTATCATGCATGTATATAGAGGTTCAAATTCAGAGGTTGTGGTAGATAAAGGTGTCAAACGGGCCCGTTGTGCCGTGCCGTGTCGCTTTTCTTTCGTGCCAACCGTGCCCATGCCCGTTTACTTAATTGTGCCATGGCGTGCCTTGCTTAATCGTGCCGTGCCCATTTTTAGTCGTGCCGTGTCATTTTTCTTCATTCGTGCCGTGCCGTGCCGTGCCGCTTTGTAACCGTGCCGGCCCATTTACTTACTAATCGAGCCGTGCCGTGCCGGCCCACTTACTTAATCGTGTCTTGTTGTGCTGTGCCAAGCCGACCCGCTTAATCGTCTGACTCGTGTTGTGCCATGCCGTGCCATGTTTTTAAATCGTGTCGGGCCGTGCCGACCCTCTTACTTAATCGTGTCGTGTCGTGCCCTTCACACTTCCGTGTTGTGCCCATGCTCGTGCCGTGCCAGGCCAATTACCGTGCTGTGCCCGTGCCACTTTCGTTTTGTGCCCATGCCGTGCCCTTGACACTACTGTGTCGTACTCGTGCTGTGCCAGACTAAGACTGTGTCATGCCCGTGCCATGCCAGACTAAGACCGTGCCGTACCTAATTAAGTTCGTGTCGTGCCGTGTCGTGCCACGCCAGGCCAACTATCATGCCGTGCCCGTGCCGTGCCTAGCTTAGACCGTGTCGTGCCTGGCTTAGACCGTGTCGTGCCAGGTCAACTACCGTGCCGTGCCCGTGCCCACTTGGACCGTGCCGTGCCCAACCTTTACCGTGCCCAAACCGTGCTCGTGCCGTGCTGTGTTGGCAAGGCCCATTTGACACCTCTAGTGGTAGATGCTAAGGTGGATTTTGTCTTCTCGGAAGCAGTTGGTGCATCAGTAGGTCTAGGATCCATCTTCAAGGCTAGCATATTCAAACAATCATGTAGAAAGGAGAAATGTGTGGATCGAATAAATGGAATTAAAGCTGTAGGTGAAGGTTGGCCGGAATGTATAAGGAGGATCAGTGGTATGACTGGGTTTCGATATCATGTTGGTAAAGTTTGGGTCAAATATGCTATACGATATTTGGAATTTTCTTTTTTATTTGTATAAAATCTTAGTTTTTTTTTTTTTTTGTGGTCAACTTTCTTGTTTATACAATTTCTTCACTAATACAGTAATACTCTATCTCATAATTTCATGCATTTTACTATATATCGTGTCATGTTGCAAATCCAATAATGAGGCATTTCACAGCATTATGTTTTAGATTTTCTCGTATAAGAAACTTAATTGAGGCAAAACATTTTTAAAAACATACACAAAGTTATTTTATTTTGATAAAAAAAATATTAATTTTTCTGGAAAGATTAACAATAATTGCCAAGGTGGGAGTGTAATTTTGTTCATATATATTACCTCTTTTAGATTCCCTTTCATCGAGACAAATCAATAATTTAAAAAAAAAAATGACGCAAAAGTAACATGTGGAAAAACTATTCAAATAAAGACCCAAAAAAAAAAAAAAAATCCACCTAAATTATTAAATATGCAACAAACTCACGGGGCCATACATATTTATGGCCAGCAATTCTAGACATCTCCTTTGTATCCACTAGAAGATTAGGGATGTCCTTTTTAACGCCAAGCTTCAAATGATCCTCGAAAAATCTCTGAATGTCAAGTACTAAGGGTTCGCATTGCTCTATTTGCAAGATAGATATAGAATGACAATCTGGACAAATAAGCCGACCATCACCAAGGTTAATATATTCCACGTTGCTTGCCTGCACATATAAAGTGAAAATTGTTAATTAGGACCCGACTTCACATTTTGGAAATGGGATTGCAATGCGTGTTTTGTTTCTATTTGAAATATAATCACATTTATTAGTTAATCATTTGTGGCATCAATTAATGGAATAAGAAAATTAAAAGAATTTGAACCCAAATAAAAAAATTGCATAAGACAATAATAATCCAAAAAATCTCTCCATTTTGGATATCTTTGTCTTTAGTGAGCATTTTAAGAATTTTGATCAAAAATAGTTTTTAACGTTTCAAATTGCTCTCATTGAGACTAACTAATAATTCATAAAAAAATTAACGCAAAACTATCGGAGATGAAAATAATTGAATAAAGACAAAAAATATTATGTCTACAAACACGTGGTTAGGATGATCTTCTTAATGATTCAAACCATTTATATAATGAGGCCTTCTACAGAGATGTTTCTCCCTAAGACCAAAACCTTGACCACGAGGCCAATCAGTTGGGTCATTTGTTTAAGAGGATTAAGTATATAAGCTAGGAAAAAATTCCTAAGTTAAAAGAGAAGATATTGACAAACCTCAAGCCTTTGGCAACTACAACATCTACGAATATTTCCAGCAGATCCGCGATCATGTCCTTCACAATATACTTGGGCCCAAAAGTCAGATCGACGTAATTCTGAATCCTGATACAAAATAAAAAAAACCAGAGAGGGGGGCAATTTGTTTTAAAAGCATCGTTTTCCAAAAAAAAAAATTCCATGCAGTTGACTTGGGCGTTTCAATGTGCTGACTTTAAAGAATTCCATGCAGTTTTTTGATCTTCCATTGTATTAGTTACTTATTTGGTGTCTATATCATCACTAATATTGATTTAAGTAACTTAACCATTGATTATTGTTAGTTCAGTTGTCAATAAATTTTATTCTTTTTGTTCTTCTGTTTTAGATTTTCAATAGCAAAAAGGTTTTTGAAGGTGACATCTAAGAGATTGGGTTGAATTTGGATTTGAATGCAAATGTCCCCAAAAATATTGGGATATCGAAGATACCGCACAAATTGATTTAATCTCCCATTACTTTTACTACTATATCCTAAACAATTACTAGGATTGCAAAAGTGAAAATCACTCCTTGTCAGACTAGGATTGAGTACATGTTGATTGACTTGAAGCTACCAGAAAAATATTGGTGAAGAGGAAACAAGCATCGTGCGTAGAATTTTACAGACTGCAGCAGCAGATTCAACTTCCAAAAAACAATAAGAGATACCTGCTTCCAATTTTTGAATTGACTTCTGAGAGGTGCATAGTTGGGAGTTATCCTTGAAGTTATAAGGATCATGCCCATCTCAGTTGTATCAGAACATCAAAAAAGTCTTGATTCATCATTTCGAAGAAATTTTCATAACAAGAATGTTATTCTTTCAACCAAGTTGCTCACTATACGAAGATAACTCACATGTTGTCTCGGTTATTAGTTAACTTACGATGACTTTGCGCTATATATGATAAGTTATGCTGAGTAATAGTAGACGAGCATTGAAGTATTCCGTATGAACTTTCTTTGTGAGGTTACTTATTAAATATTTTGTTAAATTGCAATTTTTTTGGGTAGAGGTGTTGAATGATTTATGAATTTTGACAATTTAAGCTAAAAGTGTGTACCTAAATTCATTCCGTGCATAACACGGGTTTCCTGCTAGTTTTTAGGTAATTAATTAAGCTTTTGACGTCTATTTGGGACGTCGATTTGAGAACAAAAAATTATCATTTTTTTTAACTTTCAATTTTTTTGTTCAATATTTATTATGAAATTTCAGTTTTAATCGCTTGGATTCCCCTGGAATAAATTGGAAGGGAAAATAAGAGCGATCAAACTTAAAAATAGTTCCCTTTGCTACGTGAAAAGTCAATAAAACTAGTGAGTTTTGAATTTCTGGTATATTTTCATACTCGTTCGTTATATATAATTACATTTTATTTTTGTTATATTTTTTGTGTATAATTACATTCGAGGTGGGAATTTGGGTTATGTTACTCCTGTGGCAGTTAAGAATCTCTCTGTTTTTTTTTGAAAATGATAATTCCATTTAGGAAAATGCTCGAGGGCAGTACAGTTTTCATCACAAACAATAGGAATGAACAAATATTATCAAAATCTAGACGGTGGCACCTTTGCCCGAGGCAGACTAAATCTAGGCTGGGCTTGGAACTAGTCCACGATCTGCTACTAGAGATCCCGAGGGAAAATAGCCAAAACCCTAACACTAGGTACAAGATGAAATCGAAGAACAAGCACCCAAAAAGGGGCTAATAGACCACCTATAAAAGGTAGTGCATAATCTCTTTAGGTCAATGAGGCTCGTAAACAGCTTGAGCTTGACTTCAATGTTAAACCAACTCGGCTCGTGGTCACATCGGTAAATTGTTTTTAAGGCCGAGCTCGAGTGATCAGTGAAAATTTAATAAACTCTAAGCGCAGTAGAGCACGGCTCGGCCTGACTCATAACTGCCCTACTTTTAAGTACACATGGGCCTGATATCAACCCACTGGACATGGAATATAGACATCAATGTTGGACCTGAATTCCATAAACGGAACAAGTATCAAAAAATGTAAGACATGATGATTTGTATGTTAAGACATGATGATTTGAATCAGGGCCATAAAACAACCTCAGGCTGACTTTGGGCTCTGAGGCCGGATATCCCATTTTACATGACGATTTGTATGTTAAGACATGATGATTTTTATTACCAATATATGAAAATTAGTGCAACTGATTTAGGAAAAGGGTTGACCCCCATTAACTTGTTGAAGATTGGCTCGATTTTCAGGTCTTGAGTACTTTTTTTTTTTTTTTTTTTTATGGTTGTAGCACCTTTAGTCCGATTCTAGTCCTGATCAGTGAGTTTGCAGCAACTCTGGTTTAGAGCTTGCCCGATCCAATCGAGCAAGGCTGGTTTATTATACACGGCTGCAGCTTCTTTGGTCCGAAGCTGGTCCGATTCTAGTCTGGACGAACGCGTTGATTTATACTCCTATAAAAGCATTTTAGGATTTTGTTGCTTTGTGACAGTCATACGCTTTGAGAGCAATCTATGGAGATTTGAGAGAAGTTTGAGACACACTCTTTGTCGCTCTTGGGGCTTTGTTTATTTGTGATTAATGAAACCGGTTGATCATGTGACTGCACATGAAAATTTGCATCCCTAGCAAACTGAACTACGTAAATTCTTGCGTCTTTTGACTGTTTGCGTCTCTCTCTTCCCTATTCTGTGGTTTGGTTTATTTTTCTCGTTCACAAATCATAGATTACGTTTGTTCGTTATTTGTTGGTCGCTTCCGCACAACATAATAACAATGTGTTCTCTTTACGGTTTATTTTTCGACTTTAAAAATCACATATAGAGATACGTGGGTAATGGAAACTTACGGAATATTGTAGGACTCCCAAGACAACGTACACATGGTGTCCAACTCTTTGCACCATCAAACATTTAGAAGCTTTCTATATGTACAGACCGTGTACAGACCGGCTTGGGAACCCATTTTTGGGTCACACACGAATGATCCGAGTCGTTCATTGATCTTAGAAAGATTTTCTGAGGGGCTTTTACAAGAAATCAGCTCAATCGGACTTGTGTAAGTGCTTGATCCAAAATCTCCCCGTTTCATTCAATTTTTTTTTAATGAAATAGGGAGATTTTGGATCAAACACTTACACAGGTTTGATTGAGTTGATTTCTCGCGGGGCCCCTTGGAAAATTATTCGAAGATCAATGAACGGCTCAGATCATGCATGTGAGAGCCAAAAGTGGATCCCCAAGCAGTCTGTACACGGTTTGTACACATTTCATTGGCACCTTTAGTTTTTTCGAAACATTTAGGGATGCACATAAATGTGTTATGGCTGATTGTTTTGGTACTTTTGGAACAACACGCGGTGCAAAAACCACTGATTAATAGCCCAAGACTTGTAGAGTTGAATATTTTATTTACTTAAATGAATAAAAAATAAAATGAGATGATTTTTTAATTCCAGTTTTTTAACTTAAAATGATACTCATTATAGATTTTTTTTTTAAAAAAAATGCAAAATGACATGTTGATTGGTGGAACTTTTGGAATTAAATTTTCACCAAGTGAAGGGGACATCACTAGATTATTTCTTTTTTATAGCTTTCATGCTACCTCCGTATGTATTTGTTTGTTCACTTTCACTACTTCTCAAGGCTTGAAAAATTATACATATCTTTCAATACGAATCTCTAAAAATATGCAATTTCAATCTTATTTGATGCTCAATTAGTTCTATTAAATTGTCTATATCTTTCAATTTATTATCATGAAACTTATTAGAAATTAAAAAATATAAACAATTTAAAACATAACATGAATGTTAAAAATGGACCCAAAAACACGAATGGATCGATGGAGATTATGGCCAACAAACATACCCGAATGAAATTGGTCACATGACAAGTCCCAGTCCAGTTGTCTCTCTCTTTAGCTCATGTGTGGTGGGACTTGTCACTCGTTTTGGATTTATATGATGAGGGCATGTTTGATGTAAACACTTCAAATTTCCACACCCACCCATTTATTTTGAAGACAACCTAGTTCTTTTTTTTTTTTATTGATTTCTTGTTCTTGAATATTTTCCTAGTTAAAAAGTAAACAGCTGGACTTTCCCCGATAAGCTAATAGTTAATGTTGAATTATTTGTGGGCATATACCTCTGTGCTATGATTCTTTGGTCCAAATTATAGAATGTTATCCAGAATTTGGTGAAATTTCAGGTAAAATCACGCTTGCTGTAATTAGTCTTGAATTTATTTATTTTTCTTTGATAACGGGGTGTCCAGGTCAACTTGCGCGCACTCTTAAGTAATTTCTGAAGACATACACTAGCGGACGGAGACCGCGTTTAAGCATGTATTTATCTTTACGAATCGTTGTATTTGTTTTTTGTTTTTCTTGAATATGCGAACCTCGGATGACGTTCGCACAATAAACGTAACAGTGGATCCCATTTTGGAAGGCCTGGGTTTCTCAGGCACATGCTTAATTTTTAGCTTAATTTTCTTTATTTTCTAGTTTTCTTAGATAGCATAAAGGAAATATTGATGGGCTTTCTTTCCTCTTCTTTTTGTGTTTGCTCTTTTCGTCTTTTTTCTTCAATTCTAGAACTAGATTTTAAACAAAACTCTTCTATCTAATCAACTTTCCATTTCTCATTTTTGGAAGATCGAAATTTTTAGGCAGAGCGAATGAAAATTCCCAAGGCATGTGCTGGGAATTGTCAAATGGTGGCCGGCGCAGGAGATGGCGCCGACGGAGGGTGGTGGCTGGATGTAATAGTGGTGGAGGAGGGTACAATAAGTAGTGAGGGCAATTTTAAAATTCTAGGAATCGTTTAGGAGGGTTAGACTTTCGGCATTAGTAAATGTATAGATTAATTGATTGAGTTAAAACTAGATCAATATGAATTTATAGTCAAACTTCTTATTTTAGTATTGATTTCTCTACTAGAGAAATGTCACACCGATTTACTTCTATTGAGATCTTGATATCATTTATTTACTAATATAAGTAATTGTTAAACTTTCTCTGTCAGCTATCTGTCTTCATGTTCATGTTCCTAAACCTCTTTCAGCTAACTAAAGTTTATTGAGATTCCCTAACTGGGGCTGGTTCAGGTTAGTATGATTCCTGCATTTCACTAAAAAGTCATGAGTTCGATCTCTATGCCTATGTGTCGATGTTATTCCCTTATATTAGTGAAATTATTCTCCCCTTAATTTGTCTAGTCCTAGGATTAGGCTTAAATGATTGTGAATTTGTTTCTGTTTGATGTAATTGTAATATTTTTATTCTCCTATTGGCTGTAATAAAAATAAAGTTTCTTGAATTCACTCACAATTATTTTGAGTCCAGTTAATTATTGACAACTGAGATTGCAATTTGTTTCAAGTTTGGGCAATGTCTTTCCCACCCTGTGTTCATGACAGATATTATTTTGTACTTCAGGAACAATGTTTTTCCTTTTGCATAAACGTGTGGAGGAGCAATACTACACATTTATGTAGGAGAAGCATTGCTCTTGAAGTACAAAATAATTTTGTACAACATACTAATCTCATATGCTCGTCTCATCTTGGATCCCACAAATATGATACGAGATGTTTTATTTGTTTACGTGCTTTAGATATGGTGTTGTTTGCTTGTGCAAAATTTGTCTTCCCACTTAGTGATATGGTGGACTCTCACCTAGGAAAACGGTACTTAGTTATAGGGGTCTAGCTATTGAAATTGAAGCTAACGTTGATATGATTTTTTGAGTGTTGTGACTTGGTTGAGAGTTTGTGGCATAATTACACCAAAGTGCTAAACTCGGCTGTCTCTTAATTATCATCCACTCATCCCACGTGTTTTTTGAGTCGATGTTGCCGTACGCACTGGTGAAGGAATCAAGAGACAACTGGTGAAATCTCTAAAGTGATGCTAGGAGTAATACTTTCGCTGTACCAAATAACCTCAAACACGCAACAAAACCAACCAAAGAACGAGACACCAAAGTTACGTGGAAAACCCCAAATACGGGTAAAAACCACGGGAAGGAATCATGCACTAAAACAAATGTACGATTACAAGCAATCTTAATAACGACTGTGTATCCTCACCACGAGTCCTAAGAAATACTTGCCGAATCCACGTTCATCGTACCCTGCATGATCGTCGAATCCCGAATCCACAGGCCTTCCAAAAAACAACCCTTTCGAACTCCACGAAAGAATTTAAACTGAAGTCGATTGTTGAAGTAGATCGAAAACCCCTTGAACTTTTATCACTGAGGCGTCATTGATTTCTCTTGGTCTTCAAGGTTCACACGCCACATATGCTCACAGAAATTTGGCAGTAAACACGAGCTCCCCACAAAAATGATAAAACCGATCCCCAATCTCGTGACCTCAATGTTTTTTATCCGATGTGCGGCTCTTGTACCCATGTCTGACCTAAGTGTTTAAGCTCTAAGCCAATATATTAGACTTAAGCCCTTCTAATTTTGCTGGATCGACTTTCTTGCCCCAAACTTCTATCACTCTCCAATCACAAATTAAATACATGAATTGATTCCTTCCACACCTAAACAGACGCTCTAAAAAGAAAAAAGACAAAAATACAACTCGACAAAGAAATACACGCAATTGTGAGTTTTGGTCAAGAAAGCGCCAACTAAAAACAAACTCGGCCTTTGGAGCTTACAACTGGCTCAGTTGACTCTTCTTGACTTCAACATTCAAGAAAGATACCTAGTTTACATCAAAAAAATTGCTAATTGACCCCTCTAATTTTAATTTTGCCCTAGCCTATATTTGGTATTTGGTAATCAGTAAAATAATGGTGGGAAATAGATTTTCTCTCACATTAATTTAGAAATCCCCTCCTGTTTTCACTCTTTCAGCTAAGGTTTAATGTCTTCCACGAACATGAATCGCGCATAGTTCTAATTCTTGACCCATCGAATAAAAAATTCTGGTTTCACCCCTGGCTGTATGACTTCCCAAATCCTAAAGGGAGCTAGATTAATTTACTAATTTTTCTCTATTCCATTGCATATGTTTTATTGGCATATACTCTCTCCGTTCCAAAATAAGTGTCCCACTTTCTCTCGTGTCATTTTTCAAATAAAAAATTAAGTACTTCTGTGTATCGTTTTTTCAATTTTTTGGCACCGAATTGAGCACTTTAGTGCCAAAAAATTCTCCTCAACACTTTCATCTTTCGAGGCAATGTCTAATTTCCTCCCACTCTGACTAAAAGTATCCACGGTGTTTTGAGTAACTGATTAGTCTCAATATTTTGAAACTTGGCTAGAACTGTTGAGTGAACTGAAAGAGGAACTGGATGGACAACCACAGTTTCGTAACCGAATTATAATGTCATAATTACGTGTAAAGTTATTAATAAGTGTTGAAACGTATTAATAAAATTAGACCAAGTAATACTAGGATATATCCTTCAAGAAAAATGTATAAAAATGTTACTCCATAGCCTCCTTTTTAAAAATAACTCTGTAGGCTCAACACCAGAACAAGTGTGGCCTCTCTAAGAGGACTTTTGCAGCCTAAACAAGTACCTTACCACTCTTGACAAGTGTTACCATCTTGAAGGGGAGTTCGGAAAGCCGGGACTAATCCGGTGCTGCGATGGCACAGTACCATCACCGTCTAGCGGCGATGAGAAGTTGACCTTGTGGTGCCACGAGAAGTTACTAGCCATTGATCCGGTCGAGCGGTGGTGACCTATAGGCTATAATGTACTTGACAACAATATGGGCTTCAAGTCGTATGTGTCGACGATCAAAGTACTGCCAATTGACGGCGATGTCGAACCCGTTCTACAAAGTTGGTCTCTTTTGATGATTCTAACTTTTTAAGGAGACATGCATGAAGGTTAGGGTTGAAAATTCATACACATTTTGTACTTGATTTTTCAAATAAGACTAGTATATATTTTGAGACATTCCAAAATAGAATAATGGACCAACTTTATGAAATGAAGGGAGTAAGTATTGTATTATCCACTGTCGTAAGTCAATCTTTATGAAATTTCGTCTCGACTTTAAAGGGACCTTTATATATAGATGAAGAAATTGGTGCTCCAGAGAATAGTTGATGA
Source organism: Vaccinium darrowii (assembly GCA_020921065.1). Lineage (NCBI taxonomy): Eukaryota > Viridiplantae > Streptophyta > Magnoliopsida > Ericales > Ericaceae > Vaccinium > Vaccinium darrowii. The sequence goes on from CM037160.1 coordinate 29,725,856, forward strand.
TTATATAATCCGAGTAAGAAGAATATGGACTACATGTTAATGACATTGTTGGTGTGATCGATGGGGCCACCAAACCATGTTTCACTTTGGGTGGCTTTACCATTGAGTGAAAGTATTGAATACAAACTCCTTTATGAACTTTTGTGACTCATTAATTTTACGAATTTTTATGATTCATTTTATGGTTTTTTGTGGCTCATTTCATTGTGGGTGTACATTACACCCTTTACGAATTTTGTCACCCAATATGTGATATTTTTTGTGATTTCTTTTATTAATTGTTGTGGTTACTTTTACGATTTTTTGTTGTTTATAGATTTTGTGGTAAAAACATAGCACAAAGCTCAAAAAAGACCGCTTAACATTATAAATTTTTGTGGTAATGTTTTCGAATTTTTGTGGTGATATTTATGAATTTTGTGATCTAATATACAAATATTTTACGCTCAATTATGAAATTCTTAGTAATTTATGAATTCTTATGGCTCAAAATGTAGCGAAATACCATACACTATGCACGCTGCCAAGACCAAGAAGGATAAGTCCAATATGAGACCAAACCCGTTTTCAAGTAAAAGTCTTAAAACTCCTAAAAATAGTTGATATATGTGAGGAGAATGATCCGTTTTGATATCCGTGTTTAGCAGTTTTAGGAAATGAATTATTTTGAAAAACTGAGTCTAATTTTTCTTCTTTCTCAGGATTGCTGTTTCTTGGGATTCTTCATTTTGTGCTCCACAAAAAAGGATGAGGAAAATTGGGAAAGCAATTAATTTTTTTTCGTTTAGAGTTCTGAGCCTTAACTTCAATCTCAATTGTCAGGGTTGAGACCTATACTTTTGGGTCTCACATGAAAAATCCGAACTGTTCATTAATTTTAGAATAATTTTTTGAGTGTCCTTACAAAAATTTAGCTCAATTGGATATGCGTAAGTAGATTATCCAATATTCCAATTTCCCATTCAGAATTTAGGATCCTGAATTCTAAATGAAAACTTGAAATTGGATCAACCTTATATTCAAACCAATTGAGCTGTTTTTTTTTTTTTTTTGCAGAGTGATTTGGGAAAGTATTTTAAAGTTCTTGAATGATTCGGATTATTTTGTATGGGATCTAAAAGTAGGCTTTGAACACTGCTAATTTATTTTCGGTATCTCTTTCTTCGATACCATAGTCGATCGGGTTCATAACTTCCACTCTTTTAAGGTTTTTAGATAGAAGGACCCACTAACCTGTATGCAGCAAATACAAGAAGACGAATATCATCCGTGGGAAAGGTGATCGGGCGAATCTCGAATATGAAACCAAAGAAAATAGGAGTCTCCTAATTTATTTTTAACACTTTTATTAAACACTTTAAAAAATACTATAGTAGTATTTATAACCCAAAATAGACGATCTACAATCCTGAATTTATAATCGACTAAAATAGTCTGGGTCAAACACTCCCTCCCTCTACTTCTTCCACCTCATATGTCCAAGACCCTCCTGTTAGACCACCACCACCAATAGTGAGTTTCGACGCTTCCTCCCTCCACTCGCACACATACCTAATGAGCTCCTATACCCTATTTGTAACAATAATTTGAGAAAAAACAATGACCCAAATTTTTTTTGGAGAAAGGAAGATGGTAATGTGAGATTCTAGAAATTTCGATTGAAGCCAAGAAGAGCTCTTAAATCATGAAAACGATTGAATAATCGATTAAAATAGTCTGGGTCAAACACTCACTTCCTCCACTTCTTTCACCTATGCCCAACGTCCTCGGGTCAGACAACCACCACCACTAGTGAGTTTAGACACTCCAGTAATACATTTTATTTGACACTTTTGCTTGTGCGCAACACCAGTTTATAAAGGTATATAGTTAGTTGTGTCGTGTGCAAGAACAGAAGTATGAAGCAACAATTTATGAAACCTCACGGTTGGTCACGCCACGTACTTGATTTGGTGTATTCTTACATGCATTTTATTTTTACTCGTACACATACCTAGTAAGCTCCTATATCCTAATTTATAGAGATAATCTGAGGAAAAAAATGAACCAAAAAGATTTCGGAGAAAGGGAGATCGTAACGGTAGATTTTAGAAGTTTCTATTGAAGCTAAGAAGAGCTCGTAAATCATGACAACAAGTTTAATTTTCCAACACCACTTCCCGAAGCTTGATTTTTTCCTTCTTTGGTTTTTTGTATTTAAGTCTTAATTTGAAAAACCTTTTTGAATGAGAGGTTTCAAGGCAACTTTGCCATATTTGTATCTTCCACCTTTAATAATGTCAATTTCCACAGTGTAACAAATCAAAAAAATTATAAGCAAAAGTGTTTTAATGCTTAATTGAAAAAGTAGAATGAAGACGTACTGAACTATCAATTAAGAATAGGGAGCAAATGTTACAAATACTAAAAATAGGGGGCCAATCTGGCGTAGATATGAAATAGGAGTGGAAGGTAGAGAACATTTAATGGCTTGAGGTGGCATGGTGCAGTGTAGTAGACAATTGGGTGGTTGGCAATTGCATTTCCATTCACTACTTTTGGATTTATTGCACTTACATGTATTTGTTATATATGGCCTTTACTCTGGTGAATAATAAATAAGGAAAGGAGGAATTTTGTCATGTTGATGTAGAGGGGCTGATGAGTTAGAGACCATTTGGCCATGGCTTTCTATTCTACTAGAATTTGAGGTCTTCGATCATCAATCAGTTTTAGTCCGATCAGCCTAGCGTTTAAAGGCAATGTTCTTAGTAATATTATCTACGTACTCAACCGCCACGATTATAATTTGAGATAGTAGAAGTGTACAATACTTCTAAATTAATCTCCGGAGTATTTTTCATTGTCATCCTCTTTGTACTCTCTCATTGATATTAGGCTATGATTGGTTCCTATGAAGTTGTTATTGAAATCATGTATCCTTTATTATGGCTAATGCCACCACAAGCCGAGTGTATCCCGTCGAAATCTGGGTGTTTTCCTGATGAAAGTCAAGTTTTTTCCGTGAAGATAAATACAGCTATGTCGTTGATTGAGCTATTTTTATTGATTTGAGCCTTTATTCTTCGTATTGTATACTTCCCATGTAATTTTGTGGCATGTTCAGGAGGGAGTTAGTGGCGGCTGAGTTGAAGCATTTTGAGGATTTACTTTATTTGGAGATTGTATACAGATCGTACATCTTATATGAGGATTTTCAGACATTTACATTTATTTGGAGGTGTAGGGCCATCAGTTATTTGAGAGAATTATTTTGTATTCAAGAAAATGTAGAAATTTGGGTCGTCACAACTACCATAGATATGGAACTAGGGGTGGTGTTGTGTAGCACCGTGCTGCGCAACCCATTTCGGCGCTGCGCCAATATCGTTTTGACGATTGGAACGTCCACCGAGTAGAGCTCGTCGAGTACTACTAATGTACCAAAAATCAACTCGATCGGATATCGTTAAGTGCCTCATCGGAACATAAATAAGGTGAAAAAAATTGGAACACATGTGTCTTGAAACACTAGATGAAAACCATTGAAACCATTTTTTCCAACTTATTTGTGTTCCGATGTCACACTTAACGATATCCGATTGAGTTGATTTTTGGTACACTTATAGTACTCGACGAGCTCTACGCGGTGGACGTCTCCGATTGTCAGAACGGATGCCGGCGCGGTGCCAAAATGAACCCGCACAGTACGCTGCACAGCACCCCGTTTCCCATAGGTATATACAAAGTGGCGAATAGCATGATGTTGAATTAGAAAATGACTAATGCAATTTTTATTACCCAAATAACATTCCTTACATATATTACTTGAACTAATTTACCATTCAATATTACAATTTTTTTTACCATGCACTTACTGCGAAAAAAATGCAATATTACACTATAACTACCAATTGTGACTCAATTTAAATTCTTACTACCTACAATTTTTTATTACTATACTTCTCACTTATATTAATGTTTATTACCGCTCTCGTTAATGTTACTAGAGTTATTGATGAATACAACTCACTTATTATTATTTGTGACCCAAATTTCTTTTCACTATCAATCATGACTTAATTAACTTATATTTTTACTACCATTTTAAGTTATATTTATCATACATATTGACCGTAATCACTGCTCGTGTTAATGTCACTACTACTCAATTTGGTAGAGTTATCAATGAATAAAACTCTACTAATTACAATTTGTGACTCAATTTATATTTGTAGTACAACTGTGACTCGATTTATATTTATTTTTTTGCTAAGACAATTTATTTTTTATTAACAATTGTGAAAAAACTTACCATACATATGGAAGCTAATTACTGCTTGTCTATCTTGTTAATCTTCTTCTTCTTCTTCTTCTTCTACAGCCTCTCTCTCTCTCTCTCTTTCTCTCTCTCTCTCTCTCTCTCAAACGGTGGAAATCGATAAGAACAAGAATGTAGAAACACCCCTGTTATTCTTCTAACTCTTAAGGAAAATTATATGGTGTAGGCATGTGCTCATGTTTTTATGTTCCACATCGTGCCAACCAACAATGTAAAGCCACATATACACAATCCGACACGTCATTACGCTCTGTTGGTTAATCAAATAATTTGCTCATTAACCAAAACCCGTCACATATCACATTATAAGCACGATTAAGAATAAGGAATATTACACCCTCCCCCACTTATAAGAGCTTGGTCCTCCAAACTTAATTTACCATTGAATTGAAAAGCAATACATGTTTTTTTTCCCCTCCTAGTGCGCCTTACTTAGTTTAGCAAAGCACCAACAATAGACTAATCATAACAAAACTATCCTGAAAGGTTAGGAAAAATAAAAAATAAAAAACCCCACAAGATTGGCTTTATATATGCCTTCCAGAATTTAACCTAGTATCGTGCTACAAATCTGATGCTAACCCGAATACAATCATGACACACAAGCATATGTTAAAAGTTTTCTCCCCGGACAATGATTTGGATCAATTTTTCCTCATTACTCAAATCTTCTTGAAGTTTAATAGAAGTTGACAAACGATAATCGTAGTATGAATTTGGCAAGTATTGCTTTAACAATGACGTGTGGAAACATAGGCATATGATAAGTCTGATAGGAAGACTAATTAACGATAAGTACTCTTCTTTTTTTTTTTTTTTTCCAAGCCCAAGGATACCATGTATCTCTTTCTTATCCAAAATGAACCATGCTCTAGATTGGCGAGATTTTAGAGACCGTATATCCTCAAAATCTTACAAGCTATATGTTCTCGTCCGAATTACCTATCAACTTGTGGATTGGAAAGTCGTACTAATCCGTAACTCAATCCCCACAGCCTTATGCAATTCATAAATAAATTCAGAACAACATAGAAGTATAATCTGAAATATTAGAAATTAAAACTCCAAGAAGTTAATCAAACATCGCACGATACAATGTAAAGTGCAATGCAAGTCATGTGCTCCCCTCTGTATAGACTGCACTGACACGTTTTGGGAAAATAGTCATAACTTTTACCTCGGGTATCGAAATGGCACACCGTTTGATTTTTCCGAAACTAGACTCATGTATCTTTTTGTCCATTTAAGGATTGTACCTTAAATTTGGCCATGCAAAATCAGTTTTTGCATTGAAGTTCAGACAGAGGTGCAGTTTCTGAAATCTGTTTTTCTTGAGTGAACTAGCTTTCTTTAAATTGGTGTACAAAGCTCATTTGAACTCCGTTTTCAACATATGACCTATCGATATGAAGCTTATGATGTGTATTTTGTGTTGGTTTTGGTTTTGTACCCAGGAGTTGGTAGGTTACGGTGGTTTTGTGCCCCTAAGTGTCGACCCAACTTTATACTTGGTCCTTGCAACATTGTTATGGATACTTAGAACATTTAAGAGGTTCATTTAGAGTTTGTGATTACTTGAATGGCATCTAACAAGTGTTTATGTTGGAGTCTCTTTTCGCGTCGACTCATTTAACGGACCAGCAATCTTGGAAAAATCCTTACAAACTTCTGAATCCCAGAAAACTGCGGACTTCGGTCACTGTAGTCGGTCTCGGCCAATTCATTATTGCCTCAATTTCCTGCGGATTCACGGTAATACCATCCCCATTAATAACGTGCCCAAATAATACTACACTCGTCAGCCAGAATTCATATTTCTTCAGTTTAGCACACAACTTCTTGTCCCGTAAAGCCTGTAACACTAATCTCAAGTGCTCGGCATGCTGATCCGAGTTCTTAGAATACACCAGTATGTCATCAATAAACACAACCATGAATTTATCCAGATAATATTTGAACACTCCATTTATCAAGTCCATAGATGCTGCAAGTGCATTAGTAACTCTGAAAGGCATAACCAAGAAGTTGTAGTGTCCATACCTTGTTCTAAAATTCGTTTTTTCCGCATTCACTGCCTTAACCTTCAATTGGTGATATCCTAACCGAAGATCAATCTTAGAAAACACCCATGGCCCTTGCAATTGATCAAAAAATCATCAATTCTCGGAACATGATACCTATTCTTGATTGTCACCTTATTCAGTACCCCGTAGTCAATACAAAGTCCTATTGTCTTCCTTCTTCACAAACATAATTGGTGCTCCATACGGTGAGATACTCGGTTTAATGAACCCCTTGTCTAGCAATTCTTGCAATTTGACTTTCAATTCCTTCAACTCCAACAGTGCCATTCTATATAGAGCCTTTGTAATCGGTTGAGTCCCTGGAATAAGATCAATTACAAACTCTATCTCCCTCTCAATTAATGAACCAGGCAAATAGTATAGATAACCCCAACACCCTTCGTTTAGTAACCGACAAGCTCTCATTGCATATATTAGTTAAAGTAGTGAGACTACTCGTTTCCCTTCGAAAGTAACTCCAACTTCATCTGGCATCTCTATAATAACTCGTTCAACTATATAAGCTTCGGTAGCAAAGTTTGTAGACAGCCAGTTCATACCCAATATAGCATCAAAATGACCCATATTCAAAGAAATTAAATCTACCAATAGATGTGCATTTCCAATCAATATATCACAGGCCATATGAACAGTAGAACGTGCAATATTGCTATTCATATACTGCTACACATACAATCCATAATCAATTGCTTCAAGCGGTCCAATCAACTTAGTAGCAAACTGAGTAAAGATAAGGGAATGCAAAGACCCCGAATCTATAAGAACATAAGCTGAGTGTCCAAAGATATGAAGTATACCTGAAACCACTAAATTTGCATTTTGAGGATCTCCTGGAACTAAAGCAAAAGCCTTCACCTGCCTTTTCCCCATATCTGATTCAATACTTGAACTCTGCCCTAAACTAGTGGTAGATGCCGGTGTTGTTGCACCCGGTTTTGCCCAAGTCGGACAATTTCTCATTATGTGGCCCATTACGCCACACTTGAAACATGCCCCTTTATCCTTGTAACATTGGCCCTTATGCTTCCTCCCACACTGTAGACATGCCTGGGACCCACCACCACAACTACTGCTTCCACCCTGATTCCATCCCGAAGTATGTGTGTTTCGTTTCTAAGAAGAGCTAACACCCCTTTGATCTCTTGGTGGTACATAGTTAGTGCATTTCACTTGTTGGCCCCTATCACTTCCACCTACCTTGGCCTGTTCAATTCGTTCCCTTTTTTCCAGTGGGTGTCCAACCAACTAATATTAGACACGAATCCCATATCAATATCAGATTGTCAGGTGTCCGACACGATTACCTTATATGTTCTAAATAGTTCGAGTTACATGGGAAGATCGATTAGTTGAGGATTCTTTATTGTGGTACTCTAATATGCAAAATGATATATGATATAGGTAGGCAATAAAATAGGAAGGAAAGAAAATATTAAATCGTATGTGAATATTATGTGAGACACCATTGTTTATGATTTTCGTTGGTTTTGATCATATAGGAATGGACTGTCCCGTCCATGTTATAACGATCCACCCCCACCTTGCACAATATTGTCTGCTTTGGCCGCCCAAGCTCCTTGGACTTTGTAGAAGGTCACGCATCCCTAGATTGCTCCATGGTGAGCACGCTTAACTGTGAAGTACCAACGAGCTTTGATGCCCGCACGACTTTAAAGGCCTTGTGCAAGTTAGGGCATGATCTATTCTCTTATATCATAGACCTCCGTTGCATCTAGGTGGGTCATAAGCTGTCACATTCTCCCCACCTTATGATGCAACGTCCTCATTGCGTATTGGCCTAGCGACCTTCCCCCGGGAGGTATAGCACTTAGTTCTGCATAGCACTTTGTTCCCACTCCGGGATTCAAAAGGTGGCTCCTGCATATTCTAGAGGTGACTCCTACCCCATAATCTAAGGTTGTGCACTGATACCAACTGTAACGACCCACCCCAGCTAGCCTGCTAACTCTTAGCCTAACCACATGACTCAAAAGGTTAATCTCAAGTTATACAGTAACATGGAACGTTTCATTATATACCATAGGCATTTCTTACAATTCCCCCATGTGGGAATAAGCCCCAAATGTGCAAAAACTAAAATTTCGACATATGTTTTTAAAAATTATTGTATTTTATTGAGAATATATTTCTAGATATTCAATTTGAAGTGCGACTGGCCACCGCAACTTCATGATTGAATATCTAAAAGAGAAACTCCTATACAAGATAAGAATGGAATATTTGTGTTTTACTACGAAACTGGATAAAGATAGATCTTGTGGCAAAAGGAAAAAAGGGGAAAATAGTATGTTTTGGATCTTGTTGATATATAGTGCGCTAGTAAGTAAGATATTATTCAATTTCTTTTACAATCATTTCTATCTACAGGTTCACTTACTAATTGTTTGAGAAAGATTATGACTTCGAAAAGTATACGTGCCGGATGATCTCAAATTGTTCGACATTAATATTGTGGATATGTGTTTGTGCATGTTAAAGAATTGGATTCATCTAATTTATTTTTCAAGGAGATGGGGCCACGACAAATATTCACAATCCTTTGTGTTTCTTTTGGTTTTTAAGATCAAGAGAGTTTACTATGTGGTTAAGGCATTCCATGCATTTTATAAGAAATATACGCGTAGTTCAATAAAAATTCTATTTGCGAAATATATTTTTTAAGTGGGTGTCTGACCGACTAATATTAGACACAAATCCCATATCAATATCAGATTGTCAGGTGTCCGACACGATTACCTTATATGTTCCAAATAGTTCGAGTAACATGGGAAGATTAGTTGAGGATTCTTTATTGTGGTACTCTACTATAGAAAATGATATATGATATAGGTAGGCTATAAAATAGGAAGGAATACCTATAAAATAGGAAGGAAAGAAAATATTAAAACGTATGTCGATATTATGTGAGACACCATTGTTTATGATTTTCGTTGGTTTTGATCATACAGGATTGGATTATCCCATCCATGATTTGTGGTTGATTACATGTATAATATGGGATGACTATAATATAAACCGAAAAGTATGTGACTTGTAGATACAGTATTGAGACCGACCTTGCAATGTTTTTTATCTTCCAGTGATTTTGATTCATGATTAGGAAGTGAACTCTTTATCACGAATTGTTGATAAATAACTCATTATATTTTCTATTTGGTTTGAATGAATAAGATAGCTTATCAACTATTTTCAACATACCAAGGAAGGAATCGAGATTTAATAATATTGTCAGACTAGATTGTTGATCATGATGAATGTTATTAAGCTCATTTGTTTCTAGCAAGAAGGGTCATAACTTGAATCAATTAGTCACATGACTTGCATTGCATTTTACATTGTATCGTGCGATGTTTGATTAACTTCTTAGAGTTTTAATTTCTAATATTTTAGATTATACTTCTCTGTTGTTCTGAATTTATTTATTAATTGCATAAGGCTGTGGGTATTGAGTTACGAATTAGTGCGACTTTCCAATCCACAAGTTGACAGGTAATTCGGACGACAACATATAGCTTGTAAGATTTTGAGGATATACGGTCTCTAAAATCTCGCCTGTAATAATCAGTATTTTATTATAAAAATTAAGATTATTTATTTCCTTTAATGTGGATAATTATGTTAGTATTCTTAAATTACCTCAATTTGGACCCTAAATCTTTTACACCTCACATATATGGATACTGTATACATATGTTTGTATATTTTTTTTTATGTCATACATATACATATACACACATCTATATTATGCACATATATACACATAGGTATATATACACATTCAACCACTCCCCCTCTCCTCCCCACTTTCCACTCCTCCACCCACTATAACCAACACCACACTCCACCCTCTTCCCTATAAAATCAGACCGTCCTCCACCCTCTCTCTGCCCCCAACAACCCCAGTCACCCTTCTTGTCACCGGCTCACATGGGTTTAGCCACTTCCTCACACCACCCTAACCCAAACACTCCACCCACACCTTCATAAACCCCTCTAATTAGTCCCTCACTCTCTCACACTTCCACACATCACCATTTCACAGAAAAATAGCAAGGAAAGAGAGAGAAAACTCTAAGTTGGGTTATGGAGTTCTAGAGAGAGAAAGAAAGGTGAAACTTGGGTTTCCACCTCCAAACACAACCACATTCATTCTTCTTCCATTAGCTCATCCATTGCACTCCTAGGCATCCACATTTCACCATCCAAGCAAGCCAAGCCGGCCCAAGAAGCTCTCTCTGCCGGTTTTTCGCCAAAACTCGTTTAACCGAAATCTTCCGCAAAACAAGGTAGAAACTCGTACCCAACCTATTCCAAGCTTTTTTAATGTGTTAGAATAGTCTTGGAGTAGTTTAGAGTAATTTTTAGGGCTTGAAACGAGCCTGACTGGAGAAACCGTAACTCAAATTTGAGTTGACTGCTAGATTCACCAAATCGATATTATTTCTGGGCCCGACTACTTATTTGATATTATTCTTGTTGAAGATGACCTTTATGATATTATTTTGGATCTCGAAACCACTGACTTGGTATTATTTTAGTTCTGGTTAATATCGGTTCAGTCTTAAACAAAAATGTTATATCAGTTTGATTTTTATTGATTAATAAAGTAGAAAAATAGGATTGTTTTGGTAAAAATTTATTGTCTTATTCTTCTTAATAAAAGAATATTTAGCACATATCTATGAATATTATAATTTTTTAAAATATTTTTAATATTTTTTGTGAAGTTAAAAGTTATAAAATAGATAAGTTTAAAGTGTAATTTTGTGAAAGTTGACGTGCGCACTCGTGCATTATTTATGAAACCTATTTTTATCAACTAAGTGTCACTACTAGAAATTTAGGAGTGTAACAAAATGACTAAAATGCCCTTCGGGTGTAAAATGACCATTTTGCCCTTGTGTGTGTAAATTGCATAATGTGTAGTTTTGTACTTAGTAAAAAATCAAGGAATTGCATTTTTCGACAAGTTAGGACTTTATTAACTAAAATAAATTATTTTTACGTTTTCACCCTTGTTAGTGGCAAAATTACCCTTTTACCCTAGTATTATGTTTATTTACAAAAAAAAAACCCCAGAGTTTGTAAATTACAATAAGGACCCTAGATTCGTGAAATTACGTTGGCCACCCTTGTACTGACTTAAAATAACATTGGTGACCCTTACTTTCTTTAAATTATATTTTGGCCTCTGTAATTTGAATTTATTACGTTTAGACCCCTGGTTTTCGATTACTCGAATTTCGTGAACTTGTGAATTGAAATTAATTACCTGCTTATTCCTTTAATTACTGCTTTTCAATCATATGTGTTGTATTTGTATGTTAAGTGAGAGTTGGGAGGGTTAGAGTAATTATTGAGTGATTTATCGCTCACGGTGTTACACTTTGTGTGACCCTAGTGTAATACTATGATGTTGCTTCGCGACTCGGATGTATTATGCCAGACTGTAATCAAGCAGGTACCGTTGGTGTCAAAGGAGACGGTAATTTCTGAGCCGAGGGTTTTCCGGCAGACCAGGCTCAGGAGGAGCCGTTGAATTCAGAGTTGAACCTTAATCTGTAGAACCCACCCCTTTATCTTTAATGTTGGATCTGTAATATTAATTTCTCAAACCGTACTAAGTATTTTGTAATGGCCTGCACTTCACGTTTTTCAACGTGTACTCTGATGGAAACTCTTTTTATTAAATTAATCCTATTTAGTTATCTTAATCAATGCTTCCGAAAATCGGGGCGTTACATTGCCAATCTATAGCATGGTTCATTTTGGATAAGAAAGAGATACATGGTATCCTTAGGCTTGGGGAAAAAAAAAAAGAGTACTTATCTTTAATTAGTCTTCCTATCAGACTTATCATATGCCCATGTTTCCACACGTCATTGTTAAAGCAATACTTGCCAAATTCATACTACGATTATTGTTTGTCAACTTCTATTAAACTTCAAGAAGATTTGGGTAATGAGGAAAAATTGATCCAAATCATCGTCCGAGGAGAAAACTTTTAACATTGTTCTTGAGTATGCTTGTGTGCCGTGATTGTATTCGGGTTGGCATCAGATTTGTAGCGTGATACTAGGCTAAATTCTGGAAGGCATAAATAAAGCCAATCATGCGGGTTATTAGGCATTTTTTTTTCCCTAACCTTTCAGGATAGTTTTGTTATGATTAGTCTACTGCTGGCGCTTTGCTAAACGAAGTAAGACGCACTAGGAGGGGAAGAAAAAAAACCCGTATCGCTTTTCAATTCAAGGGTAAATTAAGTTTGGAGGACCAAGCTCTTATAAGTGGGGGAGGCTGTAAAATTCCTTATTCTTAATCGTGCTTATAATATGATATGTGACGGGTTTTGGTTAATGAGCAAATTATTAGATTAACCAACAGAGCGTAATGACATGTTGGATTGTGTATATGTGGCTTTACATTGTTGGTTGGCACGATGTGGAACATAAAAACATGAGCACATGCCTACACCATATAATTTTCCATAAGAGTTAGTAGAATAACAGCGGTGTTTTTACGTTCTTATTCTTATTGATTTCCACCGTTTGAGAGAGAGAGAGAGAGAGAGAGAGAGAGGCTGTAGAAGAAGAAGAAGAAGAAGAAGAAGAAGAAGAAGAAGAAAAAATCAAGAGGGGACCTAGCTTGACTTAATTGAAGGCTTCAATAGGTAAAGTACTTGGTTTCTTGCTGTTAATCTCATAGTTTACATGTTCAATTTCACACTTTGTGAAAGGGTTTAGAGTTTAGGGACCATAGAAATCCTTGATTATGGAGTTTTGAAAGAGTTCTTGATGAATTATGGGTGAATTCATTCAGTTTATGTATCTTTTGAATTCTGTAGATTTTAGGGCATGTGTGGCTGACTTTGGGGATTTTATTGACAGAGTTACACAACTCATAATTTTCTGAAAATTTTACTGAGAGTTTCTCTATGGGTTCTCTCTGTTGAGTTAAAATTTCGGACATTGATTCCATGTTTAGAGCTCTGTAGAAATTCGTGAAGTTGCTACTGTCAATTCGGACTTGTGTAGACTGCACTGACACGTTTTGGGAAAACAGTCATAACTTTTACCGCGGGTATCGAAATCGCGCACTGTTTGATTTTTCCAAAACTAGACTCATGTATCTTTTTTTACGTCTAACGATTTTACCTTAATTTTGGCCACGCAAAATCAATTTTTGCATTGAAGTTCAGACAGAGGCGTAGTTTCTGAAATTCTGTTTTCTTGAATCAACTAGCTTTCTTTAAATTGGTGTGCAAAGCTCATTCGAACTCCGTTTTCGACATATGACCTATCGATGCGAAGCTTATGATGTGTATTTTGTGTTGGTTTGGGTTTTGTACCCAGGAGTTGGCATAATACGGTATTTTTGTGTCCCTCAGTATTGACCTAACTTTATAATTGGTCTCACAACATTATTTAAGATACTTCGAACATTTAAGAGGTTCATTTAGAGTTTGTGGTTACTTGAATGGCATCTAACATGTGTTTATGCTACTTGTTTAATCTAGGAAGTTCGAGTGGTTGCGTGGATCGAGGTGAGTGATTAATTCCCAAGCTATACGGTTTTAAAAGCGTTTTATCTGTCAGATGTGAAAGTTATGTTTTTCACTGTGAATTATTCAATGATATGAACTCCATGAACTTGAAATGAAAGGTGGACACTTTTATTATCTATTAATGGCATCCCTTACGTCCCAACTTGCTAGGAGACAGTGCTAAAAGGCTAGCAAGATGTGTTTGTGCATATTGTGGAATAATGCGATAGACGTCTAGCTTATCCACATCGGGGATGCCTGGTACGATGTGAGTTATAGAGGGATGTGCATTATAAATTATATTGTGAAATTTGGATACCTTTTGGAATATGTGAAGCTTGATTTTGGTTATCTTTAAAGCATGTTTTTACATAGTCCATGGAAAGCGTATGGCTTGTGCATTAATCATTCATATGAGCTTCGGCTTATGTTAAATATTTTTCCACCTTTCAGGCAACAATGTGTAACGGGTGACATTGTACCTCTTTTGTGGATCTGCTGTACATGGGAAGGCTTGTAGATAGCATGTTATAACTCAACTTGTACCTTTGACTTGTAAGATTGTATATAATATTACGAACTCTGTATATATTATATAAGCACAGCTCTAAGATGTACTTTAAGTTTGAGATCCTGATGTGAAGACACTTTCTGGTTTGGTCAATTAATACAAATTTCTGTTGTTTAAGCTCGTAAGTTCCTATTAGTCATCGGTTTAAGCGGTATATATATATATATAGATATAGATATAGATATTGTAATGTGGCCTTGGTGAGAGGTCATTGGCGCTTTGTTGTGCCTAACACCTATAGGGGCAGAAATTACACTTGTATTAATAGTCAAACCAAAACACGTATGTACATTAGGATCTCAAACTTTAGTACATCCTAGAGTTGTGCTTATTTTACAAGTTCTACAACACACTACAAATTTACACATGTCAGAAGTACAACTTCCCATCTACATCTCCACATGCACAGCCCATCAACAAAAAAAGTTCCATGACACACTCCTATTTGTCATTGCCTGAAAGATGGGAAAACATTTACATAAGCCAAAGCTCGTATGAATGATTATTACACAAGCCATACGCTTCCCATGGACTTAATAAAATCATGCTTCTTAAATAATCCAATTCAAGCTTCACATGTTCCAAAAGGAATCACAATTCAGAGTATAATTTATAATGCACATCCCACCACAATTCACAACGCTTAACCAGGCGTACGTCCCCAGTGCGGATAAACTAGACGTCTATCGCATTATCCCAAAACATACTAGAGTTGGCAAAATACAGAAGTGAATATAATTTGCATTATGATACCAAAAGCTTTGTCACTACCCCAACCCGTCCCTATAGGCTTAAATCATACAAAGTGCCGGTAAAACCATCACCAGGGCCATAACACGGTATTAAATATCTCATAAGCGAATGACCAAAAGGGACTTGAGAGTTAAGCAGCGGAAATCGCACCTATATTAACATTTAAAAACCATAACGTGCTTCTACATCAAGATCTTAAACTCAAAGTACATCCCAGAGCGATGCTTACAATACCAGCTCACAACCTTTCTACAAATTAACTTGTCAAAAGTACAACTTCCTATCTACATCTCCACACATGCACAACCCATCAACATAAAAGAGTTCCATGCCATGCTCCAATTTGTCATTGCCTGAAAGGTGGGAAAACATTTACATAAGCCAAAGCTCGTATGAATGATTAATGCGCAAGCCATACGCTTTCCATGGACTATATCAAAACATGCTTTAAAGATAACCAAAATCAAGCTTCACATATTCCAAAAGGAATCAACAATTCACAATATAATTTATAATGCACATCCCTCCCTAATTCATATCGCACCAGGCATCCTCGGTGTGGATAAGCTAGACGTTCATCGCATTATCCCACAATATACACAAACACATCTTGCTAGCTTTTTAGCACTATCCCCACATAAACCCTCTAATAGAACATGAATTGAACATGAATTAGCACTTCACTTACTAGAGTTGAAGCCACACTTGGTAAACATGCTTTCTTCTACTTGATTTCATAAATTTCCATGTTCAATTCTTGTTTTGTTATGGGGTTTATGATTAGAGACCATAGAAACTCTTGATTATGGAGTGTTGAAACAGTTCTTGATGATATTTTAGGGAATTCATTCTGTTAATGCATTTTTTTGCGAATCTGCAGATTTTAGCTCATATATCTACATGATTTTTGGGGATTTTATTGACGTGGTTACCCAAATCATTATTTTCTGAAATTTTAATGAGAGTTCCTCCATGGGTTTCCTTTACTGGGTTAAAATTTCGAACCTTGATTCCATGTATAGAGCTCTATAGAAATTCGTGAAGTTGCTGCTGTCAATTTGGATCTGTATAGACTGCACTGACACGTTTTGGGAAAACAGTCATAACTTTTACCACAGGCAACGAAATCGCGCACCGTTTGATTTTTCCGAAACTAGACTCGTGTATCTTTCAGTCCATGTAAGGATTGTACCTTGATTTTGGCCACACAAAATCAGTTTTTGCATTGAAGTTCAGACAGAGGTGCAGTTTCTGAAATATGTTTTTCTTGAATGAACTAGCTTTCCTTAAATTGGTGTGCAAAGCTTATTTGAACTCCGTTTTTGACGTATGACCTATCAATGCGAAGCTTATGAAGTGTAGTTTGTGTTGCTTTGGGTTTTGTACCCAGGAGTTGGCAGGATGCGGTCTTTTTGTGCCCCTAAGTATCGACCCAACTTTATACTTGGTCCTCGCAACATTGTTACGGATACAACATTTAAGAGGTTCATTTAGAGTTGTGGTTACTTGAATGACATCTAACATGTGTTTATGTTACTTGTTTAATCTAGGAAGTTCAAGTGATTGCGTGGACCAAGGTGAGTGATTAATTCCCAAGCTATACGGTTTTAAAAGGGTTTTATTTGGCAAATGAGAAAGTTATGTTTTTCCCTGTGAATTGTTCAATGATGTGAACTCCATGGACGTGAAATGAAAAGTGGACACTTTTATTATCTATTAATGGCATCCCTTACGCCCCAGCTTGCTAGGGAACAGTGCTAAAAGGCTAGCAATATGTGTTTGTGTATATTGTGGGATAATGCGATAGATGTCTAGCTTATCCACACCGGGGACGCCTGGTGCGATGTGAATTAGAGAGGGATGCGCATTATAAATTATATTGTGAATTGTGGATTCCTTTGGGAATATGTGAAGCTTGATTTTGGTTATCTTTAAAGCATGTTTTGATGTAGTCCATGGAAAGCGTGTTTTCCCACCTTTCAGGAAGTGACAAATAGGAGTGTGGCATGGAACTCTTTTTGTTGATGGGCTGTGCATGTGGAGATGTAGATAGGAAGTTGTACTTTTGACATGTGTAAATTTGTAGAAAAGTTGTTATCTGGTAATGTAAGCACCGCTCTGGGACGTACTTTGAGTTTAAGATCCTGTTCTAGAAGCACATTATGGTTTTTAAATGTTAATACAGGCAGCAGAAATTTTTATTACAAAATTGCCATGGAAATGTTTTGAGCCTGTCTCTCTCTCTCTCTCACTCACACACACACTCTCTCATTCCACCGGATCGAGCTCTCCCAGAGTTGCATATTGAAGAACGATTTCGGTTATAGATCGAAATACGTACATCTTCGTTCTCCCTTGCTCTTCTGTTTTCCCTCCCGATCGAACCAGGTAGCATCTTTTATGTTTTTTATTTTCAGTTTGTTTTTGAAACCCTAAAATAAATTCTACGGTATTTCGTTTTCCCCATTCAATAGAAGATGATCGTCGAGTTTGTTAAATTGATTTGTGAACATGAATGTTCTTCTGATGGTGGTGTGTTCACAATGTGTTTGACCTGACATTGTTCCTTTTTTTTCTATGCAAATACCTCTCCAAACCTGATGGGTTGTAGTTCAGTTTTTTCCCTCCACATCAAGAATTGACTCGAAACATAGATCTGTATAATAAAAACCACAACAGACCTTTTTTCTTTCTTTCTTATTCTGTATAGTTTCTACTTTCTTTCTTTTCTGAAACTTTTTTCCAGAGCAAGTTTTTTATTTTTATTTTTGGACAAGAATGTTTGGGAATCAAGAATCACGCAAATGAACAAAATGGTTAATTGACATATATGGTTTCAGAATGTATTTATAATGAACTGTTTTTTTAGGTTAACTTTATGATAAAGAGGGGAAAGAAAAAGAAATTGTCCTCAAACTAATCTCAGAATTTAATGACGGAACCAAACATAGAATAGGCCTAACGAAGGGATATCCCTATATTAATCTTGCACGAATCAAACAGAGGATTGTGTAGGATTCAAGACTAAATTAGTCCCAGGACAAATAGTCCAGGACAAAAGGTCCCGGGAGTCCGGGACTATCAATCCTACCTGTTTTAGTCCGTGAATCAAACGAACCCTTAGAGCACTCTTCCCTAGTAAACCGGTATTCAAGAGTGAGTTCTACCAATGAGTTTTTAACTTTTTAAAGGTGAGTTGTACCCATGAGTTTGTATCAATACTCAAGCAATATCGGTTTGTGGTCTTCACGACTCCAGAAAAACCATCCCTTGACATTAATCTAGGCATTGGTTGGCCGGTGGCCGGCGATGCCTATTCCGCCTTTTAGAACAATGAAATTCACCCTTAGATCTAAGTTTGTCCATTGATTTACTCTATATCATATCATATCATATCATATCAAATTGAAGTTTTACCAAGCCTCCTTGACACATTTTTTTTCCCCAAAATACGTCAGTGGCCTCCTTGGACCCTTTCATCCCTCAGAAGCCAAGGGTACAACCGGACTAATAGCCAAGGTTAAAATCGGGATAAGAGTAAAAATAAATATATAAATCAAGGTTTTACTCAAGCTTGGGTAGAAATTGGAATCGCAGAATTTTACCAGAAATGGAAGAAGTAGAGAAAGAAAGGATCAGAAAGAAGAAGTTGGCACCAAAATCAGAAACTGGAAGAGTCTTGGGTCTGCCGTATTGCCGATTCCAGAAGAACCAACTGGAGACACGGGAATCACTGCCGTCGTACTCCAATCGAGACCAGTTGAGCTCTGTGTGCAAATACGTATCGAAATCTTCAGGAAACTCTCCTCTTTCTGGAACGCTACCGCTACGTTTATCAGCAACAAAATCATCAGCCCTTCTCACCACCGGAAGCAATCGATTTGCTTCCTCTATTTTGGACGGAGTTATTTTCCAGATCCATAAAGAGCGTTGTAAGTCGGTGGATAAACCTAGAAGATCTAACGGGGTTTCAGGGTCCTCAACGATTTGGCTGGTCGGTTAGACCTTTTTTTTTTTTTTTTGCCATAGTTTAGGAGAGATGTAAGTGGGGGTTAGCGGGGTGTTAGTATTGTCAACCACAAACGAGTACAGGGGCTATCCATAGCCCTGAAACGCCAATGCCCACAATGGGGCTTGATCCCTGATCTCCCACGTGGGGAGAGCCAGGAAATACCAACTGAGCTACAGCTCACTGGTTAGACCTTAGAGAGGTGTAAAAAAGACGCAAATTTGGGACGAGCAAAAAAGATGGGGTTGAACCCTTGGGTCCACATAAGAAATTTTTGTCTTGTGTCGGTGAACTAGTTCAAATGAACAAAAATGGTGGAGTTGAACCCTTGGGTCAACAGAGGAATATTTTTTTTAATCCGACACAAAGGAAAATGATTGACCAAAAAAAAAGGTGGAGTCAGGACCGACAGGGAAGCTTGGTGAAATTGTACCATCGTACACTGGTTAGCTTTTTGTATGAATTGATGGCTGTGAATGAGCACCGTTCACTCCTAAAGTCTTTGTTAAGAACAACTTATCTTCAGAAAATTAGATTACTCGAATTTCGATAAACACAGGAACGATTTGTATAAAATGGACAGCTCACATAATTTTCAGCTGGATTTGTATAATGTATACGATTTGTTTATATATTTATGAATAACCAATTGAGATAATTGTTTCTACAGAGATTTTTAATAGCAAAAAGTACGGAATGAACGGTTCGGATCACTGCTGTGAGCTCATAATGAAGTCCAAAAAATGCTTATAAAATTTTGAAGGGGTTTGGTCGTTAAGGGGTCTAGAGGTGAGATAATCCCATCCAAAAAAAGTACCAATCGCGGTGGACATATGGGCAGCTCGAGGTATTCAAATATGCACCATACCAAGGGACCTTTGTCAATTGCTGCATTGCTGCCTTTTGGTGTTGTGGCTGCACCCACATAGTTTCCTAGTCGTAAGCATTGACAGAGCCGTAACAGCCATCGAGCTGGTGCATATGCTCTTCTTCATCCGGCAATGTGATTGGAAGAAGAGACTTAGAGTTACACTGGTGATGGTTGTCGAGCTCGTGGTAGTTGGTGTGGTTGCGTTTCTAGTTCTAACTCTTACTCATACGACGAAGGTCCGGTCCACAATTTTCAAAAGTATAGCCGAGTATTTATAGGCAACAGATTTCTCAATTGATTTTCCTAGAGGAAAGCAACGCGTCTCATGTGCTATTAACTCTTTTTGCTGCAAAGACCGGTTACATCAACAAAAAGCTTGGAGTCCATGTCACTTTCGTTGTATGTTTGGTTCGCATGTATTATGTATATCAACAAACAGTGTCTACTGTCTACTATGGGGTTCATTTAAAATCCTAGTAGAAGTTCATATCTATTCCCACTCCACTGTGAATGCGTGATATCGCATTAATGGTTCAAGTTTCTCCATCACCTCTCTCTCTCTCTCTCTCTTGAATGGTAAACCCCAATGGGCATAAGTTGCACCAACAAAATCTCAATAATGGAGAGACTGACACTATATTTAGAACCTGTTCGGAAAAAGAGAGCTCAACAGAAAAATAATAAGAAAGAAACACTAGGGAAAGTTGATTCCTATGTTTAGCTTTGAAACGAAATGGAAGTAAAATGGACAGCGGGAGCTTCCTCTGAAGCTATGTCAGCATTTCCCACTTGTTTTCTTTCCTATTTTTCCCCTCCCTTAACTAAACAAGAATTGAGGAAAAAGTTCTTAGCATCCTCTCGTATCCATTTCTTCCCCTACACAGCACAAGAGAATTGAGTAGTACGCTTCCTCACCAATATGGGCTGCTCATCATAAGTTTCAAAGAAACCAAAAATCTGGTGATGACCAATACCAATCACATTTAGTGGGGATGCCGAACCAATCATATGTAGTGTTGAAGTCGATCGTCTCGACCTGTAAAGAGAGGATAACATATACAAGTCACCAACACCAAAAACAAAAACAAAAACAAAAAAACAAACATATGGATCACTAAACGTATTCCACAGATTACAAGTTCACAACCACCCCACTTGAAAAACTATGCATGAGGTAAAAACCTAGTTGGGATATAGTCATAACACCATCAAAGCAATCCAATGTTTAAAAAGAAGAAAATCTAAATAACCAAGTACCACCTTTTGATGGCAAGGGTAGACCAGAGCCCTGGAGGGTGAGAATCCCACTTGAGTTTGGAAAGTCCTGGGAGAAGCAACCGAAGTATCCTCAACTTGGAAATCGATGTAACGGGAAATCGTCTTGCCATGCTTGTAGAAATATACCTTGAGGATTTTGGTGAACTGGTATGATGTGCGCTACATTTTAACAAACATGAGTCAAGTAAAGAGGAGTAAGAAAAAGAAAGAATCTAGAAACAAAAGTGGATACCACATACGTACAAATTCACAATTGTAATTTTTTATAGCCATCTTTGACATATCCTCATACAGCTTCGGAACAGGATTGAGAGAATTTTCAGACCAACATGGTTCATATATTCTGTTGGTAGCATATTTGGGTACCAAGGGAGGAATGTCCCCAAAATCAAACCCCTGAAAATAATAGACAAAGTTAAGACTTGAGATGTATATAGCCGAGATTGATTCAATGAAGCAAATATGCTCTCGCTCGCACTCTCTCTCTTCTCTCACGTTCAGACATAAGACATAAGACATTAGGATTGACAAACATACACGTCGCTCCTCGATGCGCCTAGTTTCTTCCCTCAGCAGCTGCTGCCTCTCCTTCTGATTCTCCACGAATGCGGAAACAGCTAGGTCTGAAAGAGTTTCTGTCTGTTTACGATCGCCCTCCGGCGCCGCCTCATCCAAACCCTACACAATACACAACAAATTGTAACTAACTAATGAATCCATGAATAAACACTACACAATACCCGAAATATTGTAGTTTTATCATTCTCCTCCACGAATACGAACAACTAATTTTTAAAAAAATGGAATTGTGTTCGAGAGTAATCTTAAAATTGAATTTGAAGATCCGGTACAAAACCTTCACGTTTATTTTGTTATATGATTAATATCCGATTATTGTGATGATTCATATCCAACTATGTCAAGAAAAGGAACCTTTTTTTGTCTCCAACTAATACAATTAGTTCATCAACTGAAAAAGTTACGAAGAAAAGCCTACTAGTACTAGCATGCGGATCGAAGGTCATCTTCTGTTTATTATTGTACTACTCCTATAGCACATAACCGTAGATGATCGTGTATAAAATATACACACACACACACAGAGATGAATGAAAGCATAAATAACTTCGACGCGGAGCCTCTCCAAGGGCATAAATAACTTCGACGCGGAGCCTCTCCAAGTCATCGACTACTAAAACAGGTTGTAAAAAAAAACAGAAGCAAAATCCGAGATAAATTAAAAAACTTGAGCAAAGATAAGGCAAAGGCTTGGGATTGAAATCGGAAAATCCTTGGTGGAACAAAAAAGGAGGAACTGCTTGGAGCTAGAGACAACCAAAATTTACACTTGTGATGTATATTGCAAAATAGATTAAATGAAACTGAGTGAGTAAACAGGGTTCACATCCACACACTCAAACGGACGCACATAAGTTCCATGAAATATGCGGAAGGCCCACTGCATATTTAATTTGGTTATTCTTATGTAAAAATTGAATGAAGTTGACAACTCTAATGATTCAAGCAATCAAACTCACTCAAGCATAATTGGCAAGTCTATAAGTAATTGAAATATGCCTGCCAAGAATAACAAAGTAAATAGTAGACAAATTGACAGTGCTTAGCAGTCGACACATTGTAACTAAAATATGTGACAATCAAGACCTTCACCAATTATATGAACACAAAAAATGTTCGGATATATATAATTTCTTTAGTGGTGTCAGGTGTGTGACTAGCTAAAAAGTTTCATCGCCCTTGCACTTTCTGTGCCATGTTCCTTGATCACCTCCGCTATATAAAGATATAATCTACCAATTTTCAAAGATTTTCTATTTAGTTTGTTTTTTCTTTTATCACATAAATTAGTTGCCTCCATAATTTACTTCAAATTAATTGGCAATGTAGATATGAGGACATGACCAGAGTCACAAGAACGGAACCCAGGAAACAAACAAGAAACACAATAGCTTGCTAACCATGCCTCAGAAAATAAATTAAAAAGATCACCAAAGGAAAAAATACAAAATAAAAAACAAATATATGTATATATAGAGTCCCCTTCTAGTCCGGGATCCGGACTTCCTGACCTCCATGATCCAAGCATTTTTTTGACGATCCGATCCGTCCAATGTGTTCAGAAGGTGTTTTCAAGGGTCCACGCCAAAAATATTCAAAAAAAAATACCGGGAAGGGCTTGATCCAGTACAGTTTTGCGAAAACTGCTTGGATCAAGCCCTTCCCGGTATTTTTTTTTTGAATATTTTCCGCGTGGACCCTTGAAAACACCTTCTGAACACATTGGACGGATCGGATTTTCCAAAAACAATTTGCAAAACAAAAAAAACACAATTTTTCTTATTTCCGGGAGGTCCGGATAAGAAAATCACTATATATATATATAGGAAGCCGATCTATTGAGGGAGTCCTCAAACAAAATTCCGGGCGGACCTCCCCTTTTTTCGACTTTCCGGATCAAATTTTGACGATCCGAACCGCTCAGTGTTTTTAAAATGCATTTTCCAAGGTATATAGCGTTTTTAACAAAAACTGTGTGGATCAAGCCCTTCCGGGTATTTTTTTTTGAAGATTTTCAGCGTGGACCCTTAAAAATGCATTTTAAAAACATTGAGCGGTTCGGATCGTCAAAATTTGATCGGGAAAGGTGAGGTCCGCACGGAATTTTGTTTGAGGGAGTCCTCAATGGATCGCCATCCTATATATATACATATATATATATATATATATATATATATATATATATATATATATATATACACACACATACCCATTCCAATAAGGGACCCTTATTTAAGTTTCCACGCGAACCTAGGGGTATTTTCGACTTTGTAGACCAAATTTTGACGATCCGAACCGCTCAATGTTTTTAAAATGTGTTTTTAAGGGTCTCCGCGAGGAATCGTAAAAAAAAAATAACCGGACAGGGCTTGATCCAAACAGTTTTCGATAAAAAATATACATGTATAACTTTTATAAAAAAATGTTTTTTTTTTTTTGAAAAGTTTATCAAAAATTGTTTGGATGAAGCCCTTCCCTGTTTTTTTTTTTTTTTATGATTCCTGGCGGAGGCCCTTAAAAACACATTTTAAAAATATCAATGCATTGTTTACATATTTTCCACTACTCTTAATAGTGTTGTTAAAGCATTTTCTATAACTAAAACAAAAAATAAAAATTTCAACATTTCTTGACTGAACATCAAGGTTTCTCGTTAATTTTGACAATAATTCTTGAGTTATTCCAACGACTCCATGTAGTCTTGCAAAACATAACTGTTTGAGCTTATAAGAAGCAATTCAAAAGAATAGTTCATAAACCAATGTTAGTATACAATTACATGTTTGACGAAAATCTCAAGAAGTTAAAAAACAAAAATTATGCACCAAAACAATTAACGATGGAGGGATCATACGGATTTTCATGTGAGACCCCAATATGTATCTTGAATAATAGCACAATTGACTTATCAGAATCAATGTATATTTTAAAATGAGAACCGACAATAACACAATATTATCCACCTGCACTAATTGAAAAGGGAATTAACATAAGGTTTATCTACCTTTTTGGTCCCTACAAAATCAGCTCGGTTTCATTTTCGTCCTCACAAAATTTTGCGTTTCAATTTTACCCTTCAAGTTTCATGCCTATTTCAATGTTACCCTTTCCGTTAAGTAAATGGATGGAAACTTAACGGATGCCACGTGGAATGCATAGCTAGACACACAGCTGGACTGTGGCCCCACCCTCCTCTAAGACCCTAACAATACGATGTTCTTTTCCTCATTCCCCTAATTTCCCTCTCTTTCCTCCGCCCCCCTCACTCCTGTAAACCCTAACTCGGTCGTTGATTCGTTGGCGAAATCCAGAGAAGACTGAGCAACTAAGGAAGGCGTTGGGTACAACGCAAGGTAAATCAATGATCTGTAACCTTTTCCTTTTTGTTGTTATGAAAACTCGATTGTAACAAAATCTTGATTCTTGAGAGAGAGTGTAGAAACGTAAACTGAATTTCATTGAATATTCTGTGTTGCCCATTATAGAGAAGAAGAAACCCCTTTTATACTCTTCTGAACCGACTAAATCGACTCATCCTATTGGACTAAAACTCATCACTTAGATTGCTGACCTGGCAACCCTAACGCTCCTTTCTAACTAACTAATGAATTACAACTGAAATGATTCCCAAATGAAAACACAATACCAATCAAATGAATATCTAGTGAGATCTCACTAATTTGTCCAAAACTAGTGAGACCTTACTAATTTTTCCAAAACTAGTGAGACCTTACTAGTTGCTCACTTAAAAAAACTAGTGAGACCTTACTAGTTTCTCACTTAACAACTACTGGAAATGTAGTGGTGAATATGTCACTTAACATATTGTTCTGTTTAGCTCAATGAGTATTTTTTTCAATGAGTACCTTTTCAATGCAAGAAAAACCATTAGACTAAGCGTTAAACTAATCTGTTAACTATTGCTATATATTAATGGACTAATTTTTCATCATTAGTTTATCATAATCTGAGATTAATTGAATATTTGTGTGGTCCCTAGTATGTTTGTTGTGGTCATGTTTGACTAGGATAAAGTCCAGCTGTGTGTCCAGCTGTGCGTCCCACATGGCAACCGTTAAGTTTCCATCTATTTACTTAACAGAAAGGGTAACATTGAAATGGGCATGAAACTTGAAGGGTAAAATTGAAACGCAATATTTTGTGAGGACGAAAATGAAACTGAGCTGATTTTGTAGGGACCAAAAAGGTAGATAAACCTTAACATAATGTAATTACGAATCCAAGATCTAGTACGGTGAGCACATATAATGGACCCCAATAATGCTATGGGTACACCACTTGTGCACCCTAAATGCACACTACCCTGATGTGTCAAATGAGGAGAAGCCTAATGTAGGGCGATTTCTCCTCATTTGCCACATTAAGGTGGTGTATATTTGGGGTGGACAAATGGTGTACCCATATCATTTTCTGATAATGTAGTTATGTACCTTCTCCAGCTTGCAAAAGGGGACCACAGTGATGTCACGAATTGAGGCTGCTTTAGTTTCAAAATTCTTGGGAGAAGACTCATCCTCAGCTTGGAAAGTGATGTGGTAAGCAGCATACGTACACAACGTCAAGGAATTTACCCCAAGGATTTTGGTGAACTGGTACAATGTTTCCTACAATATTAAACAAAACCAAAGATGGAGTTAATTACAGAAGAGTTTTATGTGATGTATTGTGAGAGGGTGACCTGTCTTAGTTTTTAGGAAAAACTAGTGGAACACCCCCTTAAAGAGGAGTAAGAAAAGAAACAACCACATACATTTTGGCGGTTGAAAGTCTCAAGACCAATCTTTGCCATATCCTCAAATTTCTTAGGAGCAGGACCCCGAGAGTTTTCAGTCCAATGTGATTGGAAAGAAAGTGGATAGGAAGTATTGAGAGGAACGTCCCCAACATCAAACCCCTAGACATAAACAACAAAGTTAAATCGAGAGGCAAAATTAAAACCTGAGATATATATTGGGAGATAGATTAATTGAAAGCTTTGAAGCAGACAAGTATATATGATGAGTACAAACCAAACAGGGTTCACACACGCGCGCAAACACAAACACAAACACACAAAAATACATTATTGGAGTGATGTATACAGGGTAGATAAACATACAGGGAACTCCTGCATGCGCTGCTGCTGCTTGGATGCGCAACGGGTCATTCTACGGTCCGAAAGTGCTGGTCTCATTAACTTCTGTTTACCACTTCCATCATTTACGGCAGATCTCTTCTTCCACCCTGATCTTCGAGTGGTTGCAGCCACCGCAGTCAACTTCTGTTTACCACTTCCATCATTTAGGGCAGATATCTTCTTCTTCTTATTGTACTCCTCTGCCCCCAAACCCTAGATGATCGCAAATTAATATAAGTATACAACCCTAGGTGAAAGGTGATGGTATATTAATAAAATAAAAAAAAAGAAGTAATTGTACAGTTGAATGAGGGCGTAAATAAATTTTACATGGATCCTCTCTAGGTTATCAACTGCCAAAACAGGTTGTCACAAAAAAAAAAAAAAAAAAAACAGCAGAAGCAAAATCCGAGATAAACAATCAAACTTGAGCCAGATAAATCAAAAGCTTGTGAAGGAAATCGGAAAATCGCAATGGGAACAAAAAAGGAGGACGAACCTCTTGGAGTTGCCGTCCTGATCTTCGGGCGGTTGCGGCCACCGCAGTCATCTTCTTCTTTTTAGAGAGAGAGAGAGAGAGAGAGAGAGAGAATAAATAAACACTCTCGATCAGCCCTCTTGATCGAGTTCGCTACTTATGCAAATTAGGGCAACGGCCGGTCAATAGTCAGGTATATGGGGCCGTGGTTTAGATTTTAATCAAAGCCCTCACCGGATCAAGTTGGTCAGCTCAATTTTCTACCGGGTTCGGCCGAAAAAAAGGTCTAAGACTAGTTGTAGCTGGAAATATATTTTCTGACTTTGGCTAGTACGTACAATACAAAAATGTGGTCAAGCAATCGGCAACACCATTAAAACTACGCCTTAATAAAACCAAACTCACACACATCAAAATTATATGCTAGTTGTGGGCAGTGCCACGAAAAATAATTTTAGAGTCGCCACTCGGGTTTTTATTTTGAGAAAGGATTTATCCCTCGAGAAACCATTTTAAAAAAATGATTTGAAAAATAATGACCCTTGTGCCGATAATTTTGGAAAATGATTTGGCCAAAATTCTGGATTCGGGAGACAGTTTACAAGTGGGGAAGGTTTTTAAGGCACCCCGCTAGCCCGATTAAAAAAAAATTGGTCTTCACTAAATGCTTTTGTGGGATTTTAGAAAATGTTTTATTGGTCAAATTTTATTTGAATAAACAACAGGTAACGAAATATGATGGAAATTTACACTTAAGGTTAAGGGAATTGAATTGCCAAGGCAAAAAAATGATTTCACCGTTTTGAATATTACTAGGAGATTTTCTTCTTTTTTTAAAAAAAAAAAAATGAAATTTTTATGAAACCCACTGCCATATTGCAGTGTTGATTGCCATACCTCAATATCTTTCAACTACGATGATTTGAGGATTTTTATGAAACATTGCTTAAAGAATTGAAAAAAAAAAAAAATGTATCCAGTAGGTCAATTTGCTTCCTAGCCATCGAATAACCAAGAAACTTGGAGTGCTGGAAAATGAAAATTTTCTTGCAAGTGATACTACCGCACAGCAGTTAGGATTGCCGTACCGCAATGTTTCCCATGAATACCATAATGACTGCCAATTTGTTTTCGAAGATTATTCTGAAGTATAATGTATCCAATTAACCCTTTCACCACCTGCTTATGAATTAACCAAGAAGTTTTGAACATGGAAGGGAAAAAAAATATATATATATATATATATATATATATATATATATATATATATATATATATATATACCTTTATGAGAGACACTGCCGTACTGCGGCACTGCAATGTCTGGAGAACCAAATTTTTTTTTTTGTGTTTTGTAGAAGAAATATTAGCCCATTTGATACCAGAAACAATATAGTGAGTTGTTCTGAGTTTTAATAGGCTTTCTCCCCTCTGGTTGGTTAAAAAATGACTTAAACGGAAAAATTCGTTTTTACTTTTGCACGTGAGATCCTTCGAGCAGATTTTGAACGTACTTTTCTTTCTCCGAGCCGTCGAGGAACTAGATAGTAGGGCGTCTGAACCTTGGTACGACATTAACGCGTGATTTGGACACAAGAACGGGGAAGGAAAGCTGGGTTTTAGGCTTGGAATCTTACGGGAATGATTTTTAGCAATACTTTTGGCGGGTTTCTTTGGTGAATTCCTAACAGAAGGTTTGGACTGGTAACACTGGAGAGAGGAAGAGAGATTTAAGCTATTTCTTGTGAGGGTTTTTCAGAGGTTATTTTCATGATTTTTTCCATATTCCTGTACCTTCCAACCTCTCAGCTTTTATAGGAGAAATCTGACTGACGTTCTTCGTGGTGGTCATGCAAAGCAATTGATAGCTAGCCTATGGTGGCCTCTGACGGCAATAGAATCAGGCTTTTACTTCTGCATCTGATATTCTCCATGAAATAAGGTGGCTGTCTAAAAGCCGAAAAGCTAGACACATGTTTTGAAGTGTCGTACGACAATTGGCAATGCGGCACCGTAGTTCGATGATGAGGCACAGCAGTTGGGAGGGAGACATTGTCGTACGGCAGTTTGACTTCAAGTCCTACTGTGGTACCTTAATTCAACACTGCTATGCCCCAGCCCTTAATTCTTAATTTTGATTCTTCTTGGCTCCGAAGGTTCGTGCGTTTAAAAATTCTCTCATTTCGATCTCGTTTTCATCATTGGGGAATTAAAAATACTCGTGGATTTAAATTGGGATGTCTATAGTTGCCCTCTTTGACGTGGCTTGATTGCCATAATGTGATCCAAGCCGCGTCAAAGACATAGACAATCCAATTCGAGGGTTCAGAGTATCTTTAAGCAAATGAACAAAAATCGAAACCATAGAGTCATACTCTTTCGAGCTGTCTACGTACCTCTTTGTGAGGATCAGACCAACGTAGTTCAGGGGCAAATGAGTATGTTTTGAAAATTCTAAGTTTGACCTCGGCCTGTGGCAAGGGAAAAACGAATGATGTTTCATAGGAAATTATTTTTAACTACCACATGTAAAAATCCACAAGTCTGGGACACCACAGAGGATGTCAAAGAACAATCCCGGGGATGAAAGACAAATCATCACTGAGGGTTTTTTTTCTTTTGAAAAATTAACACCACAGAGGATTTTTGAAAAATTAACACCATTGAGGATTTTTTTAAAAATTAACACCGTAGAGGATTTTTGAAAAAATTAACACCATAGAGGATTTTCAAAAAATTAGCACCATTGAGGATTTTTGAAAATTTTACACCATAGATGATCTTTGAAAAAATTAACACCATAGAGGATTTTCGAAAAATTAACAACATTGAGGATTTTAAGAAAATTAACAAAAATAGGACAGTTTTTAAAGGGGTCAGTAGGGTCAGAGGGATCAAGAACCTGAACTAGGCTTTATCTCTCTTAAAGGGACTGTCGTGCAGCAATTTTCAACACCGTACGGCATTAGCGAAATTCCAAGGCTTCAAATCATAACCGCTTAAGCTCTTGATTTCTCGTTCAAGTTTTCAAAAATTGGAGACGGTTACCCTTGCTACCGAGATTTAAACATATTCCCCTTGTCCGATTTCCTTTTCGTCTCATATTTTCTTGAAATCTTCAAAATCTCTACTTTCCTATTCCCAAATTCCAATCCTTCGGCTATGGATGATTCCGGTGAAGAGGGAGCCACTGGTTTGCCTCACGGTGGCGATGGGCCACCGATTTCTCGTGAAGGGACCACGGCAGCCACGAATTCGACGGAATTCGATCCAATAAGAGCAATCGCGGTTGATGCTACCGTTAGTAGTGAATCGGTTGCACTAGACCCGATTGAACTCTATTCATCAAGAAATACCGAGCTTGTGACAAGGAGTGATCCTCCTCCGACAATGGCAACCACTGGCGACGAGGATTGCGGTACGGCAGTAGCAAGAGGAGCAGATGGCAGTGGATCCAGGTACCACAATGTTGATAGGTTCTGGTACAAATATTACTTCCTTTAGCGAAATTCCAACAACTAGTATACCATCAAGTAGTGATAGTATGGAAGTAGATAATCTGAATACTGTGGCAGTGGTTGATGAGACCGTAGTGGTATATCCAAACTCGGTGGGTGATGATGTAGTAGGCACCGATACCTCGATTTCGGAAGTGGAAATGGAGGTTGGTGGTTTGAACTTTTGAGTGGAAAGATGGGCTGCCGAAAGGGGTATTGGTGAGGGGGGAATTACTTCAGTACCCATGAGGTTTTGGAGGCAGCTTTGCTGATACAGAATCTGGTTAAGGGTGGTGAGTTGGGGTAGACACTGGTTTGACCCTGATTGTTGAGGGTAGTGATGAGGAGGATGAGGAGGCCTCATTCCGAAGAAAGGCTAAGGGTAAACAGGTACTGAGGATAGCGACGAGGAGGTTCCTCCCCCACAGCCTTTTTCGGCTTTTCTTTCTGCGAGAGACACACTAGAGGGTGCACACCCTGAGCATATAGCTGCAATTTTATGGGAGTCTCCTCAGTTTGCGCAGGTTTTGGCGATTGAAGGTATGCCCGAGCATATGCAAGATATGGAGCGACAGGAAGAGGCGAGGCAGCTACTTTTAAAGGACCCATAATGACTATAATGACAGAGGTGGAGAGGGCTATGGGCCATATTATATATCGATAAAGAGGGTTTTTAATGTACTAGAAGATGGTGTATTCTAGGGTTTGTTTTGAAGAGGTGTCCCTTGGGATTTTTGAAAGAGAAAAACCATCGTTCAAGCTTCCATAGATTTTTCGATTCGTTTCATCATTGGGGAACTAAAGATGCCCGTGGATTTTTAAATCGGTGTGTCTACAACCGCCCTTTTGGGTTTTCGGTCTAGCGAGATTTATTTTCATATGCCTTCTCTTTTGCCTAAGTCGCCCTTGTGGGTTTTCAACCTAGTAGGCCTTTGCTCTAATTTTTGTTTGGAGCTACCCACCACTGCAGTTTTCAACCCAGCGAGCTTGTCTCAGGGGTAGTATCTTTTAAGGTTATCCAAGTTGACCAAAGTAGAGAATTCATTACCGTCGAGATCAATAAGTTGTGTTGCACCTTCAGATAGAATTTTCTTGATGATGTATGGTCCGGCCCATTTCGGTTGGAATTTGCCACGCGGATATAAAACTGGAACCCAGATTTCCTTTAAAACCATATCTCCTTGTTGCAAGTCTCTGGACCTCACCTTTTTGTTGAAAGCTCGGGCAATTCTGCGTTGATACCCCTGAACATGATGCAAAGCCAGAAGCAGCCTTTCATCAAACAGCATGAGTTCCTCGAATATTGTGTTTTGCCATTCTGCTTTATAGATTCCCGACTTTGCCATAACTCTCAAAGATGGTACTGCTAGCTCAATCAGGAGAACGACTTCCATGCCATAAACCAAGGAATAAGGCGTTGCTCCTGTCAGAGTACGGATGGACGTCCGATATCCCTATAAAGCTAACGGCAATTTCTTATGCCAATTCCTCGCAGACTAAGCGGTCTTCTCTAATATTGACTTTATGGTTTTATTTACCCTTCCATAGCTCCATTGGTCTGCGGTCGGTAAGCAGTTGACTTGTGAACTTGAACTCTGAATTCTTTAGGGACCTCTGTTGCTCTGCCTTTGAAATGAACCCCGTTATCTGACACAAAAGCCTGCGGGACCCCATACCTGTACATAATGTTTTTCATAATGAAATGTGCCACCTAGACAGCCGTCAGAGTTGTGTATGAGGCAGC
Organism: Vaccinium darrowii; assembly: GCA_020921065.1. Lineage (NCBI taxonomy): Eukaryota > Viridiplantae > Streptophyta > Magnoliopsida > Ericales > Ericaceae > Vaccinium > Vaccinium darrowii. The sequence continues at coordinate 29,758,742 of CM037160.1, forward strand.
TTTGACCCATTTAGTGAAATAGTCAATTGCGAGTAAAATGTACCTGTGTTCGTTTGAAGCAGCCGGCGTGATCTTGCCGATGACGTAAATGCCCCGCACAAAAAGGGCCAAGGCGATGTCATAGGGTGCAATTCCGACGGCGGTATATGCATAAGATTGGCATGAATTTGCCATTTATGGCACCGTCTTACATATTCAACACGTTCAGTTTCCTTAGTTGACCAGTAGTAACCCTACCTCAGAATTTACTTGGCGAGCATCATCCCATTCATATGAGGGCCACACACTCGCTTATGAATTTCTTCCATGATCCTGGTTGTTTCCTCACCATTTACGCATAACTTGTGTACTCCGCAATGGGATATTCGATACAACCTTCCACCACAAATGATGTACTGAGAAGCCATCCTTCGAAGAGTGATTTGATCTCTCTTATCAGTTTTTGCCGGATATTCTCCCTTTTCAATGAAATTCCAAATGTCATGGTACCACGCCAAGCCATCGTCTAGTTCATCAACAGTCATGACGTATTCATAAATAGGGTTGTTTCTTTGCTCGTTGATGATCGGTCTATGGTTAACTCCATTTGGTATTTCCACCATGGATGCCAATGTCGCTAGGGCGTCAGCAAACCGATTTTTCAATCTCGACACATACGTGAAAGTGACCATCTGAAATCGAGAAATTAAGTTATTCAGATCTTTGTGATAGGGTTTCAGCTTGTCTTCTTCAACTTTCCAATCACCACTGGCTTGTGATATCACTAAGATAGAGTCCCTGACTACTTCCAATTTCTTAACTCCAATTTCCAGGGCGGCTTCCATGCCAACGATGAAGGCTTCATATTTGGAATGATTATTCGTGACATCGAAGTTGAGCTTGAAAGAAAGGGAGATGTGCGATCCTTCCGGTGAAATTAATAATACCCTGATTTTGAATTCCTTTTAGTTAGCTACTCCATCAAAATATAACGTCAAAATGTCATTGGTCATTGTCATGACGTTTTCGTCGGGAAATTCAAACTCCACATCTTCTGGTCCATCCACTGTATGATCTGTCAGAAATTCAGCAACCGCTCTTCCTTTCACTGACTTTCGAGTGATATACTTGATATCAAATTCTGCCAATAAAAGCAGCCAACAGGCTAGCTTAGCTGTACGTGCTGGTTTCTCAAACAAATACTTGAGAGGATCCATTTGGGAGATCAGCATTACATAATAGGCCAACATGTAGTGCCTCAATTTCTTGGAAGCCCAAACTAGAGCCCAGCATGTCTTCCCCAAAGAGGTACTGCTCCTCGCACCCTATCATCTTCTTGCTTATGCAATAAATGGCATTTTCAGCTTTGTTTTCTCCTTATTGTGCTAACATGCATCCCGTAGTTGATGGAGTGATGGATAGATATAGAATTAGGGGCTGGCCCAGCACTACCGGCATTAAAATTGGGGGATTTTGAAGATATCTTTTGATGGCCTCGAAAGCTTTTTGGCATTTATCATCCCATTTATTTTTTGGCTTTTTGTTTTCTCCTTCTTATTTTTTGTTCTTTTTAGGGACGGGAACAATATTTGCGACCCACTGAGCGTATTTTGTTACAATTAAACCTAACCTGCGTCTATTTGCCTTTGAACTTCCTTTTTGATTTCCAATAACCAATCGGGTTTCATTTTTCTTAATTTTTTCTTAACAGGTTTTGCTTCGGGATATAACTGGATTCGATGTTCCACGATTTCAGGATCAATTTCTGGCATGTCCGCGTGAGACCATGCGAAAACATCTTGAAATTCTTTCAAAAGGTCTGAGTGAGCTTTAAACTCCTGTGGAGATAGCCCGGAACTCATTTGAACCATTCGTGGATCGTTCTCATTTTTCAAATTTATTAAAATAACTTCTTCTTTTATAGGCTGAGCTTGCCTTTCATTTTCCCTTACAAATCGAAGTTCCTTTGGAATCTCTTCTTCGAACTCAATCTCTTCATCATCAGGGTCAACAAAATTTATTTCGGACGCAGTAAGATAAGCAAAGTTGAATTCATTCATTTTAGCAAAAGGGGCCTTAGGGGCACGATACATGATAGTAGACTCGAATTCAAAAGAAAAGCCACGAAAGGGAGGGCCAGTAGGCACAAACTCCGACTCGTAATCAAACTCAAATTTAGTGCTGGACTCAGACTCAGACTTAGTTTCAGTGCTAGTGTAAAAGTATAGTTTTTATATGTCCCATTGGCATCCTCAAGTGCATCCTGGCTCAGCATCATCAGTACCATATCTTCATCATCCATACTTTCATTATTATCACCCCGGCGAGCCCATAGGTTGATCCTGTTCACCCATTCGCGCATGTCTCCCAAGAGCATCTAAATGTAGTCCTTATCTTCCTTGCCAATCTAGCATATCCCTAGGCCCAGCCCTGAGATTTTCATGGCCCCAGGCGATAATGTAAACTAGGGCCCTATGTTTTTCTAGAGAAAAAAAATTAAAGAACCAATACTTATTTTAGGGTGCACACAGTTCGGATTGGACCGGTTCTCTACAAATCCAGTAACCGGACCATTCCAACCGGTTCAAGAAAATTAAGAACCAAAGCCTAACCATTTCACATGAAGAACCTGTCCAGATCCAAACCACAAGACCAGTCCGGTTTTGGTTCGGTTCCGGTTCTACCCGATTAAGGAAGACTTTATCACAACACATGAGTTCAAAAGATTATTTAGAATTTAGAGCACCAAAACAACTCATAAAATAAATAAATAATTATAGGATTTTTATAAGATTCATAATGTGGTACATGTATAAATATATTTAATATATATGCATATACATATTAATATTATATGGTCTGGTTCGGTTCTAACTGTGGTTCTTAAATTGTGAACCAGTAACCGAACCATAATTACCGGTTCTTAAATTTTTAGAACCATAACCAGACTAATGAACCATAGAACCTAACCAAATAGACCGGTTCGGTCCGGATCGGATCGGTTTGGCAGTTATATCGATTTTCTTGTGGACCCCTAATTTATTTCGAACGATAAATACAGCGTTCCATATTTTGCCTTTTTTGTAATTCGTGTCTTCATGTTAATAAAAAATACTTTTCGGTAATAATTGTCTATTCTTATTGCAAGAATTAGAAAATCAATTGAAATGGGCAATGCGAACATTTTATGAATACGCACGAAATGTTTTACTTATTTTTTCCTAATTATTACATCGGCAATTTTTTTTTTAAAAGTCAACAAATGACAAGGATGTACTGGAAACGGGGAAAAAAAAGGAAGAGATGGTAGAAACTGACTATGGTAAGAAAAAAGAAAAGGGAAGAGAAGGTAGGAAAGGATAAAAAGGGCCCATGAGAATTGAATCCTGGCATTTACTAGGAAACACACAAACCTTTCCACTATGTAAAATGCTTTTCTATTTCTTGTAGTGCAACATTATATATTTATTACTTGTTATGAACATATGTATACCTAATTGGGGGTCCTAAAAATGGGTTATTTTTTGTTGGCCCCAGACTCGGGCCTAGCCAACCTGCCCACAAGGCCGGCCCTGCATATCCCTTCGAAAGTCCACTTGTTGAAAAAGCGGTCAATAATGAGATGCACTGTGGATCTCATTCGGGGAAACTTCCACGTCAAAGAGCAATATCAGAGAAATTCCATCCAACGGTCCATCCCAGGCGGGACCAAATTCATCTGCATCCGGGTCAAAACTCATGTCAATATCCTCACATGATAATATGTTGTTGTGGAGTGGTCCGGAGCACTATGTGATAGTGCTCACAGTTTTTGAATAATTTAACCGTAATTCTAGAAGCCCCTAAGCTGAATTGCTGAGAAACTTACAACATTATAAGCGTCAGAAAAAAAAAATTCCAAATTCCCAACATATATCATATTATATTGTAAACCACCAACTCATTTAAAAATTTTGTTATAGAGAGGGGCAACTTTATTATTTATATTCTCAACAAGCCCCTCACTTGTAGCTAAACTCTCCTTCATAAGCAGGCTAAAAAAGTGTAAATTTTAATCATTAGGTGAGGTTCGAACACAGAATCTATTATCTGCTCTAATACTATATCAGATTTTTAACCAACTCATCTAGAAGGTTAAGTTATTTAGAAGGGACAACTTTATTATTTATATTCTCATATAAAGACATAACATATCAAGTAGGTTAAGAAGTGGAAGCAACCTGACATGATCAAAAGTTCACCCGTCAAGCTAAGTATTGAATCGTGGTCACAGAATTCATCTCCACCAAAAGCTGAGGTAAAATATTCATCTAAAGTGGGTGTGGGCTCCACATAATATGTGATTGTATTAGAGTTATTTTGGAGGCTTTTGTTGTACCTCTATCATTTTTTAAGAAGAAAATGCACTGCTGTAAAATGAACCGAACTTCCTTCTGCATCACGTCGACGTTTTGGTGCCCCCCATGAGCTTCAGCAGCATCTACACTGATAGAATCAGAAAAACAAATTTGGCTTTTGAATATTTTTTGAATGAAAACTAGAAGAGGAAAATTAATAAGATTAGTAAAATTGTGGTGTGCTTAATTAGGATCACAGAGTTCCATGCCATAATTCCATTTCCATATCAATGTTTTGAGAAATCCGTCCGATGTGCTGGCAAAACAGCACAATATTAGTGCATAACAGTGAAATTAACCGTCGGGAAAAAGGAAGAAGGAAAAAGGACAAACAGAGAAAGGCTTTGAGATCATCAAAAGTACGACGTTTGACTCAAAGGCCTTGAGATCATCAAAAGTACACATACCGTAGAAGCACGGCTTTGCCCATGATTTCTTTGGTCTAGCTGTTTGATTGTGACGAAAGGCATGACAGCAAACAGAGAAAGGAGAGCTTTCTTTGGTCTAGCTATTCTATCTTATATATATATATATATATATATATATATATATATTGTAGGAAGGAGTTTTTTTTCTCGTTAGGACAAATGTGATTGCGACACGTGGCAGTAATAAAGTCAAGGAATGATTTTCGTCAAATCCAATCAAAAAGAAGGAAATCCATATCTATTCCATGATTTTCGTTTCTCACAAGGGAAATTACTTCTACACCATGTCCAGGTAATCCTATGTTATCTCCTTCCATTCAAATCCAATCTAATTAGTCCATGTTTCATGTTTCGCCAAAGGCAATAGTAATTTTTAAACTGTCTGGGTAAAATCTTTTTAGAATCCATATCTTCATTTTAGAAAAAGCACAATTGTTTAGGTAATATTCTCTTCATAATTCACAAATATGTATTTACTAGCAAAAAAACCCGTGCTATGCATGAGCTGAAATTAGTATACACAATTAAATGTTTGTACACATAATTCGAATACCAATTCAAGTATAAAACCGGTTAAATAACTTGTGCTAAGAACAAAAAGAAAATTATAATCAAATTAAATCTCTTAAGGTACCGGCTTAATCCATTACACATCCAAATTAACTTCAATAGGTGGCACATCTTAACTCTTTCTAAAGAGTTGCTCGTGATCCTCTTCATGTAGTACAAATTAAATCTACCATCTACATACATCACAACATCGCCCCAATTTGTCTCGTCAAGCTTGGTGTCAACATAATGATTGTCTCGAAAGCCTGGGCATCTTCTTTTTGCTAATATAATGAATGTTACCTATAAATAGAATAAAAGAAAAATAAATTAGATCGTGTAGAATGAGGGAATACAGGTGTTTCTTATTAAACTGCACAAATGTCAATTTGAAGTTACTGTAAACACGCTGAATAGATCAAAGAAAGGATTGGAAAGGAATACAATACAATCAAATATCCCCAATAAGAAGAAAAGGAAAAATAAAATAAAATAGTTTGTCATGGAATAAAAATTACAAAGTATTCTACAAATTCGTCACTTTATCGTTAGTATTTGACTGGGATGAATTTTGCATCGAAGAACTTGAAAAGATTAAAGAAAAAATTGTAGTAAAATAATCTTTACAAAATGGAAAATAAAATATTTACCTTTCAAAGAACGGATGAAGAATCAAAGATGTTACCGTCTCTTTTACCAATCTTCCCCTAAAAATGGTCTCTGGGATGAATTTTGCATAGAAGAGCTTGAAATGATTAAAGAAAAAACTGTAGTAAAATAATCTTTACAAAGTAGAAAACAAAAGATTTACCTTTTAGAACGGATGAAAAATCAAAGATGCTATCGTCTCTCTTACCTATCTTCCCCTAAAAATGGTCTCTGTCCCAAATTCAATTTCAAATTCAACTAACTACATCTGCTCAAGGCCATAAAATCCTGCCCAATTTCTCCTCAAATTAGGGCTTTTGTTGCTGCGTTTAATTAATGTGATTGATAAGTTAGATCTGTAATCATTTGTAACTAATTATCAGTTGTTACTAACTGGACAACACTTTTGTCTTAAAATCCCCAACTAAGATTACGAATAAGCACAACGCCCGGCCCCAGCATCCTCTTCTCATTTGGGGACACAATCCCACTTCCATCATGTACGTGTACTAGTGATTGCCCGTGCCCTGAAGGCACGGCGTGTCGACGTAATTAATTTGAACTCAACTTTGAAAACAAATATAATGCACTAACGAGTCCTAGAGGGGGGGTGAATAGGACGACAATTTAAAAATTAAGTCTAATTAAGAGAAATCCAATCATCCATGCTCCATTCAAATTGCCACAATTTAATATGCAAGATATAAAGCAATTAAAGTAAAGAGACAAGACAAAAGATATACGTGGAAACTACTTAGGGTCTAAACACCCTAAGCATAAAACCACGGCCTAGTCCTACTTATGCATTCCATAAATCAAAAGGTTTACAAGAATTAACAAGACTAGAAATTACCCAACAAGCCCCTTGTGACACCTAGCTCCAATTCTTGATAGTACCCTGTACCCCTCTTTGATTCCATGGACTCCACAAGAACACCCGTCTTGATCTCCGAGTCTCGGCACCGGTCCAACCGGCTCACGTAGAAACAAGGCAATATCCATCATATGAATGAAATGTTATGGAATGAAGATTTTTGTGAAAAATAATCAATCTAGATGTAATCCATAGAGTATTAGAAGATTAATCTAGATTGACAAAATGAATGATCAAACTCAAGGTTTAAATCGTATCATACATCAAGAACCCATAAAAGATAAAAAGACTTTATTTTTAATGAAGGTTCTTGATAAAGAAAATCAATCTAGAGCAAATACATGGAGAACAAAAGTATTGCACTAGATTGACAAGGAAAATGATCAAACACAAAGTTTAAATCATATCATACATCAAGAACCCATAAAAGATAAAAAAGACTTGATTTTTGATGAAGGTTCTTGATGAAGAAAATCAATCTAGAGCAAATACATGGAGAACAAAAGTATTGCACTAGATTGACAAGGAAAATGATCAAACACAAAGTTTAAATCATATCATACATCAAGAACCCATAAAAGATAAAAAAGACTTGATTTTTGATGAAGGTTCTTGATGAAGAAAATCAATCTAGAGCAAATACATGGAGAACAAAAGTATTGCACTAGATTGACAAGGAAAATGATCAAACACAAAGTTTAAATCATATCATACATCAAGAACCCATAAAAGATAAAAAAGACTTGATTTTTGATGAAGGTTCTTGATGAAGAAAATCAATCTAGAGCAAATACATGGAGAACAAAAGTATTGCACTAGATTGACAAGGAAAATGATCAAACACAAAGTTTAAACCATACTTAAAGCATCTAAACCCATGAATATAAGAAAAGATTGTTTCTTAATGATGCAAAGAAGATTTTGAGAAGAATCAAACTAGAGCATATACATAAATATAAGAATATAGCACTAGAATGAATAAAAGATGATCAAATCAAAATAGAAATCACCTCAATAGCATAAAACCCCAAGAGCAAATGAAGGAGATGTGTTTCTCTCTCTAAGGTGAGCTAATGCTCTCAAAATCTGATCTACAAGAGTGAAAAATCTGTTTATATAGTGCCAAGGATGAAGCCCTAAAAGAGGACCAATGAGAAAATGCCACATCCCAAAAAAACGCGTTGCGCTAGTAATCCGAGCCGGCAACTAACTACGAGCACAAACGAGCGCAACGGAATATGCATATGACGTCATGCATGACCTCAGACAAAAAGCCGTTGCGCTAGTAAGCGCCAGAAGGTAAAAAGACAAGCGCTATCAAGCGCATCTTGCAGAAGTTCATTTAAAAGAGATATAAGCCTAAGAAAAGTTTTCTCTATTAAATCCAAAGGCAAACAAAGAATTTCAATGCCATATAAAGCAAGAGACTTATACCAATGAGACCTATAATCAATTTAACCAATATGATGCATGGAAAAACTTGAACATGAAATGCAAATGAAATGCATATACCTCTTGTTATCAAAATCCGAGCAATCTTCATGGCAATGGCTTTTCAACAAATCTTGATCCCTCGGGTGGAGCATCTAGACTCAATACACTAAAAGACCTCTCAAACCCAAATGGAAAAAGAACAAAATACAGACTCTAATGGTTTTTTGGAATCCAGAAAATGCCAATATGATTTTTCCACTTAAGCAATGACAAATTAAAGAAAGCAAGTGACAATAAAATGAATAGCTTTATTGGGAGCTCATTGGCATATCTTTTGTTTTCAGTTATAATTTTGTTACTCCCTCAACCTTGTTCTAAGGTTTTAATTTCAATATTTTATGAACAGACTTTCCGTCATGGCAATCACACATCTATTCCCGTAATATATCACAAACCCCCAAAATACTAAGCTAACAAATGCTAAGTTAACGGAAACATAGGTAACAGGTCATATTTGTGCTTAGAATGTGTGCAGGCTATACTCGGTTTTATCAATTGAACATCAAAGTTGCAGAAAAATAAGAACTGAGTGATTACCACAATGGCATCGGTGATAATTGGCCATACTTGTCTTTTCTGAGTTTATACCGTTTCACTTCTTTGCACCATATAACCTACAACATCATCACCAAAAAAACAAAAGACTTCATATTGCTCGTGAAAGTAGCAGCACTATGGACAATCAACTCGAAGGCTACGCAACCAATTTCAAAGGTACTATGGATAATCTAGAGCATTGCCCATGCCTACAAAAAGGAATATCTTCCCACATGCCTAGAGAACAATGCTTGACATAGAGAGTGATTAAAAACTTAGCACTCCATAAGCAAGCTGCTGATCTTTACCGATGATGGCAGCATTTGAGGGTGGTTATAATGCTGTCCCTAACCCATATGATCAACCTTGCGCCTTAGAAGAGGAAAAATAGAATTAGCATTGGTTTTATGTTTTCTCATACGCCAACCATATATCCAAAGAACTGAAAATACAGGAAATGTAGAAAATCAGGAGATTGAATGAAATTCATGCACTGAAATACAGAAAATGCAACAGTAGGAATGGCGACTTCCAACCTACTATATTCAGGAAAGAGTAAACTCGCAACACTTCATATGCAAATCTACTGAACAGCCAAGACGCATCACATTCCAATAGCCGTGCCGATGGTACACCTGCACGTGGTTTGATTGATCGCAACATTACAATATTGCTAAGAGATAAGCCTAAACCACAATCACTGGACACCCTCAATACAGAGAAGATATTCCATGCAACGAAGATCAAAACCCCAAATATCACGGAACGGAAAATGTATTCCAGTTTATGTACATTGATGCTCTTAAACTTATGGTCTTCAAAATAACAAAATCAAAGAGCTTATACTATGCTACCTACTTCGTGTCAAAGTTTTCTCAGAACATGCCTTGATTAAACGGTTAATTGTTCTAAGGTCCAGAAGTGGGGACTTATTGAGCATTTAGGCCATGTTAAAGTTTTACAAGGTCTAAGGTCCATGAATTTTTTTTATTTTTTATTTTTTAGAATTTAGGCACTTTCAAAGGGTGCCCTAGGGTTTAGGTTTTAGGGTGCACTTTCCTATTATAGGGTTTTAGTGTTTTAGGCACTTTCATAGGATACCCTAGGATTTAGGCACTTTCATAGGGTACCCTAGAATTTTAAGCACTTTCATAGGGTACCCTAGGGTTTAGGTTTTAGGGTGCACTTTCCTATTATAGGGTTTTAGTGGTTTAGACACTTTCATAGGGTACTCTAGGGTTTTACGCACTTTTGTAGGGTACCCTAGGGTTTTAGGCACTTTTGTAGGGTACCCTAGAATTTTAGGCACTTTTATAGGGTACAAACTTTTTCGGCACTTTCATAGGGTACAAACGTTTTTTTGGTAAAAAAAAAAAAAAAAATTGCTAGCGTTAGGACTGGATAGGTTATAAACTTATTTGGTAGACTAAAGGGGTTATAAATTCTTTGCCTACGACTTTTGAACAAATTGCCCTTGATTAAAAGCCTTGTTAGTTTAGTACCACTCATACTACCCTAAAAATAAGAGAAGAAAAGGAAAGCAAAAGAAAAGAGAACCTAAGTCATTGTTTGCATTTTGAAAGCAGAGCTAAAACATAAGTATAAAAGATTCACACTATAAACAGAATGATATGCAAATTATAGATGACAAAGACTGCTAATTCACGCCATACTTTCATTTGGCAACCTATGTTTGAAGGTAACTGTTAAAAACACGCTACCAGGTTAAAGGCAGTAGAAGAGAATCCAAACCTAACCTTGAAAGGAGAATCCAGACCCCTAAATTCTCGTCTCATCTTCTTCCGGATCTTCTTTGGTAGAAACCTGTTTTAGATCAAAATGTGCATAGCAATTAGCTTGAGTCGCAACATATAAGTTTGACAAAAAGAAGCACGCGCGAATACGAATGACATTCATGTCCTGCTCATCACGGATTACAACTCCAAGATTTCTTTCTCCACGTAGTTGTACCTATATAAACGGAGAGGCAAGGCAACAGAGAGGTTCTAAAATGTTATTTTAAGAAGATTTATACTCAAAGCAAAAAAAAGAAAGACAGTAAAAATAGGTATGGATATGATTAATTTAGCAAATGGTCATCTATTTCAATATATAAAGGGAGATCCCAAATTTGGTCCCACATTTTATTGAACCTGTATGGATAGTCCATTTGACACAAAAGATTAACCCATCGCTTGGACGGCACATGCCCGTAACTGCGCCGGAAGGCACGGCTCCAACACTAATTGTATTTAAAAAAGATTAACTACTAAAGATGAACCCATCGCTTGGAGGAGAAGGTTAATAAAAAAAAAAAAAGAACCCACTTGCCTTTGATTTTCCTTTCAATCAATGAGTACCGTAATTAGTTATAGCTGGAACATTTGTAGTGCAATTGATAGTACGCAATGCTGTGTAATGTGTAATGCACATAATCAAAAGAAAGAAGGAACACTAAGCTGATATGAAAAGAATATTAGTTTCCATAGTTGTCAAGCTGTGATTCATATTTTGCATTCAAGTATAAGGATTTATGTCCCTTTAATTGCACAGCTCGACATTTAATTTCCTGAGGTTGAAGCACTCATGCTATCAGTGTTAGTGGTGTTTGCAGTGATAATATTCATCTCATATAGGTGGAACAAAAAAATGATGACGATGGAATTGGGACTGGTCGTGAGAGAGAGGGAGGGTCGCCGGAGAGGAATCAGGAGATGGGTTTCCGGAGAGGATTGGATCGATGGGTCTGTGTATGGTTATGTCGTGAACGAGAGATGGGGGGAGAGAGATTAGATGAGGTGGAGAGAAAAAGATGGGGTGTTAAACTTTAAGGTTTTAATCTGAGCCCTTGATTTTAAAGACTGAGATGGTGTGTCTTTTTTTGTGTTTTTTGTTGTGTCTCCGGAACCAGCCCCTTATATGGGGCTATATATATATATATATATTGTTTAAAACTTCGTAAAGAGACGTTTGATTGATCTAATTAATGTTTGAAAATTTTTCATGACAAAATGAGTGACCCTAACGGCGTGTTTGGATACTGGAGATGGCGCCCGGATTTGCAAGCGCCCAGATTTGTACTCCTGGCCCCACACAAATCCGGTGTTTGGAATGCAAAATGAGAGGCCGGATTTGGGCTCTGGTCCCACACAACCGGAGTTGTAATCCACCCGCTAGTGGATTTGCCAACGCTGGCCTTACCCCTGTCGTTGGCAAATCCGGATGTTTTGGGACTATTTTACCCCTCCAAATCCACGTCCTTTTCTACTAGAGAGAGAGAGAGAGAGAGAGAGACGAACCAGAGGTCGGAGGAAATGAACCAGAGGTCGAAAATTTTGAGTTGGATCTGGTTGCCGGCGGTGGGTTTTCTGTTGTTGGTGGTGGATCTGGATGGGGTCGTCGATTTCGGATAAGGGTCAGTCGGTGGGTGGGTGTATTGGTCGCCGGTGGCAGTGAAGGATGAAGAAGAAGATGAAATGTGAAAGAAAAAATTATGTTGGTAAACTAAAAAGTGGATGGTTGGGAACTTAAAAAATACTGTAAAATAAGAAAGAAAAAAAAAAGTGGATGGCTGGGACATAAAAAATTATGTCGGTGCGTGGGTGTATGTTGGTAAAAAATTATGGTTGGGAACTTTATTTGTTTTCTAATTTTTTTAAACAACAAAAAAAATTCACGTAATGTAATAACTCACGTAATATAGATTTTAATTTATTTTCCAGAAAAAAATAATTAATGATAAAAAAAAATAGCGTGTCAACATTGTAATTTTTAACTATCCAATTTTTTCATACATTAATAAATTGGGAGCAATTTAGTCATTTGACAAGTCATCCTATTATATCCACCTTCCAAATCTCCCTTCTCAAAATACCATCCAAACACCGGATTACAAATCCACCCTATTTAGGAGGGGGGCCCACCCTCATTACAAATCCACCCTCAAATCCGCCCCCATTACAAATCCACCTAAATCAAATCCGTCATCCAAACGGGCCGTAAGATTCCAAGTGTGCGGTGGGCCGCACACATTCTCCGTTGGTACCCCTGGTACAAAAAACAATAGCAACTCCCAGTTGGTAATCTAGTGATGCATGCCCGAGAAGGAGATTTTTGTTTTAAAAAAAAGCACCAGTTAATTAATCAACTGCAAATGTTATTTGATGGGCTTTTAGTGGTAAGTGTGTGGATTCCACCAACCAATTATTGGATGGAGAGGAAAATTTCTGCCATGCCGCAGGGCAGTTTTGAGATATTGATACCTTTAAAACGAATAAAATATTTTAGAACCATTTGATTAAAAGTGAAGCTAGATCTGGCCGTCCAATCAAAATGAAAAGTCAATGCTGAAATCAAGGTAGTTTTCACGAGAAACGAGGTAGTTTTAGCAATACTACCACAACAAGGCTCCACAAATTTTGAGCCAAAAAAATTATTGAACAGTGTTTTATTTATTCACGTCCCTTTCAACACTCCAATAATACTACCTATACTACCTCTCTACTATTAAAATACTATTTTTTACCTTTTAAAATAATACAGTATATACTCATATATACATACATATATAAACGAAATGGGGACAAACCCAGATCTGCCATGGACAAACAAAATAGAGATAAGCGGAGAGATGCCGCCGTCGAACTGCTGCTGCTATATCGCCGTCGAACTGTTGCTGCCATCTCTCCGGTCAGTCCTCCACCGCAGAACCGCTGATCGGATCACAGTCGTCGCAGCAACTGCTCTCCATGCGGCTACTCTCCGATCGGCTCTCCGGCGTCGCAGCAACTGCTCTTCATGGACGGCGTCGCAGAACCAAGCCTGTATCCGCGTGGAGAGAGAGAGAGAGGGTGAGGGAAAAAATGATTAAAAAATAAATTGGGAGTGAACAGTGGCTGAACAAATGGGGGTTGATTTGGGGAGCAACTATTCACCTTTGTATTTTGTTAACCTGTTTGAGGAGGCTGTTGCACCTCATTTTTGTTGCTTCCCTCTGTAAAATAGGGATAGGAGGAGTTTTGGGTCTGCTGCTGTGCTTGCTCTTAACCACTTATCTTAACTCAATTTACCATTTGGTATGACCAAATTACAATGGGGCACTTAAATAATCATCTTTCAACCCATCTGTTTTTATGAAATCATCCTGCCCCTTTTTAGAAATTATTTTCCATCCCATAAATCAAAATAGTACCTATATATTTATATTAAAGAGATTCGGGGATATTAGGACGAAATTTCAAATATTTGAGGACCAATCCTCAAATTTCGGAATTGGGGACAAAACCCAATCCCCCAAATTACTCCTTCAGTTGATATCCATTTTAAAGCCTACGACCCCCATTGAAATCTATAATACCGAGCAAGTTCAGGATCAATTCTCCACCTAGCATTCCCAATTCGTCGTCCTAAACCTTCAATCCTTGCAGTCCCAAGTCGCTGTCATCCATCCTCCCTTTTGACAAAATCGGCATCGTCTCCTCGCTATCGTCAAAGACACCAAAAAGTTCCAACTCACCGTCCCATTCGTCGGCGCAAATCTTCAACAACCAGCATCCCAACTCGAAGTCCTCAAATACCACATTTGACTAGCTCCACTCTAAATTTTGTTCTTTCCTTAGCTTAAGGTGAAATTAGTTAGCTATTTTTTTAAAATAATATGCGGAAAGTCATATGGAGTATATGACCAAAAATACCTAATATACCTCTATAATATCATCTATTCTCTAATATTAGTCAATAAAAAATTGAGAAACCTTATAAAATGCTCACAAACAAAATGTCGTATTTCTTTTCTTTTTAGATCGTAGTTGACAAAAAGTAAAAAAAGTTTATAATTTTTGTGATAATTATAACTTGATTTGAAGGAAAGACTAATCCATACAAAAGATTATATTATACTCCATCTGTCCCATTTGGATAGTCCCTATAAAATGACATGTAATTTTTTTGTAAAAAAAATAAAGTAATCTCAGTCCATAATTTTTTTTTTTTGAATTTTTTCACACCAAATTAAAGATCTCTATTAGTTCTTTAATTTGGTGCGAAGAAACTCAGAAAATCATGAGTCGAGATAAATGTATTAATAGTTCTTTAATTTGGTTCTTTAATTAAAGATCTCTATTAGTTTTTTTGAATTTTTTCACACCGAATTTTTTTTTCCCAAGATAAATGTATTACGATCAATTGGTACGCAAATGATGTGGTTTTGACATGTTGGACGTTCTTGACAATCTCTAAAGATAAAAGTTACAATTATCTGTCGACGAGAACTAGAAAAGGTCTCATAAAACCTTCAAGTGAATGGTCCAGTCGCTAACTGTAGATAATTCATCTCCTCCTTTAGTATGATCTTTTCAAATATTTAGTACGACAATTAAATTAGAAATAGCAGTCATATCTTGATTCTTGAAGCCGAAACCATACATTATCTCATGAGCTAGTGTTGCCCCACTTACCACTTTGCATGTAGATGACAATTTGAACTTGTTAATGTAGGATTTCATAAGAAACCCTAACCCAAGAACTCATGTCAAACCGTTGAAGAAAATAATAGCGGATGCGTACCTGTCGCCATGGAGGATGAAAACCTTGTGTGTGTGGTTGTTCGTCTTCCACCTCCAAAGCCCTACTCTTGATCTTGACCTTAGCCTCACACGCGATGGGATGGTATGAGAAAGAGATTAGGGTTTGGAGTGGGGACTTAACCACATATTTATAGGCCATGGTTCCATCATAGCCCATCATAATAGATGGAACCCTAATGGGCCTTTAATGGTCTCTACACTTGAAAATAAGCCCGCACCACTTAACGCACGTGATATAACTCAAATACATGCTTAACAGAGATTTGTCAATTACCCGGTAATATTTATTAGACGATCACGGCTTAATGGGTAGTACCGACACCACTCAAACCTTATTCGACAATATACAATATCTAATTTATGATCTATGTAGGCCCACCTACAGAAAATTGCTAACAATCTCCCACTTGGGCCACATAGGTCATCCTGATATTAGATATTGTAAACTTTAAGAGCTCAAACTTTTATTGTCGAAATTTATGAGTGACATCTCAAAACAATCTGGTCCATTGAAAAACACAAATATAGGATCATGGCGGCCTTTGCCATATTTATCATGGCAGGACCCATCCATGGTCACAAATATCTATGCATTCAACGACATAGATCAAGTACGGAAGTGTAGCATGAAAATTACATGCAAATGTGATCCTTTAGCATGCCTATTTCCAACTAGTCCAACCTTATAACTCAACAGAGTTCCTTAGTCATGCATATATTCAAAACTTAATGTATATACCACAATTTGAAAATATGTAACTTTATTTCAGAATCATCACTAAACCAAAAGTGATCACCACAAAAGTCAATTAATTAATAATATGAGTAGCACAACTTCCACTAATCAAATACTTCACAAGAACTAACCACTCCTGTATGAGCTACATGCTCCTTAAACACTTTAGGTGGTAAGCTCTTAGTAAGCGGATCCGCAATCATGAGTTCTGTGCTAATGTACTCAATTGACATAAGACGATTCTGAACTCTTTCCTTAATGACAAGAAACTTGATGTCAATATGCTTTGATTTTGTCAAACTCTTGTCCTAATTTAGCAGCCTGATTATCACAGTAAATCTTTATTGGCTTCTCGAGTTACCAACAGTATGAAGCCAGGTGATAAAATTCTGCAATCACAATGCTTACTTTGTTGTTTTATAGCAAGCAGTAACAAACTCGGAGTCCGAATATCCAACAATAATAATTAGATTCTCCGATATGTGAGCAAATCATTTACAAACATCTACAAAACATTCCAACTGTGCACACAATATCTAGATGCGTACAAACTAAAGCATACGTGAGACTCCCTACTGCCGATGCATAAGGGATGTCCTCCATTTGTTTCAATTTCAAGTCGTTCTTTTGAAAACTTTTTGGTTGCACCATATATATGGTTTCTTCAACATCACCGTTGAGAAACACAGTCTTAACATCCATTTGATGAAGCTCTAAATCATAATGAGCTACAAGTGCAATAACAATCCTTAAAGAGTCTTTCGATGATACTAGAGAGAAAGTCTCTTTATAGTCAATGCCTTCCTTTTGAGTAAAGCCTTTAGCAACAAGACGTGCCTTATATCTTTCGATATTTCCCTTCAAGCCCCGTTTGGTTTTAAAAACTCATTTACAACCAACAGTCTTGACACCTTTAGACAATTCGACAAGATCACAAATGTCATTGTCACTCATGGACTTTAACTCATCCAATAAGGCATTCATCCATTTTAGAGAGTTAACACTTTGTTTGGCTTGACTGAAAGATATGGGGTCATCTTCCAATCCTATATCAAACTCATGTTCTTGGAGATAAACCATATACTCATCAGGAATCGCTGATCTCCTCTCCCTATTGGATCTCTTAAGTGACACCTCTACTTGAGTTTGTTGTAATCTTTCGTATTAGTAGGAGACAGCTCAAGAATAGTTTTGGTGGTTTGCATCCGCATCCTGTACAAGTACAAGTGTGACCACCTCAACAGTCTCAACAGGAATCATAGGAATCTCAACTTGTTCCTCTTCAAATAAAAAATTCCTAGTTTGTGCACTCCCACTACTTTCAACATCCTCAATAAACTTGGCATTGTCCATCTCAATAACGGTATTTGTGGAAGGGTAATAAAATTTAAAACCTCTTGACCTTTCTGAGTATCCAAAAAAAATATCAGCTAACGGTTTTAAACTCCTTTTGGAACCAAATTTCCTTATGTTTGTTTGCTTCCCCTTTATGAATTCAACACAGATTTTGAAATCTGAAAAATAAAGGGAATCAAGAATTCCACTTGACACAAGCCTTTCAATAAATGTCCGAAACGCTTGTGCCACAACACAGAGGAGTTCTCATTAATTAATTTTTGCTTTGTACCGGAGTTGTCAACATGTAAAGTTTTATTAAACTTTAAGTGAGAGGCATCCAAAACTAAACTGTACAGACTATTAACTAGAGATCCAGTACCAATAATATTTGAATTTTGATAGAGACTAAAAACTTCATGTCCAAATGAACAAGTATAACCGGATTTGTCCAAACTGGAAACAGAAATTAAATTCCGTCTAAATGACGGTACATAAACAGTCTCATCTAAATCCAAAAATATTAAAAACCAGATTCTAATTTAAGTCTAAAAACTCCAATTGCCTCAACACGAACTTTATTGTCATCGCCCATATTAATGAACCTTTCGGCATCACTGGGTATCCGGCTCCTTAGACAACCCTGCATGGACACACTTATGTGAATAGTTGTACCCGTATCTATCCACCAAGTTTTGGGTGGTACTTCAGCTAAATTAAATTCACAGCAAACAAAACTAAATTGATTACCTTTCTTTGCGAGCCACTTGTGATATTTGGGACAATCCTTCTTCACATGACCAACAGCCTTTTTGCAAAAGAAACAAGGAACACCTTTATCTTGTTTCTGTTGCACAGTTGCCTGTGAAGTCCCAGCATCTGCAACTCCCTTAGTCTTATGATTGAACTTTCTTTTCTTAGTGCCTGGATAACAGTGAGAATGAGTTGCCAAGTGAGCACTCTCTGTCCTTTCTTGTTTCATCCTTTCTTCCTCTTGCACACATTGAGCTATAAGCTCATTAAGAGTCCAATTTTCCCTTTGAGTATTATAATTAATTTTGAATGGACCAAATTGTGTAGGAAGTGAAATCAGAACAAGGTAGACAAGAATTTCCTGAGAAAATTCTAACTTTAGTGCCTTCATTTTGGTAACAAGATTGGACATCTCCATAATGTACTCCCTTATATTTCCTTTGCCATTATACCGCATGGTGACAAGTTTGCTAAGAAGCGTACATGCCTCCACCTTTTCCGATGCAACAAATCGGTCTGCAATTTGGCTAAGGAATTTCTTGGCATTCTCTTCCTCAGGCATTGCACCTCGAATAGTATCAGATATAGAATGCTTTGTTATCATAAGACTCATACGGTTAGAACGCTCCCACTTTTCATAAATAGATTTTTCCTCAGCTGTACTGTTATCAGTGAGCTTAGCAGGCTCATCGACATGCAGTGCATAATCCAAATCCATACACCCAAGAACGATTGAAACATGCTCTTTCCATTTTGCAAAGTTGGAACCGGTAAGAGTTGGAATGTTGTTCAAATTTGCAGATATCGAAGATGCATTCACTATAGTAACATAAAAGAAAAGCTCACAATCAACAAATATCCATAACGCGATGATAAAAATAAGAAAACTTGATTATAATTATCATGCAAAAAATTGGTCTAATTGTAGGGGCAAACAATTTAGACAAAGAGACATAAACTAAAAATCACAAATATTATGTCTTTAGTGGTGGGCCCTGTCGAGAAACCTAACGCATCATCATAATCAAGTCTTTGGACAGTAATTATAACACGCAAGTGGTCTTCTCAAAAATAAATAAGGCTAGTTAACCTGAACAATACAAAATTAGACCTGGCCAATCAAAAGCCTTCCTTTGGGCCGACTTTTGAACACATAGGTAAATTCGCTAGTTAACCTGAACAATATAAAATTAGACCTGGCCAATCAAAAGCCTTCCTTTGGGCCAACTTTTGAACGCATAGGTAAATTCTAAAAATTATATTATTCAAAAAAATTAACTACCTTATACCGTTTAAATCCGGCCAGATAATAATCTTCCTTTGGGCCGATCACTACCCGCATGGATCTAAACGTGACTTTATGTAATCCAAAACTGTTACCTTCAAGTTTAAGAAAATCTCCATTATAGAGCCACTTTGGCGGCTTATTACTTTAATTCTCCTAAACCTTAGGTATGGACTACGAAATAATCTTTATGCCCCAAGTTAATTACTTTAATGAAACAAGTAATAACAAGTTGATAGCTAATGTAACTGAATAGCCATCATCTATAATTGCACAAGAACGAAAAACTGTAGTCGGATTGTGGATAAGTCAAGCAGATGACCATATGAAGTACATAATCACAATACCCAACAATCAACTAATTTATCACTAGTTGATCAGACAAGTATCTCGAGTTTCCAGAATAAATTAGTAACTCCTTGTGCAATTCAGTTATCAACTAATTTATTAGTAGTTTCTTGAATCGGAAAAATAAAATATATAAAAAAAAAAAAAACATGCTTTATATTTTTTCCTCCAATTTTCCTTATTGAAACTACCAAAATTTTATTGCCGTAATCAAACTGTATAATTGCAGCACATACAGTAACTTTAACAGATGTCTACGAGCAATCTAACCACGTTTAATACATAATATGTATTCTGTAGCATCACTAGTATCCACCAATAGGGTATGACAATAAGCCAAAAAAAAACTTTTTCCTCATAAGCAGGTAACAAAAGTTACCAACAGATTCAAGAAGGCATGCAAAACCGTGATATACCAATATGCGAATTTATTGCCGCATGTCGCCTTGCAAACCAATTGCAGTCATAGAACAGTAGCCGCATTAGATCAATGGAATAAAATATATATTGATTTGGGCAATTGAGGAGTGAAGCACCATTCTAACTATAAGAACAAATACTTAATTAAATACTATGCCGATCGACTATTGACTTGTTTCGATAATCAAGGTAGAACTTTATATTTTCCTCAATAATCTGACAAGAGGCTCTGATACCACTTGTAGGATTTCATAAGAAACCCTAACCCAAGAACTCATGTCAAACCGTTGAAGAAAATAATAGCGGATGCGTACCTGTCGCCATGGAGGATGAAAACCTTGTGTGTGTGGTTGTTCGTCTTCCACCTCCAAAGCCCTACTCTTGATCTTGACCTTAGCCTCACACGCGATGGGATGGTATGAGAAAGAGATTAGGGTTTGGAGTGGGGACTTAACCACATATTTATAGGCCATGGTTCCATCATAGCCCATCATAATAGATGGAACCCTAATGGGCCTTTAATGGTCTCTACACTTGAAAATAAGCCCGCACCACTTAACGCACGTGATATAACTCAAATACATGCTTAACAGAGATTTGTCAATTACCCGGTAATATTTATTAGACGATCACGGCTTAATGGGTAGTACCGACACCACTCAAACCTTATTCGACAATATACAATATCTAATTTATGATCTATGTAGGCCCACCTACAGAAAATTGCTAACAGTTAATGCATAGCCAAATAACATATATATCTCCCCATAAAAATTACAGAAATGAGGGGGATGAAATTCTGAGATCGAAATAAAAACTCATTACATACAAATGTTATGAAGCCAATGTTGGTTTTTATGAATTTTCTCACAAAATTTATCAATCATGATTGATGTTTTGAATTTTTTTATTCAAGGTGCCCAAAATTATCAAATTTTGTTTTTCTATATTATAGGTTTTGTTTGTAAAAGTTAAGAAGAAAGGCCCCTTCAAAAAATTGTGTTATTTTAATGTATAACGATTATATTTTGCTATTAATATATGAGTATATAATTTGGTCTCCCACAATAGGGATTCTGCGTCCGCAAATGTCAAGGTGATTTCAAGGGGTTGTTGGTGTACATGTCCAAATAAATATGTATTGTGACATTTCCCATAGTCAATTGTTAGTTTATTTCCTAGTGTACGGTTCCTAATTAATCCTTTTCTCTGTATATTTAATCATACCCATTCTGCCCAACTTGGTACTTTTGTCTGCGCACTAATATGCAAAAATATAAACCAATCCAGATAAATTAATGACTCCTTCTCCCCTCCCTATTTGGTATTTTTGTCGTTTTTCTGAATTTTTTTAGATTTATGTTATTATTTTGTGAATTAATCATTTATCTCGAGGAGATGAGGGTAAAAACTAAAAAATTACGATCAAAGGCTAAAAAAGAATTTCATTAAAGAAGAAAAAAGTTTGAAACAGCTGGTAGTTTTGTCTTTAGTGTCGTCTTATCTAGAATTGTGGCAACTTTGGTCCACAGTTTTATAGTTTTCTGATTCTTCCCGTCGAGACGAATAATTAATCTCAGAAATTGCGACGAAAAGCTAAATGACAAGAATGACAAGTTACTAAAAACAAAAAATACCAAAAACACCAAAAAAAAAAAAAAAAAGGAAACAAGAATTTTAATATGTACTGTAATTATTGCCAAGATCAATATACGAAGAATAATGCATAATCTCTTTAGAGCATCCCCAACAGTAACTCCCAAAAAGTTCGTGAACAGTGTACATATCTATTAACTATAAGTTGACACTTTTTCTATCAACAGTTCAACACTCTCTATTTTACATATCATTTATTATTATATACATTGTTTTTCTTTTATCCTTTCTTTATTATTTTTTGTTTAATTTGGTGAGAGAGAAAAATAGGTTTGTGCCAAAATAAAAAGGAGAGAGAAACAACAGTTTATTGTTTGGTGTTTGTACAGTGACTCCTCATATCTTGCTCCATGTGGAGAGGAACTATTCATGAAGTAAACTACCCACCTGCTTTAGATAGGAAGTAAACTACCCACCTGCTTTAGAGAGGCTTTCGCAGCACCCTTTCCCTATTTTCCTCTCCGTTATAGGGAAAAATAAGCCAGTAGAGAGGCTATTGGGCCTGCTCTAAGGTCGATGAGGCTTGTAAACAGCTTGAGCTTGACTTCAATGTTAAGCCAACTTGGCTCGTGGTAGCATCGGAATTTTTTTTTAAGATCAAGCTCAGTGAAAATTTAATGAACCCTAAGCGCACTAGAGCACGGCTCGGCCTGACTCATTAACTGCCCTACTTTTAAGTACACATGGGCCTGATCTCAATCCACTGGACATGGGCCTGAGTTCCATGAACGGAACAAGTATCAAAACATGTAAATGGGCCTAAAGGGGGTGTAAATCTCGAGCGCCGTGTGAACATTTCGATCCAGAAGTTTGTTTTCAGGCTAACTTTGGGCTCTGAGGCTGGATTTGCCATTTTACATGATGATTTGTATGTTAAGAAATGTAGATATGGCAATAGATCAGTTTGGTCCGGGTTTTGCGATTACTATATCCAAACTCAAAGTATTTATTTATATCCAAACCCAAACCGATATCCGAAGGGTATGATTTTTAGTGCACTATAATCAAACCATATGAATTTGGATTTTATCCGAACCACACAAAAGCCACTTTAATATTCATTCCGTTAATGAACATATCAAATAATGAGGGAGATGAAATAATGATTTCAAGTTCTTATAGACTCTCGAGATTTATAAGGGATTTTAGAGGAATAAGGAGGGAGATGAATGAAAAGTCACTAAAAATTAATGAAAAGTCCTATATATATAAACAAATTTTCTAGTAAGGACCTCTCGTAAATAAGAAAAAATGTAATTTTTTCGCGTTAAAAATTGTTTTTGGGAAATCCGAACCATCCAATGTGTTTTCAAGGGTCCACGCGGGAAATCTTCAAAAAAAACCAAACCTGCCAGGTATCATGTTTCAAAAACCAAACCCGTCCCGTGGGTAGGGGAAAAAAAAAAACATCCCTAATTGGGTCAGTTTGGTTTGGGTATCCATCGGTTTCAGGTAAAATTGCCATCCCTAAAGACACGATAATTTGTATTAACAATATACGACAATTAGTGCAACTGATTTAGGAAAAGGGTTGCCCCCATTAAGTTGTTGAAGATTTGCTCGATTTTGAGGTTTTGAGTACTTTTTTATGGTTGCAACACCTTTATAGTCCGATTATGGTCCGAACCAGCTAGTTTGGGACAAGAATGGGTTTGCAGCTATTCTGGTCTGGAGATGGTCCAAATGAGCTAGGCTGGTTCATTATACACGGCTGCAGCATCTTTGGTCTGAAGCTGGTTTCCGATTCTAATCCAAACGAGCGCGTCGATTTGTACTCCTATAAAGGCATTTTAGGATTTTGTTGCTTTGTAGCAGTCATACACATTGGGAGTAGCCTAGGGAGATTTGAGAGAAGTTTGAGACACACTCTTCGTAGCTCTTCGAGCTTTGTTTAATTGTAATTAGTGAAACCCTTTGATCGGGTGACTGTGTGTGGATTAAGTTTGCATCCCTAGCAAACTGAACTACGTAAATCCTTGCGTCTTTTGATTGTTCGTGTCCCTCTCTTCCCTATTCTGTGGTTTGGTTTATTCTACTCGTTCACAAATCATAGATTACGTTTCTTCGTTATTTGTTGCTCGCTTCCGCACAACATAACTAATAGTTTGTTCTCTCTTTACGGTTTATTTTTCGACATTAGAAAGAACATAAATAGATACGTGGGTAATTGAAACTTATGAAATATTGTAGGACTCCCGAGACAACATACAAATGGTGTCCAACTCTCTCCACCATCAAACATTTAGGGGTGCACATAAATGTATGATGGCTGATTGTTTTGGAACAACACACGGTGCAAAGACCATTGATTAATATCCCGAGACTTACAGATTGAATATTTTATTTAGTTAAATGAATACAAAGTAAAATGTGATGATTTTTTAATTCCAGTCAGGGATCCCGAATCTAGGACTCATAGTTCCGGATCAAATTTTCACGATCCAAACCGTCTAATGTGTTTAAAACGTATTTTTAAGGGTCCCCGCGAGAAATCATAAAAAAATAAAACTGTACATACAGTTTTTGTGAAAAACTGCTTGGACTAAGCCCTTCCCAATCGTTTTTTTTTTGTATGATTTGTCGTGGGAACCATTAAAAACACGTTTTAAACACATTGGACGGTTCGGATTATGCAATAACAATTTTTAAAACCTCAAAAACACTATTTTTCCTTCAATCCGGGATCCTTGACTGGATCACCGGTATATATATATATATATATATATATATATATATATATATATATATATATATATATATATTAAAAACGCAAAATGACATGTTGATTGGTGGAAATTTTGGAATTAAAATTTCACCAATTGTAGGGGACATCACTAGATTATTTCTTTTTTATAGCTTTCTTACTATCTCCACCCGTATCGGTTTGTTCACTATTTCTATTCCTTATGCCTTACAAAATTATCATATCTTTCAATACAAATTTCTAAAAATATGCAATATGAATATTATTTGAAGCTCAATTAATTCTACTAGATTATCTATATGTTTTAATTTATAATCATGAAGCCTTATAAATTGAAAAATACATACAATTTAGAACATGACACGAATGCTAAAATTGGACCAATAAACACATATGGATCGATGGAGACTAATTATGACCAATAAACATATATACCCGAATGAAATTGGTCACATGACAAGTCCCAATCCAGTTGTCTCTCTCTATAGCTCATGTGTGGTGGGACTTGTCACTCCTTTTGGATTTATATGATGAGGGCATGTTTGATGTAAACACTTCAAATTTCTACACCCACCCATTTATTTTGATGACAACCTTGCTCTTTTTTTAGTGATTTCTTGTTCTTGAATATTTTCCTGGTTATAAAGTAAACAGCTGACTTTCCCCGATAAGCTAATAGTTAATGGACAATACTAGGCGTACACAATGCCTATGTATAAAAAATGTACAGAGCCATGTGGGTCCCACACGGAAGATCCGAACCATTCATTCATCTTAGAATAATTTTTCAAGGGGCCACGTGAGAAATCAGCTCGATCCAATGTTTGTAAGTGATTGATCCAAATCCCCCGTTTCATTCAAATGATTTGAATGAAATTTGAATGAAACACGGCCGCCGGGGGGGGGGGGGGGGGGGGAATTTTGGATCAACCACTTACAAACGTCGGATCGAGCTGATTTCTCGCGAGGCTCCTTGTAAAATTATTCTAAGATGAATGAACGATTCAGATATTCCTGACCGTCCATTTCAGGAATCGACGGTCTGGATTTAAAAAAAACTCTTCCATGTAAGAGTTAAAGTTAACTCTTACATGAAAGAGTTTTTTTAAAATCCGGACCATCGAAAACATGCACGAACGGCCAAGATGCACAATCTATGCATATTGCGTACACGTGGCACATCGAATTTTTGTATACCTCTGTGCTACGATTCTTAGGTCCAAATTATAGCATGTTATACAGTAATTTGGTGATAACTAATGTCCGGGCGAACTTGCGCGTACCTCAACTAATTTCAGAAAACCAATTCTACTATCCGCTAGCGGAGACCTCGTTTAAACATGTATTTATCTTTACGAATCCTTGTATTCGTTTTTTTGTTTTTCTTAAATATGCGAAGCTCGGATGACTTTGGCACAATAAACGTAACAATTGATCCCATTTTGGAAGGTCTGGGTTTCTCATGCACATGATTAATTTTTAGCTTAATTTTCTTTATTTTCTAGTTTTCTTACAATAGCATAAAAAAAATATTGATGGGCTTTCTTTTTATGTTTGCTCTTTTTTCTTCAATTATTGAACGAAATTTTAAACAAAACTCTTCTATCGAATCAACTTTCCATTTCCCATTTTTGGAAGATTGAAATTTCTAGGCAGATCGAATTAAAATCCTCGATACAGATCAACAATGATCTTCATGTGTTCTGCTTACCGAAAAAATGTTCTGCTAAATTTTTTCCTTGGTAGAAAAATTCCTAAGGCTTGTGCTAGAAATTGCCAAATGGTGGCCGGCGCCGGAGATGGCGCTTGATGTGGGACAAGATATACACCCCTATCACTTATGGAAACATTATTTTTGTAACAATTTTTATTTAAGACTATTCTTAGAAGATTTTATTTGTGCTGCCTGTTTCGCACATTCCTAGTTTAGTTTTGGTTAGATTTTATTTTATTTCCTTTTAGCAAATAGTCTAGGTTTCCAAGTAATGCTTTGCTTGGTCGCCACTCTAAGTAATTTCTTTTTAATTAGTACTTCTACTAGTATAAATAAGGATGTAGCCTATGGGCATATTTATCTTTTAATCAATTATAAATCAGAGTTATTTTCTTTTTCTTGTGGATTCAAGAACTCTCGCGGATTCGAGAACCTATCTCGTTTGGAATAGTAGGCTAACTATTCTCTCGTGAATTCCACTGCGTCAAGTGGTATCATAGTGGATTTTTCCTAGCTCGATGGCACAAAACAAAATAGATAAAACACCCTTTGACGTTGCTCAAAGGTATGCTGATTCGAGGAAGATGGTGGAAGAACAACAAGCGCTGCGGCTGCTCACTCTTCGCCAAGACCAAGGACAGAATCGCGCGAGGGAATTTGCCCAACGCCGTCCTCTTAACCAAAATTGGGAAAGCGTGGTGGGATTTGCCCAACGCCATCCCGGTAACCAGATTGTAGTTGGGAGATGTCCAGCTAATTGTGTGGATAACGAAGAAAAATTAGAACTAAAAGTTGAAGAGGAACCAGAAAAAGAAGGGAAGCGAGTAAATTGTGTAGTGCAAAGGGTGCTATTTGCACCAAAATCAGAGGATAACAACCAGCGGCACGACATCTTTCGATCAACAAGAAAGTTTGTGATCTGATTGTGGACAATGGAAGTTGTGAGACTTTTGTGGCGAGGAGGCTGGTGGGCCATCTGAAGTTGCCGACAGAACCCCATCTTTCACCTTACAACATTGGATGGGTTAAAAAAGGCCCTATAGGGAAGGTAATTGAATTCTGTAAAATTCCTTTTACATGTAATTGAATTCTGTAAAAAAGGCCCTAGGCTAGTCATGTATTGTTAGGCAAACCTTGGCAGTTTGATGTTGAAGTGCTATATAGGGGTCGTGACAACACCTACTCTTTCATTTGGGAGGGCCACAAGGTTGTTATGATTCCTTCCAACCGAAGGGTGCCAGTCAAACCTAAAATTGAGCAGCCATCATTCCTAACTGTTGCTAGTTCAAAAGATGAGTTTGTGACAGATTTTAAGGAGTCTGAACAAATAAACGAGGCTGTGATTTCAGTGCCTACTGAGATACAACCGTTGTTAAGCCTAACCCATTGGGAATATAGTACGCTAACTATTCTCTCGTGAATTCCGCTGCATCAGCACTGACGGAGGGTGGTGGCTCGATGTTGTAGTGGTGGCGGAGGGTATAATAAGTAGCGGAGGGCAATTTTAAATTCTATCAATCGTTTAGGTGGGTTAGACTTTCGGCATTAGTAAATGTGTAGATTAATTGATTGAGTTAAAACTAGATCAATATGAATTTATAGTCAAACTCCTAATTTTAGTACTATTGATTTCTCTACTAGAGAAATGTCACTTCTATTGAGATCTTGATATCATTTATTTACTAATATAAGTAATTGTTAAACTTTCTGTGTCCTATCTGTCTTCATGTTCCATGTCCCTAAACCTCTTTCAGGTAACTAAAGTTTATTGAGATTCACTAATTGGGGTTGGCTCAGTTTAGCACGACTCATGCATTTCACTAGAAAGTCATGAGTTCGATCTCTATGCCTACGTGTCGATATTATTCCCTTCTATTTAGTGAAATAATTCTCCCCTAATGGGTTAGGCTTAACTGATTGTGAATTTGTTTCTGTTTGATGTAGTTATGATATTTATTTTCCTATTGATTGTAATGAAATAAAGTTTCTTGAATTCGCTCACACAATTATTTTGAGTCCAGTTAATTCTTGACAACTGAGATTGCAATTTGTTTCAAGTTTGGGCAATGTGTTTCCCACCCCGTGTTCATGAGAGAGATTATTCTGTACTTCAGGAGCAATGCTTTTCCTCTTGCAAAAATGTGTGGAGGAGCAATATATGCTACACATTTATGTAAGAGAAGCATTGCTCTTGAAGTAAAAATGATTTTTGTACAACATATTAATCTCATATGCTTGTCCCATCTTAGGTCCCATAAATATGATACGAGATGTTTTATTTGTCTACGTGCTTTAGATATGTTGTTTGATTGTGCAAAAATTTGTCTTCCCTCTTAGTTATATGGTGGACTCCCACCTAACTATTGAAATTGAAGCTAACGTTGATGTGATTTTTTGAGTGTTAGTGTTGTGCATTGGTTGAGTGTTTGTGGCATAATTACAACAAAGTGCTAAAGTCGGCTGTCTGTTAATTATCATCCACTCATCCCACGTGTATTTTGAGTCGATGTCGCCGTATGCACTGGTGAAGGAATCAAGAGACAACTGGCTCAGTTGACTGCTCTTTACTTCAACTTTCAATAGAGATACCTAATTTACATCAAAAGATTGCCAATTGACCCCTCTAATTTTAATTTTGCCCAAGCCTATATTCGCACTAAACTAATTCGATAAACGATACACGGAAATACTTAATTTTTTAATTTGAAAAATGACACGGCTTTCGTGGTAGACACTTATTTTGAAACGGAAGGAGCATATAGTAAATAGTAATGCTACAACCACACCTATTTACACACTCATAACACAAGTGTATGGGCTCTACACACCACCTCACATACGCTCACACATCTATTGTGTGTAGAGGCCACACACTTATGAGGGCGGTTGTGTAAAGTGGATAGTTTTTATCATTTTTGTACGTACAAATGCTTCGTCGGCTATAGCTCCCGTCGGTGAAACCGGTTTCAGGCTTAACGGCTAGATGGCGCGCAGTGGGTGTTGTTTGTCTCTGGGCCTCCTCCCTCTTCTGTCTTGTGGTTTCGGTTCATTGCCGGTTCCCACTGCTGGGTGTGACCGGTCTCCAGGCTTAACAGATAATGGTGGCAGAGACTACTGATGGTGGTCGTGTGGTGGTGCTTTCTGGTTGTCGGGAGTATTTGGTATGGCCTGCTTGGGCTAAGGCCTTTAGGTGTCTTCGGGCTTGACCCATTGTGTGTTTTTTAGCTTGTCCCTACACGTGTTTTAATTCTTCCAACCCTTGGTTGTACATTAATTTGTCAAATTTTCATAAATAAACCTTTTGCCAAAATAAATAAATAAAATAAGTTTAATTTTGAGTGAGATTATGAAGTGTTTTGTTGCCTCACGGAGCCCTATGAATATTAATAGTGATCTTAGCCGTTTACTCCTATAACTTAGTTGTAGGGAGAAATTTTTTTATGCTCCTGGACCAATGCTCTGCAGAGGTATGAACCACACATATTTATGTGGTACCCAAAAATAAAAAGTGTGAAGCCCACACAAGTGTAGAATATTGGTGACTAGTGAGGAGCCAAACTCTCATCACTTCATCTTTGGAGGCAATGTCTAATTTCCCGCCCACTCTGACTATAGGTGTTGACGGTGTTTTGAGTGACTGAGCAATCTTAATGTTTTGAAACTTGGCCTAGACCGTTGAGCGAACTGAAAGAAGAACCGGATGGACGGGTCACTAGTTCAACCATAGTCGAATCGAAATCGAATTATAATGTCATAATTATGTCTAAAGTTATTAATAAGTGTTGAAACTTATTAATAAAACTAAACTAAGTAGTATTAGGAAATAAAATGATTCCTTCATGAAAAAACTATAAAATATTGTGTGGTCGAACAACCGGTTTGGTCCTTTTTCTAAAATATTGGTTCTAACGCCATGTGTGGTATATGATTCAAGACGCTTATTTTGTCCAAATAATTTTTTAATGCATCGTGTAAAACATCAGTTCAATTTGATATTAACAGGTAAGTGATTGATGAATTCTTTCCAAAATTTGGACTGCAAAATTTGTACCGCATAAATATGATTTGGTTCCTTGTGTACATGATTGTGTTGTTTGATTTTCTTTATGTTCCGTATTTGCATAACCTACATCTAGTGTTAAGATTCCGCAATACCTTACAAGAATAAATCATTCCTAAGGCATAACTTTATTAAAGTGCAAATTTGTTCTTCCATTGTTGGATTCGTTACTCCATAGCCTTTCCCCCCCCCCCCCCCCCCCTTCTAAATAACTATGTATGTCCGAGTTAGCTTACACTACTTACCTCGACTTGACTGATTATTGAGACTAAATCTCGCCATTTGATTAAGGGGAAAATATGGACTCTAGTACGAGAAAAATCTATGGTACGCTCCCTTGAAAAGGGGTGTACAGTAGGCCCTTTTACGTATATGTTTTTGATACTTGGTATGTACGATTTTGGTACTTGTTACGTAGTTTTTGGTAGGCTACCATGAATATTTTAGTGAATTTTTATAACTGTTTGTAACAAGTAGCAAAACTATATGCAACAAGGTTACCATGAATAGTAATTTTTTAAAATTCATAACGGTTTGTAACTTGATCAAAACCTCAAAATCATATGTAATAAGTACCAAAATCATTCGTAATGGGGTGTATCTTATGCTGATCATTTTCAAGGAGGCGTACTATAGCACACTAGTTTACATATGCACGTAATATTAAATATGACAGGGTAGCCATGAAGTCTTCCGAACCATGTGTGTGTAGCTGCTCCCACAAATTCCAACCCCCTTCTCTCTCTCTCTCTCTCTCTCTGATGGAAGAAGAATCAAAGCCCAAATGGGAAGGAAAAGCCACAGCCAATCTCATAGGCTCAACACCAGAAAAAGTGTGGCCTCTCTTAGAGGACTTTTGCAGCCTAAGCAAGTACCTTACCACTCTTGACAAGTGTTACCATCTTGAAGGGGAGTTCGGAAAGCCGGGACTAATCCGGTACTGCGATGCCACGGTACCATCACCGGCCGGCGGCGATGAGAAGTTGACCTTGTGGTGCCACGAGAAGTTACTTGCCATCGATCCGGTCGAACGGTGGATGACCTATAATGTGCTCGACAACAATATGGGCTTCACGACGTACGTGTCGACGATCAAAGTACTGCCAATTGATGGTGATGACGAACCCGGGTGCCGGATCGAGTGGTCGTTTGTCACTGATCCGGTGGAAGGGAGTACGAGAGAAAATTTGGTGAATTATATTGACTCTTCTGTCCACTCCTTAGCTACGAATATTGCGAAAGCTCTCCAGTCCACTGAATGATATGGTGGGCTCTCACCTTAAAAAAAAGGTACTTTTATCATGTGGTGTAGAAGTGGAAGCTAATATTGATATGATTTTCTGAGCGTTGTGGTGATTGTGAAAGATTCTTGCAATATGTAAGTATTTTGGGAAGGATTTGTGGGCTGTATTTCTTGATGAATAAAAAGGCATTGCTAGTTTTTGATGTGATATAAGAACCTTGTGAAGTAAAAACCCAATGGGTTGGCCTTGATATAAATGCCTGCAATTTCTGCGTTTCCTCCACTCTTGGGTTTCTGTAGGTTCGAAATCTCCAAAGTGTGATTTATTTTTACGGGACAAGTTCATACAAGATTTTTCGGTCTGCTTATTAGTGGATATTAGTGGGGGTTGATGCTTGAGAAATTAGTCCAGATGTGTGTAAAACCTAATTATCAAAATTTAAAAAGCATGTTGTGTAGCTTTTGAAATATTTGTAGCTAGCTAGCCTATGGTAATATGTGTTGACATCAGTGTGAAAAGAGATGAGAAAAGGAAAGATTCTTAAAAGCATAGTCGTTGTGGACACTATTTGATTAATAATAGATTAATAGGTGTCGCTAGTTTTGATGTGATATTAGAAGCTTGTGAAAGTAAACAATTAACCTCTTGGTTTTGATTTTGAAGTCAAGGTCTCGGTTCAAGAAATTTGGTTTTGTAATCAAGGTCTCGGTTTAAGAAATTCTTATTTTTTCTTAAATTTCAAGTTTGAAATTTCATCGGTGTTATCCACTCTCGTAAGTTAATCTATATGAAATTTCTCTCGATTTTAATTGGACCCCAAATTTAGACAGAAATTGGTTCTCCAAGAAATAGTCAATCAGTCGTTATATAAGCTGAGTTAAATGTATGCATAAAAACAGAAGCCTGTGAAAGAATGTGGACGGCATGTGGCATTGTTCGTGTGACAGGGGTAGGGATGACAATTAGCCCCAGACCGCCCTATGTACGCTGCCTTGATTGGAACTAATTTTCATCAAATTTTAGGTATCGGGTTGGGTTAAGGGGAAAATTTTAAAAAAATCTGATCGGATTTAGATACGTGCCAATTGATGTTACCCCATCCTGAAATATACTTTTACCATTATAGCTTTTATAATTATTGTACTAAATAAATTATTTTATCATTTTTATTTTTATTATTATATTTAAAAATTATTTTTACATTTTTATTTTTATCATTATACTAATATATCACATTATATATAACTATTTACTTGTCTATTTTTCTTAATTTGTTCTCATTCTTTAGGGGGCGACAAAAGCCTAGATGGGGGCACCAAACCATATGTTTTCCTTTGGGTGGCTTTATAATTGAGGGCCAGATGTTGAAATGATGCACTCCGAAGAAGGATAGGTTCTATCGGGGACTACTTTCTCAGGATTGCAGTTTCTTGGGATTCTTCATTTTGTGCTCCACAAATAAGATGAGGGAAGCAATTAATTAAAATTTGTCTCCATCAGTATTTTTTGGGGGGTAAATTCACTGGCACCGCTTGAGGTTTTTTCTAATGACGGATATCCCCTTCACATATAAAAAAATAAATTAAAAGTAAACTTCCAGTAATTTCTGTGTGCATTTTATCGATACCCCAAACTAAGAAGGTGTTCCACTAAGCCAATTTTAAAATAAATTAATTTTTTACGATTTTTTATGTAATGTATTGTGAGAGAATAACTTGTCTTGGGTTTTAAAAAAAACTATTGTCTTCCCAAACGCCGATGAAATGGACTAAGAATGTCACATATCTAAAAGTTCACCCTTTTAACAATAAAAAAGTAATACAAAACTAGGAAAATGCTAACGTTAGGCACACATTAAGGTTGAAAAAAGTGTATTGAAACGTGTGAAAAATATATAAGAATATCTGAAAGTGTATTGAAAAATGTAAAATGTGTATTGGAGTGTGTGCTTTTTGTTTATTTTGTGCATATTGTGTATTGGGCACACGTTAGTAAGACCTGGAAATATTACCTCTTACTTATTTTGAATCAAAATGACCTACTTTTTTTTTTACCTATTAGAAGAGCATTATGATTGAAAAGGATAAAACTTACAAATCGCCCTTTATATTTTACTCATTTTGGCGAACGACAAATAACTTTTGGGCCCAAAAAGTTGAGAATTAGGAGCTTTTTATTACCTATTTCATTATTTAAAGAGATTATTACCTCTAGGTCTAGAAAAGAGATGTCTAATTACCAATAAGGTAAGTTGTTTTTTTTTAATTACCACTAAGGTAAGTCACTCTTTTTTTGGAGTTTAGGTTTAGGGTGCACCCTAGGATTTTAGGCACTTTCATAGGGTACCCTAGTCGTAGGGTACTCTAGTCATAGGGGTACCCTAGAGTTTAGGTTTAGGGTGCACTTTCCTATTATAGGGTTTTAGTGGTTTAGGCACTTTCATAGAGTACCCTAAGATTTTAGGCACTTTCATGGGGTGCCCTAGTCGTAGGGTACCCAAAGATTTTAGATACTTTCATAGGGTACCCTAGTCATAGGGTACCCTAGAGTTTAGGTTTAGGGTGCACTTTCCTATTATAAGGTTTAGTGGTTTATGCACTTTCATGGGGTACCCTATGATTTAGGCCTTTTTATGCGGGTTGGGGAGTTGATGGGAATTTTTTAGAGTTGGGTTTGACCTGATGGTAATTATGGGATTCAAGGGTGACCTGATGATAAATGTCCCTTATTTAAAACGTGAATTTGTCAATGTAAACTACTTTAACTAATTCAATGATGTTTGGTCAAACAATTGTTGGTTGGGTGTCGGTGAAATTAACGTCGAAACCACAAGAGTTTATAGTACTCAAACATAAATGAAATTTCTCTCACTACGGCAAACCTCAGGTGTGTCAGTGAAATTTACCCCCTTTTTAACGTTTAGAATTCTGAGCCTTTAACTTTAATCTCCATTCTCAGGCCTGAGACCTATGCTCTGCATTTTGTCCAGAACCCTGAGTTTGGACACATTTTTTAAGCACTTTTTGCTTATTTTGCAAAAAATTGACTTTGACTAAAGGACAAGTTGTCCGTTCTAACTTTAGTTCCCGTGCAACAAGTCAAAAAAATTATACAAAACATAAAAATATTCAATTTTTCTAATTGAAAATGAAGGACTACGTACTTAACTTTCAATATAGAATGGGAGAGTAATTGTTTCAAGTACCAAAAAAGGTACCATCGTATCACGTTGTAGTACCTGACGCGCATTCCGGCATTCTAAAAACATTTTGTATGATCCGGATTTGAGAGAGATAAAGAAGAGAAAGAGGAGAGAGGGAGGGAAAAATCTGACTTTTGAGGGGCGAAGATTGACGCCTGACATCACGTACCTTATTTGCATCCAAAATTTTCTCCGCCTGTAGCCTCATGTGCAAGGCCGGTTTTTCTTTCACATTAGAATAAGTTGTCGCAAAGAGTACATAAACTTTTCTGACTTTATCTTGGGCTAAGATCTGGAAATAGAACCAGGTTAATTTCACAAATCTTCAAGGCCCATATAAACTACACCCAGCCCGAACTCTCAAAATTTCCTTTTCTCCATCGACCAACAACCTCTTTTTTTCGAAGGATAACCTAGAAAAAAATGCCATTTTTCAAGAAAAACATAGGAAACAGAGAAGGAGAGACAAACTCACCGCTCTTGAAAATTCTGTAGGTTTTTAAATATATATGTAAGCCACTTCCAAAAAAAAAAATCCCCTATCTGGAGCGTAATCTTTTATGGTTAAAACTGTTTTCTCGAAGAAAATTGGTTTAAAGTTTGCGTACGTAGCAAAAGTTTTTCATCATTTACTCGCTCTGATGGTTTGCTTGACGATGAAGAAAGAGCCCCACAAATTTAAGGAATTTAGTCTTTTACTCCTATCCAATGTCTTAAAAAAATGACCAAACCCGCTGGAAACCCACCCATTCGAAAACAAGACGAAATTCTCACCCCATTCTTACCTACACAATCCACATAATCAATACAAAAATTTCATACCTGACTACAAAAATTTCGAGAATTAATTATGCTAATGGTACAAAAAACTTGCACGTGTATTGACCCATTCCCTATACATGTCACCTTGTATCCAATATTTTGAACACTTTATTGATTGTGTGAGTGACCCCTGGGCACAACAATTGGTATCAAAGCATTGGTGAAGCGAGAGGGATGCCGGAAAATTAGTTCAAACACACTGGTCTCGGATCAGAATTAATTGAAAGTGGTCGAAAATGAGTTTTGATCATGAGTTCATGCTCCTCTCACCAAGATGAACACAACGATGCAAGTCCGTCAGCGAGACAATGCCGGAATAGTGCGAACACGCCCGGAGAATGAGTAGCATCCTCGTACGTAAATCTGACTCGCAATGATGCGCCCATGCACTTTTAGTACAATGATAGGTACACACCCTCTCTCACATGTGTGGTGGGGCCCACTGGGAAGTCAGCATCGGAACGCCACATGGCAGACCACGTAATGGTCAATGATCCACATCATATAGTCAACGTTGACATGCTGACACCTGGTCGGAGGTATTTTTCAAACCGGACGAGTCGATAGAAATCGAGAATATTTTGGTTAGTTCGGGCCGATGTTTGGCCTATTTGGCGAGATTGGTTTGGGTTAGTACGATTCAAGTGAGCTCGGGAGGAGGTTTGGTGACCGGTTTAACCTCAGTTCGAGGCTATTTGAGCTAGTTTAGAGGGTTTTTTTTCATCGTTCAGCAGTGGCGGCTCTAGGAATTTTTAACAGGGTGTTCAGAAATTACCTTTAACTCTACTAGCTTAACCAATCAGTCGTATCTTCACAAAATTTCATATACTAGTGTGTATAATGCGACCTCAAAAATACAAAAACACGTAAAACGTTGTTGTTGTTTTCAGTGTTTTTTATTTATTTTTCCCAAAGCAAAAACAAACAGGAGCATAAATATGCTTATTTTTTTTAGAAAATTATGTAACGAGTAAGAAAATTATGCAGCGAATACGTTTGCACCGATCTTTTTAAACATATGTTTTTTTTTTTGGATTGTCTGCTCTAAGAAAAACTACACCATAACGATACCAATAGATATTTTTTCCTCTCCATTTTTTTGTCATTAAGATGTCTATCTTATTTTCAGATGGTATATTAAGTATTCAACTGTAAATCACTTGAATTGCAGTGTGTTTTGTTTATAGTATAGACTAAGTGTTCAAACAAAATATTAGATAAAACTACTAGATGCAACAAAACAACAAAATAAAAAAACGTGTTCAATTGACCACATTTTCTTATATGTGGTGCCACCTATGATTGGGCTATAACGGGATGTAATTTAGGTTGTTCAAAGTAGACTGATTTGTTGGTGGGTGTTCATTTAATTTGGCACTGGGTGTTCATTCATATTTCGGCTGGGTGTTCAAAACATGAACTAACCTAAAATTTGTACAAATTTTTACATGTGTTGTTAGTACAATTTTTTTTTTAGGGCGGTCATGTGACCATCCACCCCATAGGGTGGAGCCACTAGTGTCGTTCAGGAACTTTTGAGGCTGGTTCATAAGATATTCTGGTGGTTCGAAAAGTTTCAGGCCATGTTCAATGTAGGAATGGCAATGGAGCGGGGCGGGTTTTTGGCATACTCGACCCTGACCCGAACCCGATCGGGTATTTTTTGAGTACCCCGTTCCCGTCCCAATCGGGGGACGGGTTTACCCACCCCGCCCCGCTTCATAAGAAATTTTTAAAAATTGTTAATCTAAAAGCAAAATAAAAGTAAATACATGTAAATAAAGTTATATTTTAGTGTAATTGTTAAAATATTAAGGTAAGAATGAAAGTTTTTTAGAAGAATGATAATAAAATTATGAAAAAAATATAATATCTTTAGTATAATGATAATTAGATTAAAATAAAAGTATAATTTTATATATAAATATATTTCGGGGCGGATAACGGGGCGGGGTAATATAAACCCGACCCCGACCCGAACCCGGCTGGGTTTTTCTAATTTCACTCGTACTTGCCCCGGTACCCGAAAATTCGACAAAAAACCCGCCCTAATCGGGGTGGGGCATTTTGCCATCTCTAGTTCAATGTGCTTTGAGGCATTTCATGCGGGTATGGGATGGTTTGGAGTGTTTTGGAGATATTTTGGAGGTTTCTAGCAAAATGGGGGCCGAATGAGATGTTCTGGAGCCAACCCTGAGTTTCGGGTTGTGTGGAGGCTACGTTTTAAATGTATAATTGGACTACTTCGGATTCAATGGCGGATCAAAATTTTCAGATTCTTGTCGGATTTCGTAGTTCTTTATACATCTGGTGAGATCGAGGAGGATTGGAAGCGGTCAAGGTTGATCGGATACTGTGTTGTTCAGTCAAAGGTAAAACATGATGATCTGATGGAGTTCAAGGAATGTTAAGAAAGGCCAGCAATAGAACAAGGATGAACGAGGAGACATGAGGAGACCCGAGAGAGATGATGAGAGTGGCAAAGGTCCTCGTGAGAAATCTTCGAAAAAAAAAAACCAGGAAGGGCTTGATCCAAACAGTTTTTCGCAAAACTGTTTGGATCAAGCCCTTCCCGGTATTTTTTTTTGATGATTTCTTGCGGGGACCTTTGAAAACACCTTTTGAAGACATTGGACGGTTTGGATTTTCCAAAAATAATTTTTAAAAGCATCAAAACACCGAAAAACCTCTAATCCGGGATCCTTGATAAGATCCGTGGCATATATATATATATTTATACACACACACACAATTTGGATCTAGTCCGGCCCCCCTGAAAATAAAAAAATCCGGACTTTTGTTTTAAGCCGTTGGATCTCATCCAACGGCTGAGAGATCCAACGGCTGAGAAAAGTAAAGGCCACGTGCGGCTTAAAAGGGGTCAGGAGGGTCAAGTCAATGCGGGTCAGACTCCCACTTCTCCCTTTCATTTCACGCATTGCAGAATCAAAGAGAGAGAGAGAGAGAGTGGCAATTTTGGCGATTCAAACGAAAAAGAAGAACAAATCAACCAGATCGAGATCGATCGAAGAAGAAGCTAAAATCGACGATCTAGGGTTAGGGTTTTCCATCACTGACGGTCGAACCACATATAAATCCTGGCCTTCTCGGAGGAACATATCTATGGTCTCTCTCTCTCTCTCTCTCTCTCTCTCTCTCTCTCGGTCCGGATGAGTTTACTATTCAATTGTTTTTTTTTTTTTTGTCTCGAATTTATCTAGGGTTTGGAATTGGTCTAGGGTTTTTTGATTTAAAAAGTTGGGTTGTTTTTTTCGAAGTTGGCTGTAAATCATGACCTAATTACGATATGCCGTTTGCTATGTGAACATTTGATGTTTTTTTTTACTAGAGCAGTGCTAGTTCTATGTAATCTTTGATGGGTCCACTTTCTTTGATGAGCTGATTATTTGTTACAATGGGGATTTGGTTGTATGATCTTGTTGTCCATTCTATTCATTTCTTACTCTTTGTTTGATTCCTATGAAGGAGCTGACCTCTCTATATATGGGAGTTTTGTAATTGTGTGTTCAGTCATTAGGGAGAGAAAACACAGATCATGATCACATGATAATGGTTTATGGTGGGTCTATGTATAACTTTAGTCTACCTTTGTTTTCTTTCTTTTAACTCTAAAGTAATATCTATTACCCATTTTGGCCATGTTTTATTAGAAGTCAGCTCATTTGGATGATGAGCATTGTCTACAATAGAAGACTTATTTCGAAGACTTATTTTGTTTCTCACCATTTGTCACCAAAAATCAGACTGAGTTTGATAATCTCCTAATACCACAACTGAATCTGAGTTTGCTAAGATTTCTTAGACAAATTGAACTGAGTTTGTCTGGATTTCATTTATCATAATTTAAGCATCCAATGGAACCTCAGAGTTGGCACCTATTTACCAAATGTAACCTCATAGATGGATTTCTTTTATATAATCTCATTTATAACAGGATATGTTTTGTTCAACCAACACGGCTCAAAAGCAAACACTTGATTGGAGGTGTGTGCTAAGCTATTGTCGATGTAAGAGAAAGATGGAATTGAAGATTGTGGATTATGACAAACCTACAAAAGGGATGTTGTATTATGTGTGCAAGCAAAAACCCCCATGTGGTGATTGGGCATGGTGCAACCCTGTTTTAGTAACATGGCAACCTAGCGGGGAAGCGGTCACTTTTGGTGGAAGGGTTGGACAACCTATGTATGAACAAATGTGTGAAGAAACTGCTGAAAATGAAGATGAAATGACAAGATCAAGGGTGGTGATGACTGGAAGAAATGTAGATAAAAAAAATGGATGAAAATAGCAGTGTTTGTTAGCCTCATTGTGTCTGTTTTTTCAATGTTTGTGACAATTGTTGCCCTCCTAGGCAAATGAATCAGTATTTTGTTGTTTGCCTTATTTTGTCAAACATTTGTGCTGTATTAACTGGTGTAGGCTTATGGTATTTTGAACTAGTGTAGGTTTTGTTGTATGAACAAGTGTAGTTTTCTGAATTTGTTAGTTGCATTTTGGTTTGGTTTCATTCTGTTTGGTTTCAATTCTGTTTTTGTTTCATGTTGCATTGGTTTATGGTGTGCTGCTGCTCTACAATTGGGAAGGAGAGAGTATTTGCTTATGCAACTAACAAACCTGGAGTCCAGTGCACTAATTGAGGCCAGTGGCAAAGAGTTATGGATCACTTTTCTATTTCAAACATCAATGGATCTCTTTATTGCTGAATGGGTTGTTAAATCATCCATGGCTCTCATTGTAGTTGTTTCCAAAAAGTTCAATCGGAGTCCGTAGAAGAACAAAAAAATGTAGGCAATTAACCATTTCGGTTTATCAAGCATCTGGGTAGCATCTATCAAATACCATTCATTAGGATCACTTCTTTATAGTGTAAACATATTTGGCACTTGCTGATGGCAAATATGTTGCACTAAAGTAGAACAGTAATAACAATAGCACTAAAGTAGATGAAATCAGGCACATCGATACCAAAACAATACTTGATTAGAAGAATGTTGAGGACTACAAAAGCACTTCGAGACAGGAACCGTTTAGTAGTTGACTTGAAGCCCCGAGTCAGTGGCAAAGATACCAAATCACCCTTCACATTGCTAAGGACTGTTGCAGTAACAAAAAACACACATTTCCATATGTCAAAATCAAAGCAAGTAAACATCAAACGGCACATGTATTAGGGTCAGATTCTGGCCATCATTCAGATCCATAATCAAAATTGAACAACATCAGGTCTGGGCATCAATGAAATCACACTATGTCATGCCCAGAATTGCAACAGTAATAAACAACAGTTCCATCACAGATATAAGTACTACCATCCAAACTGCCCTTTACCTAAACAAGTGACAATCACCCATTTTCCGGAATAATGGAGGAGGCATGACCACCTATTTTCCGGAACAAACTCATCAAGCAACAACAGTTCACAATTTCATAAACTAGTAAACTAGAGGTAATCAACAACAGCAACCCCAAAGTTGAGCAATTAAACCAGAGGTAATCTGAGCAACAGGAACTACAAAAGTTCAAAAACCCCAAAGTTCAAAAACCCCAAAGTTGAGCAACTACGAATTTCAGAAACTACAAAGTGAACCTCATCTACAAAGCTCAACAACTACAAATTTCAGAAACTAATTCTAGAGACTAATTCCAATGAACTGTGATCACTTATAATCTAATTCCAGTGAACTGTCATCACTAATCAGCTTACTCCAAGTTACAACTTGTCACCACTTGTTGGCTGGATTTTCCCAAAGTTGAGAGACTAATTCCAGTGACCTAAACCATACTGAAACATAAACAAGCAGACCAGACATTTATAATAACGAATAAACAATACAAGAGCTAACAAATTGTCAATAACAAAAAATAAAATTAGAAACACTTACAATCAGAGTCCAAGTCAATGTGCTCCTCCTCCTCATCTACCTCCTCGTCCTCATCATTCAAGTCTTCCTCGTCATTCAATCTAACACTTTACGATTTGCTAAGGAAAAAAATACCCCAATTAACTTTTATAGAACAAGTAACATTTAAGTTTTCAACAATTAAATGAACATATTTACAAGCATACACGTACATTCCTAGAAGTTTTGGACAATTTCTTTTGTCGTGCGTCTGGTTCATTAACCCACAACCATTGCACCGCCTACCCTTCTTCTTCTTCTTCTTCTTCTTCTTCTTCTTCTTCTTCACAGCCTTCTATTTTCCTCCCGTAAGCCTTTTACCACAACCCTTTGTCCTAACTGGAAATGGTTCTTTGAGACTATGTTGGCTCTCAAGAGAAAAAGGCATGTTGACGCTTCCAGCTTGCCCTTCCACATCTTCAACGCTTACATGACTCCCTTCCACATTTTTGATTCCACGCTTTCTTTGCACAACTTCGGTTCCACGATTCCCTCCCACGTCTTCCGTTCCACGATTCCCTCCCACATTTTCTCGCATAGCATCCTTTCCACGCTTCTTGGCTGCAAATCTCCTTTGAGCTTCTAACAATATTTGTTTCAACTCTTTTGTATCATCTTCACTTAACACAGCTTCATCAATAACATTAGACGCAAGTTGGAAGAGACTATTGCGCATCACTATCAAAGATGTGTCACATATTTCATTCACCGTCCCACCCAAATCATCCATAACTCTACCAGTTTTTGCAGCTTTAGTCCACCTCCACAAGATGTATTGCTCTGGTAATTCCATAATTTGCTTCTTTGAGAAGTACGCCAACATATGCCTACGTGGAATTCCATCACTTTCAAACATCTTGCAACTGCATTTAACAAAGTTTGATGACTTCTCTAACGTAAGCTCACAACCTTTTGAATCAGTCTCCGTTACTCTTCGAACATTGTACAAACAAAGGTGGTCATCTTTAAATGTGCTCTTGACCACATACTTCTCACTTTCAACAACTTGCTCTTGAAACTTGTTAAAAATAGTGTGTACAATTCACTCATTTGCGATTCCATGACCCGCCCAGTTACGGTTTGTGGCTTTTCATTAACATCTTTATGATCGGCATCAAGTTAACTATGCCGCATTTTGGAAAGTCCCCTATTAAACCATGTCACAAAATCCATCATTGAATTTTGATGAGACACGTAATTCTTGAAGAAGACATGAGCACCTTCAACTCTTTGACTACTAGTCAAGTGGGCCGGAAAAATGTGTCGAGAATATGCAGGAACCCATCTCTCACGGATTTGGTACATGGAATTTAACCACTCATTGTTGTCTAATTTCGCTACAACCTCTGCCCATCTTCCTTCAAACTCCTTAGGCCTCTCGGATTTCCAAATACATTTACTGAACTCGTCATAATGTTCCTTGTAGGAAATTGCACTGATTTTTCTGAAAAATTTGGTCAAAATGTGCCAAATGCGATACCTATGAAAAGTATTTGGAAGAACCGTACGAATTGCATTTCCAATGGCCGGATCTTGATCAGTTATGATCATTTTGGGCGGGCCACCGAGCATCGCTTTCAACCATTGCTTGAGAAACTAATCAAAAGCATCAATCTTTCACCACTTAAGAATGCACATCCTAAAAGAGTAGTCTGCCCGTGGTGATTTACCCCTACCATAGGTGCGAAGATCAATTTATAACGGTTTGTGTTGTATGTTGTATCAAAGACAACCACATCCCCAAAATATTTGTATGCCTTTCTACAATTGGCATCCGCCCAAAAACAATGAACCATCACACCCTCATATTGCTCAAATGCAAGAGTAAAACCGGAATTCTTTTTTTGCTCATCCTTAAAATGCTCAAACAACAAAGTAGTGTCATGTCCCTTTAACGCTTTCCTCCTATTGCTTTCCGCATTATAAAGATCTCATAGTGTACATCCTACATTTTAAAGACCTCAAGCATCCATCTCTAAAAGACTCATTTGTTGCAGTGCTGGCAC
The DNA here is from genome assembly GCA_020921065.1 of Vaccinium darrowii. NCBI lineage: Eukaryota > Viridiplantae > Streptophyta > Magnoliopsida > Ericales > Ericaceae > Vaccinium > Vaccinium darrowii. The sequence continues at coordinate 29,802,441 of CM037160.1, forward strand.
ATTAGCATTTGATAGTTGTTGTGTTAAATTTCTTTTCGCAACTGTGACTGCATGATGCGAGTGCAACAAATGCACCTTCCTTGGGGTCGTGAGAGGGTGGTTATGACCCTCCACGAATTGCCTAACAAGAACCCCCCCCCCCCCCCCCCCCCCCCGACCGGTCTTTGACAACTACCAGTCTTGCACCACAACCTTCTCTAGTTAGCCCCCGTCTCCGTACGGTGTGTGCAGTTTTATTTATCTTTAGTTTTCTCACCCCTTCTTTATAACAAACATATTCCTTTCTAATGATTTCACCATCCTTACTCTTCTTACTAGAATTCAATCGCGTACCAAATCCACCTTCTTAAATTTTGAGGGCGTGACATTGAAGGGATGAACAAGCATGGGATCTTGTTTAGCTCATCCTAGGGTTGGTCTTGAGTGTAGGCCTGATAACAGACATTGTTTCTGAATTACTATTCAAATGGTGCACACAACATGCATTATTTTTGTGAATGGCAGACCAGGAGCATCTGGGCAAGGGTGTGTAGGATATAATTGACGATGTCAGCTTGAGCCAGAGAGATCTAGCAAATAATTAAGATGTTCTAGAGTTGTTTATCCCAGTTTGGGGGTGCAATAAAGCTTGGCAAGGAATGCAGTATGTCAATGGAGACAAGCGCCATCGTCTTCCCAGAGGATATGTGAGACCATTTAGTGGATTGAGTCTTTAGTGTGAGCAAAGGGATCATTGATGGTTCTCTGGACAAGTAGATACAAGAGTGGTAGATATATAGTAGGAGGATCTCCCATATGCCATGGGTCCCCATGTTTTGTGTGAGGACAATGGTGACTTTTTTTTTCTCCCTTCCCTATAAATTAGGTCGAATGCTCAGTGATTGAGTGTAGTGTAGTAATGTACAGAGAGAGCGTGCGATTGAGCTAGCTGGAGCCTGTTTGGCTCCAAGAGGGAGTTTTTAGGTAGCCTGTATATTGATTTATCTACATATGATTAAAAATTTTCTCTCAATTCTTTGTATGTTGTGTGGTGAGTGACCCCTGGGCACTATGGCCAATACTCTTGCTACAACCGCTTTATGTGCTCTGTTACCAAAATTAATTAAAAATTTTATGACCTTTACTCCCGATTCCTATTGCCAGTAGTGACGCCACATACAAATGAGTGGGGTTGGGCGATCCCACGAAGAAAAAATATTATACTATTACTATGTTAAAATTTTCTTTTTATTTGTAAATGACTTCATTAAAATTTAATGTTGACACCACACTTGACAATTTTCTAATCTTTGAAACTACTAAAAGTTGTGAGAAAATACCAAATGAAAGGACTGAAACCCATTTGATATTGTCACCACACTAGATAATTTTCTACTCTTGAAAGCTAGTCATTGTTAAAGCAACATAATACAAATCAAATGGCTAAAATACAGCCCCTCTTTAGTCTTCAATATAGAATTTTCAATCCAACGGTTATTTGTAACACCCCTCTCACATGGGGGGAACCTACGCATACACCTGCCCCGCTTAATGCTAGAGAGTGTTACAATTAACCGTTGTCTCCGAAAACATCAGCTTCATCCCTTTGTTGGGTAGTTGATTAGAGTCCTCGTTAGTTTTCTCTCATGTCTTTCTTACAAATTTAATTTTCCTTCTATGATTTATGTTGATGTTAATGAATGACCCCATGCTCCCGAACTCCTGGAGTCGCCACTACCTATTGTAAACCACAACTATTGCACCACTACTGCCTCTGTTATGCGCCCCACGCTATTCAAAACATTGTTAGAGCAACAACAGCAGAATGGGTACAAGAGTATCTTAGGTAAAATGCCCAAGTGAAACTTAAAAACAAGGGACATTTACCATCAGGTCACTCTTGGATCCCATAATTACCATCAGGTCAAGCCCAATTCTAAAAAATTCCCATAAGGTCAAAGCGATACCATATGAAAGTGCCTAAACCACTAAAACTCTATAATAGGAAAGTGCACCCTAAACCTAAACTCTAGGGTACCCTACGACTAGGGTACCCTATCAAAGTGCCCCTAAACCTAAACTCTAGGGTACCCTACGACTAAGGTACCCTAGGTACCTTATGACTAGGGTACCCTATGAAAGTGTCTAAAATCCTAGGGTACTCTACGAAGGTGCCTAAACCACTAAAACTCTATAATAGGAAAGTGCACTCTAAACCTAAACTCTAGGGTACCCTATGAAAGTGCCTAAAATCCTAGGGTACTCTATGAAAGTGCCTAAACCACTAAAACCCTATAATAGGAAAGTGCACCATAAACCTAAACTCCAAAAAAGAGTGACTTACCTTAGTGGTAATTAGACATCTCTTTTCTAGATCTAGAAGTAATAATCCCTAAAAACAAAGCCCCAACAGTTTCTCTACTGCTTTAGGTATTTTTCCTTTAATTTTCTCTAAATTTACTACCGTATCTCTGTAAAAATACCGAAGCGCTGTGCTTCAACAATCCATTGTTTTACTTTTTTTTTTCCTCTGCCATTTCTCTTTCTCCTCTATCCCTCTCCCTCTCAGCTTTTTACTCTCTCTCTCTCTCCTACTTTTTACACTTTTATAATATTTTATAGAAATAGAGAAAGTAATAGAAAGGATTGTTGGAGTTCTGAAAGAGATGTGAGTAGGTAAAGTAAAAAATGTACACTGTTCACCAGGTTTTTTGCTCAAATTATACGTAAACTTAGGGGCGGACGCATGATTTATCATTTGGGAGGGGGGGTCAAGATTTTGCAATATTTAGTTCTTTTATTTCATTTTGATGGTTTCCTATGAGTTACATACAAATTTTCAGATAAAACATCAAAGTATTTTCGTACACACAAATTTCGTTCAGAATTTATCATTAGGAGTGTGTTAAAATGATGAAATCACAAAAAAAGGAAAAAATCAAGGGGGATTCGGTGAATTATTTGGGGAATGTTGTAAATATTTCTAGCACATTTGGGGCAAGTGAATTATTTGTGGGGCAAGGATAAGAACATAAAGACAACTAGATATACTCCTGTAGGGCAAAATTAAAAAAATATGCGTATCCTGGGGAGGATTTCCGGCTCAGGGGGGTTTGCCCCTACATAAACTGCTGCTGCTGCTCTTGCTCTTGACATCATTTCGGACAGACTATATGTCCAGATTCATTGGAGATAAAATTACCTCCCCACCTCAAAAGATAAAATCATGCTTGATTTTAGCAACTTGGTTGCTAAAATTTTTTGGAGAACTTAGCCTAACTAGTAATCCAAATCTCGTAAACATTATTAATATCATTTCGGACACCTTAACATCTGATCTTGATTCATGCATGCATATGATCCTTTGGATAACGAAGAGTCACTTTCATGATAATAGTAGGCTCGTGAATTCGTCACGAGTCGCGACCAGTCGACAACGATTTTATTCTAATCTATGATATGAAAACAAACAGAGAGAGACTATTATATATGTATTATATGAAGTTGATCTAGTTCAGTTACTTGGGTACCATGTTTCACGTCCCTTATCGTTTCCCCAAACAATCTCTAACTCCGAAAGCCCAAGTTGTGCAATTTGTTCATTAATGTTGATGAAAGATTGGCCACGGGACACCCCCTATTTGCACAAAAGACATATATTTTAATGGATTTGGATCCTCTAGTTCAAAAAACAAATAAATCAACTCAGAAAGTCTAAGTGTCCAGAAAGGGCTCTCAGAATTTACCTAAAAAGTGAAAAGCAACGGCTGAATTTCAAATTCTGGGTACATTATGGGGGTGTAACAGTGTTAATCAACTAGGCCAGTCCAGGTCTAGTGTTTTCGAGTAATTTTTGGCCAACTTTTACGTTAGAATCTTTCATCATGTTACTAACTTATAGAAAAGTTTAATCTGCCTTTTATCAGATTGATCAAGGATATTGATTGAGAAACGATTGAATATTTGAGTTAATAAATTCCTATCTAGTGTGGTTGTTTGTTCTTTTATTTGTAAATGTGATCCAAAATAAAATCGATCAACATTTTCTCAAACATACAGAAGAATAACCACAAAAGTACACAAATTAAATTGGTTAGTCTCATTCTCAATGTGATTTTGACATGGCTAAACTTCTCAACATGATTTACAAAATGAACAGTTTTGATTATTAAAGTGAGCCCGAGATAATTTTGAAAATGTCAAATTAGACGATCAGCCTTTTGTCCAAACTGCAGAGGATCTTGGTTGAATTTTCAATATCAAAAAGGTCTCTTTCAACATCAAATGGAAGTTTTTTCCTATGGAGAACTGATTTAAATGCTCAACTTCTGAAATTTGTTGGTTCATGTCTTGCAAGACTAATTCCGCACCCTATAAATACGTGTGCCCATGCATAATATATGCATGCACAGTACTCTACTTTCAAGCAAAACCGTTTTTGTCTTTCATTTCATCAGTTGATCAAATGATAAGCAAACCACTTATCATCCTTGAAACCATCTTTTTTCTCTAATGGTAAGTTGATTGCTACTAGCATTTTTTCTTCCATCTCTCTCTCTCTCTCTCACACACACACACACACACACACACACACACACAGGCTTTGTCCAATTCGAGTTGCCCACATTATCCATGACCTGAAAACTTCTAAGATGATCCATGTGAGGCATTACAAGCATTCTTTCGACGGTCATCCGACATGCGACTTTTGTACATGAAATTGGAAAAAAAAAAAGAAAGTATCATCTAACCAATTGTGGATGGCTCCAGTAATTCCTTAATATGTTATTGAGCTAGTACGTTAATTGAATCCATTCCATCTTCTCACCATATACATGTACAAATGGTGTTCTTTTAGAAATTTATAATAGGTAGCTTGTTGTAAGAAATACTCCAGTTAATAAAATTTCTTCCCCTACTGAAAACTTCATCCAAAAACTTAAAAGTTAATAGGAAAAATAACAACTTTAGTACGTATTTATATCCTCAACACGCTTCTGCATATCTCTAGAAAACAGAAAAGCATCCCCGAACAAATCGGGGCATAACTACAATAACTTGCTCTCTCTATCTGTATTTACATATTTATGTAAGTACATAAACTTAAATTGTTAACCACCACCAACTTATCTAAAGCTTAAACTATTAGAGGAAAACTTTGTATTTATATTAATCTCAAGCACTTTCTCTTTTCATTTCTTTATGGGTCAACTCTCAAAATTTTCTTTGATGACTATAGGATGAGCAACAGCTTCGAAAGGCCGTCTCCGATGCTTCCATTGAAATAAAAAAAATTGGGACTGACTTCGAAACCATTGTGAAAATAGATGAAGTGGAGGGAGCAAAATGCGAATGCTGTGGCCTAGAAGAGGAATGCACTCCGGAATACATCAGAAAAATAAAGGATTGTTATTCAGGCAAATGGGTTTGTGGGCTTTGCTCTGAAGCAGTTAAAGAAACACTAATTAGAGAGCCCAAAACAGCCATTGAAAGAGCTTTGAGCAGTCAAAGAGAGTTTTGTCAAGAGTTTCATTGTTCCAGACTCAATCCAAAGCTTTCGTTAACGTGCGCTATGAGGAGAATAGCAAAAAGAAGCTGTGAGAATAGGAATTCTAACAACTCCTCGTCGTCGTCGTCGAAGATTGCTAGGAGCTCTAGTTGTTTCCCCAACATTGATCTTAGCATGAAGTAATGAAAAATGATTTTTGCAAGACTTTTTTCCTATCTGCACTCTCTTTCTGTCTTTATTCACTTGAAATTATAAAATAACCCATCATATATAGATATTGAATTAAGAAGTAATGATAATTTGGTTATTCTTGTGAATGAGAACAAGATCAAGGAGCGCACAAGGAGAAAAAGCGGGGTGTGCAAAAATCATTTTCATAAAGTAATAAAGTAATAAGACAGTTTTTTTCAGGATTTTGTAGGAATACCCTTTGAATTTAGGGTTATCAAGTCAATGTTGCTGATCAACAGTTTGCTTCGCCCTTTATCATTATTATAGCAGTTCAAAGTTTGGACTAGTTTCTTCCTCTCACAATAACAAAAAATTTAAAGTTTATGCTGCTTATATCACTATAAAATAATTAATTTTACCATCAGGGATTGCTTATCCATGGTGGGAAAAGGCTACAATACACACCCTTATTTGGATATGTATGATACACACCCCTCCAAAAGTTACAATTTTTTTATAAAAATTACAAAACACTCCAAAATGTTACGAATCATAAAAAATGTTACGATGAAAAGTTACGAAAAACAAAAAAATGTTACAATTGTCAATGAAGTAACACAATCTGGACCATACAATAAGTGCATATAGTACACACCTTTAATGGGTGTGTATTGTAGTCATTTCCGTCGTCGTGACTAATGGTGAAATGATATATAATCACATTGAATACAAAATCTCGACTGGGTAAATGAAGGTCGCGGGTTGACAATTATGCTCTTCCTGTGATATTGCATGCATATTCCACACTTCGTTGGATTTTATATTGCAGCATGTATGATCCGACTCATAAATATTTTAGTCCAACAAAGAATTATTTTGTCAGCTAAATTAGATGCATATAACCTAATCTGAGACTCAAATCCAGTCAAGCAAATTAACTGGCCTTCGTTTAATTCCAGACCTTGGGGTATGGCGTTGTCATGGTGTGCTAAATGAACGACACCGCTCATGATCTCTCTATTTTTGGTAACCAAACCACTTTTAATTTCCACGATGTGTAGTTATAGAGACAATCTTTTTTACGGATCATCCGTAAAAAGGGGATTTGCACCGAGCAAATTCCCACCGTCCATTACTCCATTCCGAGATCCAACGGCTTGGATGATGTGCACTCTCTCTCCTCATTAAAAGCATCTTAAGTTTTAAAAAAAAAAACAAAACAAAACCTGCACGGCATCTGAGCCGTTGGATCCCGGATGGACGGTGGAGATTTGCTCGGTAAAAACCCCCTTTTGACGGATGATCCAGAAAAAAGATTATCACGTAGTTATAATACTTTTGTGAGAGATGGTAAATTTTAAAAATGTATCGGACATAGCTGTATATTGTAGCAATGTAACGGTAGGTGACCATGGTGCATGACAATTCGTTGTGATCCCAGTTGCTCGTGTTCTTTTTGGTTTTTGTAATCTCTTATTTGGAGATTAATGAAATTCTATTTCGCTGTTCGAAAAAATGATTCCAAATCATACATACCACTTCACAGTCGGTATTTTTAAAAAAAATTTAAATGAAGAGATCATCTAACTGGCTGATAGGCACGCAGTATCGTAGATAAAAGTGCCTAAATAGGGTAGTTTTAACACGTTGTTATTTAATTTATTCCCTATTTTCCACTTGATGCGCTGCTTCGGTATGTTTTTGTGTTTTTGTTAATTTTCAGGAAAATAAGGCTGTTTTAGCGCCAAGATTGGATTGCAGAGACTTGAAGGCCGTGATAGAGCTTGAGGGCATGGAAGATTGTTGGGACTAAGTATTGAAGTGGAATTCGCGAGGAAGTGATCAGAATCACCGTGAGCGCTACATGATTTTGTAGGAGCGCTCAAAAGTGGCACAACGGAGCTTGGAAAGCGTCTAGAGCCTCGGTGAGCGCTACACCGAAATGTGTGTAGCGCTACCGAGCAAACAAGGGTCAACGGTCAAACAGGGGGGTCAACGGTCAAAGCGGCCTTAATGGGTTAGGTAGCGCTACACCAAAATAGGTGTAGCGCTACCGAGAGCTTAATTGGGTTTTGGAACGGTGGCGTTTTGTGTCTCATGTAAAGTTAATCTCGTTTTTCTGGATTTTTAATTGTAATTAACGGGGATTCCATATAAATACTCCCTTTAACACTCGAAATTAGGGTGCCACACTTCATAACTTAGGCTTTATTTTCTTAACTTTGGCTGCTGTTCTCAGGATTATTTTTCAGATTCAAGTCTAGTTCAAGTTCTTGAAGTTTTCCAGCATTTTGGTTTCTTGGTGTTCGAATCCGTTCTTCTCATGCAAGTTTGTGGTATCGTATTTTATTTTTATTTCAATTGTTAAAATCATGAGTGAGTAATTTCATAGAGTGCGGCCACGGAGCGAAGGCGTCCCGTGACTAGTTTAATTAATGTTTTTACCTCGGGTTCGAATTAATTTAATTTTTAAGCAACTTTAGAAGACGAAAACTCTTCTAACAAACAAAACCCAGGCATCGCCGAAATTCGAATGCGCACAGAAACTGGTGACAGGTGGTGCGCATTTGTTAGGGATCCTTTTTCCTATTATGAAATCAACAAATTGAATAATTGTGGCCCGAGTAAACATTGGTTAGGCTAGTTGCGGATGCTGGGCTTCCACGGCTGTACTCTCCTCTTCAAATCCATATTCAGTTAATTTAGTTTGGTAATCGAGTTAGTAAATCAACCTCATTAATCGAATTAATTTTTCCCCGTGACTGTTCTATATAACACATCACTTTTTATTTAATCCGATACAGTAGTCGACGCTACCTAATTCGAACCACTCGATTATTATTGCACTATTCATTCTTTTTCTTTTTTTGACAAAAGAAATTTATTTATTTTTAAAGAGGATATAAAAATTAAGAGGTCAAAGACGCAACAGCAAACCACAAATGCCAATCAATACATCGCAAAGGCAATTTAATTAACTTTTTTTTTTCTACAGCCACGCCCATACATACCCTAGATATAGATAAATAATTAGATGGTCCCATAGCTATTCATAGAGTTCATGCTTTAGATTGAGCGCAATAAGTACCATATGGTCCCCAATTTTCCCAATCCCCAAAATTAATCCTTCCTTTTTAGCAAAACTAAGCAAATCCCGCCCAAGTTGGTGGAAAAGTCCCACATTGCACGGGGTTGCACACGTACGTGCGATATGTGCTACTTTAATTAGGGTCTTAAGAGCAAATCCAATGCAAGAGCTATACTTGGTTCTATAGTCATAATTTGACACCAGACATCAAAAATCCAAATCCAGAGCAGTGCTATAATTGGTTCTAAAATGGCACAAAGCTAAACTTGGTTCTATATTTAGAACCAAGGATGGCTATAGCCATCCTTGCCATGTCATTCTCCAACTGCCAAATACCAGAGAAATGGGTGGGAAACACATACCTGAAAAGTGGCCGGCCGGAACTCAACGGTTGTTACCTTCGCCGGAATCAATGGTGATTTCCTCCACTGAAAAACCCTCAACTTCCATGGCTTGACTGCAAATAGTGATTCCGAGATGGGTGTTTGTGAGAGAGGGGGGAGAGAGAGAGAGAGGGAGAGAGAGAGACCGAAGTCTGAGAAGATCGGCTTCAATGGAGTATTTCCCCATCCCCAATTTTTAGATCTGAAAATTGTCTTCTGTAGCACCACGTTGGTTGTGGGGAAAAGATAGACTACATGGGAAATTATTTGGTGCAGCCTTGGTTCTAAATTGGTGTGCCCAACGGGCAAATGAAGGAACAAATTAATTTCAACGGCTAATCAACGGCAATATGTTACCCAAGGGCTATTTTTTGATTTTTTTTTTCATTCCAACGGTAATTTTGTTGGGTTTCCTATAAATAATGCAATTGTTCACCCAATTTGACACCAATTGTCTTCTTCTTGTATCTATCACAAACCTCCCAAAAATGAGGTGGTGGGAAAGTTAGTTAAATTTAGAACTGTTTGGTTCTAAAATACAACCAAGCATTGGAGACTGGGTGCTATTTTAGCACCAAAAACCACTTTTTGGTGCCAAAATATAGCAATAGCTATAGCTATTTTAACAATTGCATTGGATTTGCTCTAAAAACTGTGAGGAATGGTCCATCTTTAGCAATTAATTCACGTAAATGTCTTTTCCTGACATCCGTAACAGAAACTCTATCCTTTTTCAATCAAGCTAGTAGGACAATGGATTAGGGAGCTCGTCTGGACATTCAATTTAGAGAGGGAAGGAATTTTAACTTAAAGAAACTTATTGAAATGGAAGAGGAGGAGATAGTTGAAAACTTGAAAGAGTCTCAGCTTCTGGTCTTGACAATCTCGAGGATGATGCCTGTGATTTTGAAGACTTGGACGATAGTGGTTCTCTCTTATTGGAATTTTAATTTTTGAATTCATGTTGGTATGAAGATGTTGTGATGTTTTTTTATTCGGTTTTGTCGGTTTGTGATTTTTCTGTCTTTTTGGCTGTCTGATTTTTTGGGTTTTTAGTAGGTTGCGGTTTTGGAAGAGGTTTTAAAGGGTTTTTTTTTTTGGTGGGGATTCTTAATTTGGAGATTTTGGGGCTGTGGTTGGTTTCTTGCCTTAATTTTCCCAAGCAATTTCACGAAAACAACGCCAAATTTCCAATGAATAGCTTACAACAGTCAACAGTTATCGAGGCCAATAACACTACAACTCAAAATCCTGGCTTCTCACCAAAAACAAATGTATCCCAGCAGTTTGCACCCCTGAAATTCCTTAAAACCGGCCTATCTCTATTCCAATCTCTTCTTCCGTTAAAAAAAAAAAAAAGAGTAAAACGCTCGCGCAAACCTTCTGCGCTCTAATTGCAGTTGTTAACTTCATTTTTTTTTTACTGATAACTATACATTCCATGTGAACTCCTTATTGTATAGTCTGGTCATCGTGCTCATGAGGTCATTGCCTACGTTGGACCGGCAATTGATCTTTAGGGCAGCGAGGAATTTGTTGACAATGGTGGTCGAGCCATAAGCTAGGGTTACGAACTCCACCGATGACCGGTGCTTCGCTGTCACGGTTAGGGCTAGGAAGCTTATGAGGTAACCCATATTTCTTTTCCTGTTGGGCTTCTTCTTCTTGGTTATAAAAGAAAAGAATGTGGGTGTAACGTAATCTTTTTTTGGTCTTTATAGACAAGCTAGTATGGTATTAAAGACTTGAGTTCGTTAGACCTTTTTATCTACTAAAGGCCGCACATGTGATATGTGTGCAAGTCGGACTTTGACAAAAATAATGAACAAAAGCATCCGGCCGGCTTATCGTATGATCGAGTGTGCATTGAGCTATCTTCTTTTTGTAGATAAACAACAATATAATAAAATATCACATAAAAATAGCTATTCATACTTTGACATGTTTACGCAATGTATTGTGACAGATTGCACGTAAGTAAATAATACATTACCATGCTAACGCTGCCATCGCCGCCGCTTTTTCTACTATCTAATATTTAAGCGCCCTTCAATCAAATTTTGCAAATTGATCGTGTTTGCTATAATGGAGGTCAGCCATTTTTTACATTAAAAGCCTATCTTTATTACCTACATAGATTTTTAAAATTGATGTTGTAAGTGTGACAGAATATAATCCAATAGACTGCGGAATTAGAAATCTTGTAGTGCAATGGTGTAGGCTGTATTGCATAGTGAATTGTGTTTTTTTTTTTTTTTTTTTTCTGATAGGCAAAAATTTATTAATGAAATCTTGACAAAGGGTACATCAAGATGGGGGAAGAGGGGAGGTGACTTCAACCAAAGGTTGGAGAAATTGAAACACCCACAGAACAAACCCAATAACACCCAAACGGCCAAGTCCAAAACACCTAAACGCCTAAGCTCAAAAAAGGCAAACCAAATACTCCCTCCGTCCCATAAAGTTTGGTTCTTACGAAACTACGTACAATGTTCAAGATAAAAAATAACGTGCTTACGAAAATAATTTTTTAGTCAATATGGATCTTGTTTGATAGATCTCATCGAGAACTTTTATACGGTGCAAAAAAAATTCAAAAATTATTTTGGTAAATACATTATTTTTTAGTTTGTAAATTGCACGTAGTTTCGTAGGGACCAAACTTTACGGGACGGAGGGAGTATAACAATGAGGCCCAAAACCAAAGAGGCCCAAACCCTAAACACAAGAAACCCTAGCCATTAACTTCCGTCAACCCCCACCCCACGGCAGATACCACCAGCACACGCCACTGCTAAATCACCCATTAGCAACTTTAGAGCATCTTTAGTATACTATCTAAAAAATGTTTGCTAAAGTGTACACCTAAGCACATGTAGGACCCTATTTTGTGTGCTAAGAACTTAATTAGCTAGCTCAAGAGAAATGCACTGTAATGAGACTCCTTAAAAATGTTCATAATCTTTTAGAGTGGGACCCATTTAAGTGGTGAGGGGTGCCAAGTGGTCCCACAAAATTCTCCTCTCCTTCCCTTCTCTCTCTCTCTCTCCTTAAGTCTCTCCCCCAATTTAGGTATTCAATTAGGGCATTTTAGATGGTGAAAGGTGCCACCTAGGATTTTACGGGGTCGATTTTTGTGCACTAGAGACCATTTTTTTTAGTTTTCCTTAGCTAACTAGTTAGGGTACTTTAGGGAACTCTTTTAGGTAGTGCACTAGAGATGCCCTTAGCCAATACTTGCCGTTATAGAGACCGGCTATATCCAGCAATGAAGACCGGCGGTGAGCCGAACTCACCAAACGGAGAAAAGGGGGAGTTGCAATCAAACTACATGAAGTTTTAGAAGCCATGACCTTAATTTAATCCAATAGGGAGTCACAAATCAACTTCATACTTTATAGAGCACCCAGATTCCATTTCCAAGGCACATGCACATCCATCTAAATATCCAACAACAAAAATGAGTGGTCATTGAAACTAAGCTCTCGATCAGTATCCATTATAACTGGAGTTACACAAATGAGGGATTATTAGTTATTACCAACAAAAATAAATGTGGGATTAGTTGTAATGACCCGTGTGGCATTAGTTGTAATGACGAATTTGAATTAGCATCTTTATTTGAAAACTTTTATTGTTTTTATTTTTATAATTAGAGATTTTTATTTTGAATGACACCTTGTAACATTTGGTAGACGTACAATGGTGTGGGTATGATTGAGAAACTGATTAAACACTGCTCTACCTACGAATTGGACCTATTTTTTATTCGAATGCAAATTGATACAATGTGGGGTAAATCTTTTTCAAAGATTAATAAAAAAAAATTGCCGTTGAAAAAAAAGATACAATGTAGAGTAAATGTTTTCATTTTCTGGTGTTTGGCTATTATTTTTTCTGGAAGTACTTTATTGAATTTGATCAAATAGAAGCCATAAATATTTAACAATTAAGAATATTACATAGGCAGTCAAGTTTGTCGCGCACATTTCAGAAATCAATTTACCGGCCACAAATGAGCAAGTCATTTTTCTCCAAAATGTGTTGATTGGTGGAGGAAGTGGAAAAGTGTGAATGGGTCCATTTTGTTTTTATTTAACGAGTTCACTTAGTGTGCAAGAGTCGAACTCGAGCGAGGATCCTATCCAAGCGAAGCACAAGCAACCCAACTGAGTTGAAAAGAGTGAATCAGGAATTTTGTGCCACCACAATTACTCCATTCACATCAACTTTTACCTCCATTTTACATTTTACATCGATTTTTACCTCCACTTTCCAAATTATCCTCCACCTTTACCCATTAACTTTTCAAAAAGGGCAAAACAGTAAATTCTACATTAGAGCATGTGTGAGCTCTTGTAGGGATATTAAGAAGACTGATGCCACCTTGGCTTTATGGGAGGCTTTCCGGTGTCCTAAACCTTTGGTTCCTTGGACCTCAATGGTCTGGTATAAGCATGCCGTCCCTAGATGGTCCATATTCAGTGGCTTGCAGTGCTAGAAAGGCTTTCCACCATGGATAGATTACAGCGTTGGGGAGTCATATCAAAAGAACCCCTTCAATTATTTGTTCAAAGTTCTCAAAGAATTCCATTGAAAAGTGCTAAAACTTCCCTCTTCCATTCCATTTTTGTGTGTTGGATTCGCTAATTTCCGTAGATTTTGACTACGGTACAATTCAAAGCCCCTCAGATTTTGGTCTTTTAGACTTTTGACTGTCCCTCAAAATAATGGCTATTGGAAAATTTTGCGAGGATATCCCTTTGGCAAACTATTTCAATATAAAAGAAATAGGTACCGATCGCTAAGCCTTGCACTGATAGTACACCAACGGCCTCGTGCAGTCCAGTTTGGGGTTTTTTCACACAAAAGATCCGATCCTCTCATTAATTTTAAAATATTTTTGAATAATTATTCAAAAAATCAACCCAATCGGATAATTATGAGTGATTTGATTCATTTTTTTTAATTTAGAACTCCAAAAAAAAAAAAAAAGATCAAACGCTTATCAGTTAAGTTAATTCTTTTTCCAGACAACTCAAAATTTATTTATTTTTTAAAAATGAATAAAGACCCTTAATCAATGGAAATGGGTCTGCTTCATGTCATGCACACCTCACAAAAAAGAAGAAAAAGCATCCTTGAGTTATTAACATAAAATCATATGAGGATAGCTAAAGGTTATGAAAGGGGTAAAGTAGAAGTGCATGCTTGCTAATTAATTAGTGAAAGTACAAGTTAAGCACTAAAACTAGTCTTTTATGCTATTTATGCTCGTGACTGCATAGTATAATATAGTGGCACAACTCAACTTTTTCTAGTTTATCTACAAAGATGATGGACTGATTCAGCATTTCATCATGCTTCATATAAAATTTGGAAATCCAAATATAAATATACCAGTGGAAAAAATCGAATCAAGTGTACTTTTATACTAATTTTTCAAAATAAAATCAATTGTGCTTTCGGATTAAAATATGAGAAGTCCCACTCCAGCAAATGAGGTGTTACACTATGAGAAGAAGTTCCATTGCGGCATTAATTAAGTATGATTTATTTTTATTTTTTTGGTACTTAACAAATGATATACAGGACTAAATAAGAGTAGCAAGCAGCATCAGGAGTGCAGGTCGATTTTTTGTGCTTATTGTTGTATCTGGGTTTTGGCCGACGGGTGTTGGGCTTTAGGCCTTTGGGTTTGGGTCTCGATTTGGCAACTGTGCTTGTTACCTTTTCTTGCCCCTATTACTCTTGTGCTCTTTCCAAGTTCATCTTTCAAAAAAGGAGTGAAGGTCGATGGTTACACAGAAAAACTACAATACTAGAGAACATAAACCTAATCAAGAAACTGCCTAATGTTAAGGCTGTCCCTTAACATAAACTGGATAAGGGAGGATCAAAAGTAACAACAAGATCTCCCTCTTGTTCAGCACCAAGGTGGGCATGGCGATCTGTGCACTGGTTTGCAATACGGTAAACGTGGATGAGGGTGCATCCCGAACAATTGAGAAGATAATTGTCATCATTGATTATGTTGCTTAGAGGGTGATTTATGCTCGCTCCTTTAAATAGAATAACCGGAGTTTGAGAGTCCGATTCAATCTGAATCTTTGTCAAGCCTTTTTACAAAATTATCATAAGCCCTCTGTATATGCTCCAAATTTTTTATTCCGAGCTCAAGTCAACCGCTATTCTGCCATAGTATCCTAATGTCCATGCTCCTTGATCATTCCTGAAAATACCACCAAATCCTGCTTTTCCATTGCTATCATATCGGCACCTGTCCGAATTTGCTTTAGTGCTGCCTGTGGTGGGAAGAAACCAAAGAGTCAGATAATTGATTTGAGGGCCAGATGCGAGAGGGGATTTGAAAGCTTCCACTATTTCAGATGCATAGGAAATTAACACTTTGGAGCTCACTTCAACCACTGAATCAAAGTTATCAAAGCTTTTCCTGTTGCGATCCTTTCAAATTTGCCAAAAGGTGGTGCATAAGAGTGTGTTCCAATGTATTAAGTTTCCTATGTTTGAAACATTTTTCTTTTTCAAGTTGGGAGAAAACCATTCCAAAGTGGAGTTTACAAGTCGATCTCGCATTACTCGATCCGATGGGAAACTATCCCAAATAGCCAAGGCTTTAGGACATTCCCTAAACAAGTGAATTATACTTTCTCAGGAGTTATTACATCTAGGATAGAAGTCCGAAGATGTAATTCCTCTCCGGGCACAAAGAAGGTTTGTGGACGCCCCACAAAATTTCAAGTTTATGAAAATGGTTTTCATTCTAGGAGTCGCCACCCGGATTTAAGGACCGTACCCGAGAAACCAGTTTGAAAATGACTTTTTTGCCCATATTTTGAAAAAGGTTTTCACCGGCCCATCGTTACCAAGACTTCTCGGGTTCGGGAGCTAAGTTACGAGAGGGAAAGGTTTTTAAGGCACCCCTGTCCCACGACACAATATTCGGTCTATACTCCAAAATAAGTCAAAATCATGATTTTCAAGTTCAAACCATCTTTTAAACTTAATTTTTGGGAGAAATATTGAGTAACAATGTCCTATGCACTATTTTGTACATATTTGAAGAAGGAACAAAGGTCTAAAAATGGTTAAGACATGAGCCCAAACCAATTTTTGGGCACCCACACCAGCTTCTTTGGGCACCCAAACTATCTTTGGGTGCCCAGATTCCCCTGCTATGGGCGCCCAGATAGTGTCCAGGGTGTGATTTATTCTTTGTGTTGGGGTGTCTGGGGGTCATTTTTTGGTTCATCAGTAACATTCTGTCATGTTTATGTGTTGTTTATAGTATCACTCTTCATCATCACTCATCCAAAACACGTATCACATGTATCCACAGCTTTCATTTTGATGCTGTAATCTCTCACCTTGTTTCGTGAATCAAGTTGGTTTAAGCAATATTTTTCGTCATCCCTTCTTGCATGAAATGGAGCTCTTTATGTATATAAACACCAACAAAATGATTTTTAACTTGAGAAAAAGATGCATGAGGCTTTTCTATATAAGTGCAAAGAAGGCCCCCTTAAGGTGCCTAGAATGAGTGTGGGTGCACTTGAAAATCCTCATTTACCCCCTGTTATGCTTCACAGCATATAAACCTGACTTAAAAAGTGTACAACCCACAAACCCCCTTTTAAAACATGATTTGACCTCCAAATTAACTTTAAAACTTACTTTATGGCATATTCAAACCATGATCTCTACCTCCCAACCCCCAAAACATATTATAAATGAATTTGAAACAATAATAAACTGTTTTGAAGTGGGAATGTAGTAAAAGAGAGAGAAACTAGGCGCCCAAAGGGAGGAGCTTTGGGCGCCCATATTCAATATGGGTGCAGAGCTTTGGCCCCTTTTGTTACACTTTTAACCTTCCCAAGTCTTCGACTAGTATTAGGAACTAGCAAAATCTTGGTGGTGTCCCTCAGAGAACCCTTTGAACACTTTTAGGTAGGTAAACTACCTTGGATGCTTGATTTTGAACTTGGGTGTATGCTTTAGGCTAATTTAGGAGATTGGGTGGACTGGAATCTAAACCATTAGATCTTTGGAGGCTTGATTTTGGATGATTGATGTTAGTATGATCAGTGTGGAGTATGTATTTGGGCTTTTTGCAAGGCAAACAAGTGGGTTTGTGGTCTTTTGGAGGGTGAGAGGGGATGGCTTTGGTTTAAGATGATTTTTCTAGGAGAAATTTGACAGAGTAACAACTTGGGAGACCAAAGGATTAATCATCCTCTGAAAATGGGGGTGATGGGAGTATTTATAGGAGATTAAGGATTGGTTTAGCCCCTTAGGGGTTGTTAGGGGTCCAATTAGACCACCTAAACACCCCACTACCTCTCTCAAAGATCCTCTGCAAATATCAACTGATAAAATCTCCCTCATGATCTTCTTGCTCAAGTTCAACTTTAAACACACGCAATCTGGAGAGAGGTTCAGGTGCCCAAAGCATGAAGTATGGGCACCCAAAGCATGAAGTATGGGCGCCCAAAGGGTGAGGTCTGGGCGCCCAATGCAAGTCTGGGCGCCTAAAGGGAGACTACACAGCATACCAAATTTCGCGGGGATGCTCTGGGTGCTACCGAACTCTGTTTTGCACATGGTTTAAACCATTGGAAAGGTGGTTGAGTCTACTTTCTAACCCAAGTAGTTTGAACCTAAGATGATTTGTACATCAAAATCCATGACCATTTTACCGTCAAGAGATTGAAAAAACAAGTCATTTTAATAAAATGCGCGCATCTCTCTCATTTCAAAATGCATTGAGACGTATTATATCTCGATAAAGAGGGTTTTGAACGTACTAGAAGGTGGTCCAATCTAGGGTTTATTTTGAAGAGGTTTCCAAGCACTTACTCAAGCTCCAATGTGTTTTGTTGGTCAATTTTCATCATCGGGTCACGGGTTCAAATTGGGGTGTCTACAAGGTTTGTGGGAATTTTGTTGTGTAAGATGAGCCAAATAAATTTTTTAAATTGTATTGTCAGAAATGTATCAAAGGTGGAGGGATAAATAGAATGAAACAACTTCTTACGGCGACGTCGGGTGAGGTAGGGGCATGTAAAAAAGTAAGCGCTGATGTCAAGTATGAAATGGAGCGATCTTTGAAAGCTATCAGTGATAAGAAAAAGG
Source organism: Vaccinium darrowii (assembly GCA_020921065.1). Taxonomy (NCBI): domain Eukaryota; kingdom Viridiplantae; phylum Streptophyta; class Magnoliopsida; order Ericales; family Ericaceae; genus Vaccinium; species Vaccinium darrowii. The sequence continues at coordinate 29,820,727 of CM037160.1, forward strand.
AAAGTCAAGACAAGTATGAGGAATCTAATCCATATGGTCCATCAATTTTTCCTATTGATGGGGATGATTTAGATGACGACGACATTGTTGAAGTTTGTGGTAGCAGTGGAAATAAAAGTAGGGCACTAATGACAAGGAAGGGGAAGGGGAAGGGGAAGGAAATTCCCAAAGTAGGTAATTATTTTGCACCAAGGATCACTCCGGGCTCTCAACCATCTATCAAAAGCACCCTTGCAACGAAAGAAGCTTTGCACAGAGCCCATATGGCTGTTGGGAAATTTTTCTATGATACTTACATTCCTATAAATGCTTGTAACTCCATCTATTTTCAGTCCATGTTTGATGCAGCAATATCTATTGGTCCAGGATTTAAGGTTCCCACTTACCATCAACTTCGAGTTTCTTTATTGATAGACCACAAGAAAGAGCTTCAATTGTTTAGTGTCAGGTGTAGCAGAGATAACAACGGTCTCAACACCAGTGGTGACAACATCCTTCTTCTTCGGCGTCAACGGCATAATACAAGCTTCCTTCTGATGACCTGCCTTGCCACAAAAGAAATAGATTAAAAGGATGTGCTCATAGTCTATAATATATTCATACTTACCCATAGCCACTGAGACTTCTAAGTGTTTGCTCAGAACAAGTTCAATGCAAACACGAGCATAACTTCCTTGGAGCCCGTCAATGATATTGTTATCCACTTTGAGTGGTTTGCCCAATTTTACAGCTATGATAAGGAGACTTTCTTCATCATAGAACTCATAAGGAAGAAATTTAAACAGATACATACGACCGTTTTAATGGCTGACACCATGTCAGCTTTGAACCGGGATGCCATTTCCTGATTGTGAAATAATGATCTTGTATGATCCAAGGGCCTCCCAAATAGGCCTTGTTATAATCAGTCATGGATTCAAAGCGGATTAGATAGAAACCCAAACCTGAAGCTATAGGTCTAGGGGTGAAAAGCCCTTCAAGATTCCAAAGGTTTGAGATTTTATCGAAAGGGGCCTTGAATCTCATGTTTCTTCCCAAAAGCTTGATTATGAGGCAGCCCTTATGGTTCTGATGGATACGTTTCAGATAATCCTTTGATAAATCCATTTAATTCTTGATAAAGTTTTGGGAGGGTTAACATCTGGATCCTCAAACTATTTGGGAGAGTAACAAATTGGTGGGAATTGGGTATGATGGAGATGAAAATGAAGTGATAAGAAAATAGCTGATAAGATAGCTGAAGAAAATGATAGAGTTTCATGCTAACTTTGTTTCAAGAAAACATGCATATTTGGGGTGCAGGATAATTGGTCTCCTATTTTCCCCAGAGGTTGTTGCTGGTTGTTTCCTTGAAAGTTTATGTTGGTGGCCATGAAAATGATTATATGTGGTGTTTATGTGCAAAGGGGGTGCTGGAAAAATTGGGTGCACACTTTGGAGCTATTTGTTATTGTATTTCCTTGCTTTCTATTGTTGCCCAAATCTGTCTTCCATACCTATTTGAATGCTAATTCTAAACTTATGGAATGCTAATTTGAATTGCTGCTCTGATGCTTTGAAGGGTCTTATTTAAATGCTATAAATATCTACTTCTTTTTTAAATGTTCTTGTTGCTGATACTGATCTAGTATGGCTGGGAATGTCACTACTTGCTGCATTAGAGGGCTTCTCCTTTTGTGCTTAAGGAGTACTCATTGCCACTTTTCAAAATTTGAAGCTACTATTGTTGAATCTCCTTACCGTTGATCCATCGAATTGAAGGTTTTGCTTCATATTCTAATATTCTTGTTTAAGGCGAAGAGTAATTTCTGGATGTTATCAAAGATGTGTTTGGATATTAATTTGTTGGCCTCTCTGTATGTGGGTTTTTTTTAGGGTTGATTCTGCTTCTATTGAAATTTGTGAAGGAGGGGACTTTTATGAGAGTGCTTTTGCTATTGGTATCATAAATCAAGAAGGTTGCTATGAGCTACAGGTGGGCATAACAAGAGTCAAATTGCTGTGATGTGATTCTATGTTCAATGTCATTGCATGTGCTCTAGGGAATTCTAGAGAGAATCAAAGCAATATGGAGATTTGGTGCATATGGGAGTTGTCTTATTCTTACATGTTTAGTTTGGTTGACTCCTTGTTAATCAATTGCTATTTCCCTTCGGGTCCGTGGCAGCATATGATTATCATGTGGTGCGGTGCCAACATTGTTGGGATATCTCCTCGCGTTGTGATGTCTTTTGCATTGGCCCCTTTTAATCTTTGTAATGCGTTTTCGAAGATTAATAAAATTCTTTTTTGTAGTTCAAAAAAAAAAAATCTAAATCCTCCTCATCCCTGTCTTCATCAAACTCAGATGGCTCTTGTTTTTGGATTTCCATGGGAGAATTGTGCGCGTTGAGAAGCACAGCTTTGAAAGATCTAGCCTTTTCATTAGCTTTACCTTGGAGTATGAGGATCTGAGCTGACTCCCCTGTGGGATCTTCCATAGGTATTGCTTCTATGAGAATTTCATCCTTGTCCATCTGCAGTGAGTTGTTTTCTTCTAAATCCATAGAGATGATTCCCTCAAGGGAGGAATGATCAAGAGCACCACTTTTTATTTTCTTGGTACTTCTCTCGAGATGATCTTTTTCTTCGACTGATTTTGAATCGAAAGTGCATATCGGTGAGGGGTCAGAACAGAGCATTCTAGAGAGAGAAAGGTGTCACGTTAAGTGTCATGTTTTTTACTCTATATACCGATACATTGTACAATACCAGTGTTATCGCAAGTGTATCAACCCATAATCAATACTTATCATTGAAGTTCATAACGTGTCATGTTTTTTCTCTTTTTTTTTTTTTTCAGGTTTGGCTACTGGTTCGTGAGGCAGCCTGCGGTAGAGTTACGGTTTCGTGGTGCTCCTAGCCGTTTGTGAGAATAGAAATAGCTATTTCTCGGCGGCTGTTTCCGGAGTCCGACGAGTTGTTAAGAACGTGTCGGCACGGGTTGTCTTCATTTGGGATGGTGGCTTGAGGCGGTGGTTATGGAGGCTCTTCCACTCTTTCCCTTCCCCTCTCCTCTTCACCGATTTTCCTCATTGTCTGCTTATGTCCGCTAGTTCCACTATTGGTTGGAGCAGCTTCTCAGCTCAACGACAATGGACGGAGCTCTGGCGGGATGTGGTTAGGGTTTCCTATTTTGGGCTTTCGGAAGGGTTGGGCCTATTTTGGGCTTTTGCGCTTCTGGTTTCGAGCTTCACTGTTTGCATTGGGTTTTCCCTTATGATGTACTGAGCTTCATTGTCTATATTATTTGTACTGGGCTAGGCCATTAGGTGTTTGGGCTTTAGCCACCAGGTGTTTTGGGCTTTATCGCATTAGCCGTTTTTTAATTTCTTTATCTTTGGTGGAGTCCTCTCCCCTCTCCCCCAACTTGATGTACCCTTTGTCAAGTTTCACTAGTAAAACATTTTGCCGATAAAAATTAAAAAAAAAAAAAAACACTTTAGTTTTTCTCAAGTAATTCAAAACCTCTACAGTCGATTTGTGCTCAGTTTAGCATTAGGTTCCCACTACTGTAACCATTACATTGTTCACAGTCATTATTAAGAGGGTGTTTGATGCAGATTATTCTATGGATTATAGATTTGGAATTGTAGATTCCGAAGTCTCAGTTATAGATAATTCATAATTAAAATCTATAAGTGTATTTGCTTAAATTTATACAAAAAAATGATTATGAATCTAGAAAGTGTCCAGTGATATGGTCAGAAAACTAACTTGCAGATGGTCATTTCATGATCACCATAATCATCGTTAATTTATGAAAAATGAATCTAGAAAGTGTCCGGTGATATGGTTAGAAAACTAAGTTGCAGATCGTCATTCCACCATAATGCTCTCCTGTTATTTGTTAGATTAATAGACATTTACAAATGTTTTCACATTTGCTGTTTTCACATTTGCAAATGTGTACGAGCATTCCTATTTAGTTGTTTTGTTAGTATCCCGTTGCAATGTCTTTGTGCTTAGGTTCCTTTAACCTTTGTAATGTGTTTCTAAAGACTAATAAAATTCTTTTTGGCCGCACAAATGTTTTCATATAAGTCATACTACATTAATTGTAACGCCTCGATTTTTCGGAAACGTTAAGATAAATTTTAAAGGCAATTTCACAAAAGATTTCCATAGACGCATCATAATACCGTACCGAAAACAAATGTTATAGTTTTACAACCATATTGAACTTAAATAAATCTGTCAAAATATTACAATTTTGAATAGGACTTGAAGCTCTCAAAATATAGTCGACTAAAAGTGTCCAATGTGACTAAGCATACGGAAACCAAGGCTCGTTGACTTCCTCCACAACAGTGTTGAAATTTGTCTGATCGTACAACCCGTCTGTTCCGTTTTCGGTACCTGGCGAGAGATTACCAGGGCAACGTAGTACCATGAGCGATTGATGCTCATTAGCTAAACCCTACCCGAAACCATAACATACAAACAACATGACATAAAGTGCAATGAAAAAAAAAAATACTTGATTCTTTTTATTTTATCACTACTCTTTTTAACTTACGTGAGATCTAAAATCTCTCCGTGAGATCCGTCCTACCCATAACTGCCAGCATAAGCCCCACCCAATGTGATTCAGACTACTCCTTGCTGATAAAGGTCCCGATCGAAGCTATCAGGTTAGGTACCCAAATCTACGAATCAGCCGACCACGCAAGGAAGGAATAAACCCGAGGAAATCTATATTTCCCGACATGTGACACAAGCACATTTTCATCAAAAATCTCAAACCTGTTCTCGCAGTCAATCCCCACTGTGTCTTACCCAGGGTTGCATTTCTCAACATTTCCCATTTCCATGGCCATCCACCACACTTTACCTTCCAAAAATGCTATGGGTACACCAAAAATGCACCCCAAATGCACACCAAGTGGGTTGTGTGGTGGAGAGAAACCCAACATGGAGCCCACCCAAAAATATAAGTGGCTCCCCATTCGCCACATCACTTGGTGTGCATTTGGGGTGCATTTTTGGGGTACCCATAGCATTGTTCAGAAACTATTGTCTGTCTAAAATTTTCAAGGGTGACGACAAATAAATATGCATGGCAAGAATGCATAATAAAAATGCAACAAAACTCAAACATTTTAAAAAGGAAACATGTAAATTGGTGGTAGAAGGACGTAATTAGCCACATTGTAATTATGGCACAAAATCAGGTTAGGCAGTACACACAAATCAAGTTAAGCAGTAACATTATTAAAATCAAGATGCTCAAATGGTTGGAGTTCCGTTTAAAAAAAATGGTCGGAGTTGGACCCAGTAGTGGGTCTCGCTCGGTTTTGGCTGGAACTCCATTTTTTAACAACTCAAAGCTCTGGGTCGCATAGATAACTTTCTAAAAATCTCATCTACATAAATACAAACATATGTACATTTAGGGAGGCGGATTTAACTACCTCTCTTCCGAAGTTCTAGCACGGTTGGTTGAAGAAAGAAAAAATAGCGGAGTTGAATGGTACTTCGGTGTTGATTCAGTTGCGACGGAACGGATTGATTAACTAGGCTATTTCTACAGCTAGTTTGGTGTTGGGATTTTTTGGACAGTGGATGGAAAAGAAAAAAATGAAAAATAGAAGAGAACAAGTGGTGGGTTATGGAGATGGAGTTGCTACTGTAAGGGTTGAGGAAGTTGTGGTTGAGGTAGAAATAATTCCTTTCAAATTTTTCATCTCTTTCTCTGCCGAAATTTTCTGCCCCTCTGTCTTTTCTTTCGTTTTTTTTTTTTTTTTTTTTTTGTCTGAAATGTGAAGGAAGAAGAAGAGTTTAAAGGTGGTTGAGTTTAAGACTTAATCCTTTGGATAAAAAGAAGTTTGAAGGAAACCTATTGTTTAGGAGATGGAGGAAAGTATTAGTGAGGTGTGTTGATTTCTTATTGGTTGGGGAAAGAGGGAACAAAAAATAGCTAAACAAAATTGATGGTGGAATGATGGGTTTGATTGAAAGCAAAAAGGGCATTTAGTAATATCAGGAACTTAGTTTAGGATTTAGTTAGGGTAATTAGTTAGGACTTTAATGGATATACACATACATATATCTATATACCTACACATATGTATATTTATATATGTAAACAAAAGATGTAATAGTTAATAAGGCCCACTTAGGTTGAATAAATAAAACTTAAAAATTTAACTGATTTAATAAGATTGAAACTCTTTATTTTATATTTTATTGAAAAAAAAATAAATTATAGGACCGTTACAACCTATCCCCCTTAACAAAATTTCGTCGTAAAATTAGGGCGTACCTTGCGTTGAAAATAGGTGTGGATAATTTGCGCGGATTGCATCTTCTTGTTCCCATGTGGATTCTTCTATTCCTCGATTTCTCCACAGAACTCTGACTAATTTGATGGTCCTTCCCTTGATACTTTTCTCCCCGGGATCTTGTATCTCCACCGGTTGTTCTTCAAAAGTGGTATCCTCATCCAAAGTAACTTCCTCCCAATTGAGTATGTGCGTAGGATGTGCCATGTACTTTCGAAGCATGGAGACATGAAATACATTGTGAACTTTAGCAAGTTGTGGCGGTAGAGCTAGGCGGTAGGCCACTTCTCTAATTCTTTCCAAAATCTCAAAGGGTCCGATGTAGCACGGGGACAACTTCCCTTTCTTTCTGAAACGAATGATTCCACGCCAGGGTTTGATCTTTAAAAAGAAGTGATCTCCCATATTAAAAGTCAAAGGTCTGGTCCTCTTATTAGCATAACTCTTATGTCAGCTCTATGCGGTCTGGAGTCACTCTCTGATCACTTTAACTTTCTCTGTGGTTTCTCGAACTAACTCTAGCCCTAGCAGAACGTTCTCTCCAACTTCTGTCCAACAAATGGGTGATCGACATGGCCGTCCGTACAACGCTTCATAAGAGGCCATCTCGATGCTAGCTTGATGGCTGTTGTTGTATGCGAACTCCACCAGGGGTAAGTGTTTCTCCCAACCTCCTTTGAAATCTAACATGCACGCTCGGAGCATGTCTTCCAGGGTTTGTATCGTCCTCTCTGACTGTCCGTCAGTCTAAGGGTGAAATGCCGTGCTCAGATGAATATCTGTTCCAAGTGCTTTTTGCAAGCTCTGCCATAAGGTTGAAGTGAATCGAGGGTCGTGATTAGATATGATCCATAGAGGCACTCCATGCAATCGGACGATCTCGTTGATGTAGAGTCGGCTGTAGGATTCCATAGTGTCTAACATATGCACCGGCAAAAAGTGAACTGATTTGGTTAGTCGATCCACGATTACCTAAATGGCATTGTGATTCTTGACCGATCTCGGTAAATCCGTCATGAAGTCCATTGTGATATGATCCCACTTCCATCCTGGAATCGGTAAGGGCTGAAGAGCTCCTCTTGGTTTCTGATGTTCCGCCTTCACTTGCTGACACTTAAGGCAAGTAGCCACATACTTTGCGACGTCGTTCTTCATCCCTCCCCACCAGTATTGGCGGCAAAGGTCTTGGTGCATCTTGTTGCCCCTTGGCCCCTGGGTGGACAGCAAAGTTTGAATGATGGAATTCCTTTAGAACCACTTCTCGGAGTGTGCCCAAATCTGGCACAAAAAACCTTCCTCGGAATCTGAGACTCTTGTCGGCATGGATTTCCCAACCAGTAGTAGCCTTCCCAGTTGCTAGCCGATATCTTATAAAGTCACTCTTGATCGAAGGTTTGCACTAGGAGAATCTCTCGATGCAGTGCTGGTGTGGCGACCAAAGCGAATAAGTAGGCTCTTCCATCATTTGATGTGGTCTGTAGTCTAAAATTGTTTAGAATTTCCACCATCTTCCATTCCTTCATGGCCAATCTGGCTAGCTGTCCTCTAGTCTTGCGGTTAAGAGCATCAGCTACGACATTGGCCTTATCTGGGTGATAGGACAATGTGAAACTGTAATCATCCATATATTCCATCCATCTCCTCTGTCTCATATTTAAGTCCTTTTGGGTAAACAAGTACTTGAGGCTCTTGTGATCTGTGAAAACCTCGAATTGCTCTCCATACAAGTAGTAGCGCCAGTACTTGAGAGCAAATACAACTACCATAAGCTCTAGATCATGTGTTGGGTAATTCTTCTCATGCGGCCTCAATTGATGCGACCCATAGGCTACAACTTTCTCGTTTTGCATCAAAACACAGCCCAACCTTTCCTTTGAAGTGTCACAATACACAACATAACCCACGTTTCTTTCTGGTATGATCAATATAGGCGAATTGGTCAGTCTTTTCTTGAACTCCTGAAATGATTCTTCACACTTCTCATCCCATTCCAACTTGACCCCTTTCTGCATCAAACGAGTCATCGGTTTGGCTAACACTGAAAAGTCCTAAATGAATCTCCTATAATATCCTGCTAATCCTAAGAAACTTCGAATCTCGAACACTAACCTCGGTCGCTTCCAATCTAAGACAACATCCACTTTATTTTCATCAATAGAAATTCCTTTTTCGGATACGACATGGCCTAGAAATTTGACTTCCTTTAGCCAAAATTCACATTTGCTCGCCTTAACATACAACTTATTTTCTCTTAAGACCTGTAGGACGATCCTCAAGTGGTCCTCGTGATCCTTTTCTGTTGGCGAATAAACTAAGATGTCGTCAATGAAAACCACCACAAATCTATCGAGATATGGCGTGAAGATTTTGTTCATTAAACACATAAACACAGCCGGTGCATTGGTCAGTCCAAAGGGCATCACGACAAACTCGTAGTGTCCATAACGAGTTCGAAATGCAATTTTAGGTATATCACTATCTCAGACACGTAGCTGGTGATATCCTGATCGCAAGTCAATCTTCGAGAAACAAGTCGATCCTCTTAACTGATCGAACAAGTCATCTATTCTCGGGAGGGGGTAACGATTCTTGATCGTGACTCGGTTGAGCTGGCGATAATCAATGCAGAGTCGTAGGGATCCTTCTTTCTTCTTGACAAAAAGTGCTGGCGTTCCCCACGGTGATGTGCTCGGCCAAATAAATCCTTTTTCCAACAGTTCTTGAAGCTGTATCTTCAATTCACGGAGTTTCACTGGTGCCATGCGATATGGTGTGATGGAGATTGGCACTGTCCCTAGTTGTAGTTCAATGGTGAAATCCAACTCTTGGTGTGGAGGTAATCCAGATAACTCTTCAGGAAATACATCCGCATACTTGCAGGCAATACGTGGGAGTCCTAGTTCCATACGATCTTCCTCTTCAAGCATTAGACTCGCTAACCATCCTGCTAGTTTGTCCTTCCACCTTGATCGTGGTGCCAACATAGAGGCAGGGTCTTGTTTATCCCCCTTAAATCGAAAGCATGTTCCATATGGAGAGTATGTCGTCACTATTTTTCGATGAGAATTGATTACGGCCCGGTGAGCAGATAACCAATCCATCCCTAAAATTACATCGTAGCCAACCATGTTGAGGACTCGGAGGTCACAGATCAGTCGTAGGTCTGACACTTCTAAATCACATGATCTACAAATTAAACCCACTGAATTTTGTCCCCCTAAAGGTGAGGTGACACTCATAGATGTTTTAAGGTGTTCAGTTTTTAATCCCAAGGCATGTACACATGAAGCAGATTTGAAAGAATGTGATGCTCCAGAATCAAACAACGCTAGTACACAAGTGCTGAAAAGTATAAGGTTACCTTGAATCACTGCAGGATCGTACTCTTCTTCTTCTCCCTAGAGTGCAAACATTCTGCCTCCGACTGCTGGTTTTGGCCATACTGGTCCTTTTCCCACTCCTTGGTTCTGGTATTGTTGTGGTTGCTGTGATTGGCTCCAGTTCTGCCTCTGTTGATTTTGATTCCCTTGGGACAGATTCCCAATTGCAGTCTGTTTCGGTTGTGGTTGTTGCTGTCCTCAATGACCAAAGCTTCCGGATCCAAGTAGTAGAGGACAAGAGCGTCTGACATGGCCCTCCTGGCCGCAGTTGAAGCATTTTACTCCTGGTGCTTGATTCTGGCCTTGGTTCAAGTATGGTCCTTGGTTTGACCCACGATTCTGGCTCTGGTTGTTGCTCTTCCACTGCTGGTTGTTCTATGGTTAAGATCGGTTGTAGTTCTGAGCATATGGCTTTGGTGCAGAGTACCCTTGGTTGTTGTTGCGGATTGGTCCTCCTGATGTCTGGTTATCCTTTGATATGCTCTTGAAGTCATTGTTTTCTCATTCCATCATGAGTGCGGATTGATAGGCGCGCAATATTGTAAGTATAAGCGCCTAAGTAGGGGGAGTTAGCGTGTTAGACGTGCGGTTTAATGTTTATTTTCCGTTTAATGCGTGCACAGTGGTGTTCTTGGTATTTCTGTGAGTTTTCCAGGTATAGTGATGCATGTCTTGAAGTGGAGGCGCGGGAAACGAGTCTTGGAAGTTGGATTTTTGAAAGTGCAAGCTGAAGGAGTTCGGTATCGATACCCCTCATGGCCGTATCGATACCAATCAGTTAAAAGGGTGCAATTTCATTCCAGAAGGTTTAGTATCTATACCTCTCAAAACTGTATCGATACCTTCGGCTTACGCGGTCAACGGTTCAGTCAAGGGATTTGGTATCGATACCATTGGTAGCTGTATCGATACCGAATGGTTACGGGCAAGGCTAAACGATGGCGTTTTGATGTGTTTTATGGGTGATTACTATAAAAACGTTTTTCTTATCATTCATGAGGGTTCGAACTTTTAATTAATTTTCTGCAACTTTGGAGTTTTGGAAACCCTAGGCAAGTTATTCTTCCATTGCTTTTCGATTAAGATTTCTGTTCCAGATTCTGTTCAGATTTCAGTTCTTGTTCGAGATTTTGAGTTTTAATCTAGCATTCTTTTATCTTCATTGATCGGTATAGTGAGTATTTTTCATCTGTTAATTCTATTTATGCATAGCTCTAGGGTTTATGTTTATGTGTTCATATTTATTACCATGCTAGCGTAAATCTTTAGACGTGGCCATGGGGTGAATAACACACCGTGGCCGGTACCGTATTCGTTCACCCATTTTTGCATGGTTATTTGAAAATCTTCATATTGGGATTTCTAAGAACGGCCGAGCTCTGTCATTGTCGGAACCCACACGAACGGGGAATGGGTCAAGCAATTCATTCTTCGTGGCATGCGGGAGAACGCAAACGGGGTTTCGCCCCCGGGAGACAAAATCCTAATATGGAGCGATATCTTTAAGAAACGGAAGGGGTGAAAGGATTCGGGACCGGTTACGTGTGTTAGGATCCTGATGGTCACGTCTGCTTTTAACTACTTAATTAAAATCTGGAATTTAGTCTTCAGAGTACCGTAGTAAATCACTCAATTAACTGGATGGGTGGCTACCTAAGAGCCAATTCAAACTAGCGCCCGTTTTCTAGGATTGAACACCGACTCCGTCCCTGAGGATTCGACTCCGGACTTCCAGATATTGTGCTACGTCAGTTTATTAGTTCTGCGCTTGGGATTGTTATTTCCAATACTAAGAATCTGACAAGCATTTTTGGCGTCGTTGCTGGGGAAGGCAAGAGGTGTTAGAAATTCGGGTTGTTAGTGTTTTTGCGAATTTTAGTTTTAATTTTATCTTTCTTAATTCGAAAAAAAAAAAAAACATTTTAGGAAAACCTTTAGTTGTTAGGATTAAGTCAAAATAGGTAACGGTAGGAAGGGTTCACAAAAGGCGGACCCGCTCTTTTACCGAGACCGGTCTAAGCGTCTAGTTAGGATAGATAGAGAGTCGTTGGTAGAAGTTCCACTCGAGTCTAGTCAGTTTGAGTCAGTAGGATTCCAGTTTGAGTCGCCGTCCACTCAGTCCGAGTCTTCCGTAGGTCAACCTGAATCCATTCCCATAGACGACCTGTTCATAGAATTTCCCAATCCATTGTTTGTCTTCGAGACTGAGCCACCGATGGTGGAACAGAAAACTATGCGGGATTATATGCATTCCGAGAGGACTACTCCTATCAGCCCAATAGTTTTACCAACTGAGACTGTGGAGGCACGCAACGCTTTCACTGTGAAACCGGGAACCCACAATGCCCTTCCTCTCTTTTATGGGAGGGAAAATGAGGACCCGTATGAGCATGTCCGCCATTTTGAGGGGTTGGTGCGCACCCTAGCCACCACTACTCAATGGGAAAACGCTTGCCTTAAGCTTTTCCCTGCTTCTCTGAAAGATAGTGAGGATAAGTGGCTCAGAATGCAAAAGGAGCGATCTCTCACGACATGGGCAGCGGTTAGGGAGCTGTTCTATAGGAAATATTTCTCTGAGAGCAAGTCACAGCGCCTGACTCGCCAAATCCAGTCGTTCAGACAAAAAGAGAACGAGTCATTTTTGAGGTGTTGGGAGAGGTTTAAGGACTTGTTGTTGTCTTTACCCCACCACGGGTTTGAGAAACACCAGTTGGTGACATTCTTCCAGCTGGGCCTAAATATTGCGACGGCCCAGCAGATTGAGTATCTTTGCAGAGAGGGAGATTTCTTAGATAAGGCCCCAGATGAGGCATGGGATTTCCTAGAGGAGTTGGCCGAAAAACATCGAAGTTGGGAACCTTCCGACCTCGCTGACAGGGCCATAGCTGCACAGGGACCCAGTGGGTCCGTTATTTTCCCCCTTAGTGTGAGAGAACACACTGTCCAGTCTCAGTTGGACAAATTGACCAAGCAACCAGGCTGAGGTGAATGCGGTGAACCAACGTTGGGATCCGTTCTCAAACACCTATAATCCGGGCTGGGCTCATCACCCAGCCCTGAGTTGGAGAGATCCTAAAGTACCAGTGCCACCCCAGGCACCACCTCAGCAACAGATGCAACCATATCAGCCTCCTCAAGGCCAAATGTCCCAATACCGTTATCCCAGTCAGAATCAGCAGGGGTTCGGTCCTTCATTTTCTGGACCACCCCCAGGCATAAATCATCCTACTAGGGATAGGCAGACTGATGAGATGTTGAAGGCTCTCATGCAGTCTCAACTAAGCTTTACCGATCAGACCAAGCAAGCCATAGGAGACATTAGGTCTCAATTGACTCAGTTGACGGCAGCAGTTGGGCAAACCCAACAGGAGAGGGGAAAATTTCCCTCTCAACCTCACGCCAATGTTGTCGGTACTAATTTTCTGAGTGATGGTTCAAGCACGAGTAATTTGAACCCCAATGCGGAGGAAGCAAAAGCGATCACCATTCTCAAAAGTGGGAAGGTGATCGAGAAGACAATTCCTCTGAAGCAAAAATCGGTTCCAACTCCGGAACCGGTCGCGGCACCGGTAGTTGTCCCTGCTGTGGGGAAGTGTACTGAGGAAGAGAGAGAGTCAGAGTCACCTGAGGTGGTGGTGCCCGCACCTGTGGCCCCCACGACTCCTTTGCCACTTGTTGCACCATATTCCCATCGCTTAGTGGCAAAGCCAAACGTCAATGTGAACTTCCAGATGCTTGAGTTGTTCAAGAAGGTTCAATTTCCTATCTCTTTGATGGAAGCCATTGACGCTATTCCTTAGTTCGCTAAGGTGCTGAAAGAGCTGTGCACGTCGAAACGGAGAACTAAGAGTCAGTGCAACGCGCTTCTGACGGAGCAAGTGAGCTCCATTCTCCAAGCTGACATTCCGATTAAGCGAAAAGATCCAGGTTGTCCCACTATCCCTATAGCTATTGCGGGCCAAAGTTTTGAGAAGGCCTTGCTGGATTTGGGAGCAAGTGTCAATTTGCTCCCATATTCGGTATACTTGAGATTAGGCTTAGGTGATCTTAAAGCCACATTGGTCACGCTACAGCTGGCTGACCGGAGTGTGAGAATTCCTAAGGGGGTAGTGGAGGATGTATTGATTCAAGTTGGGGAGTTTCTGTTCCCCATAGATTTCATTGTCTTGGACACGTGTCCAATCCCGGAAGTTTTTTAGAAGACTCCCATTATCCTTGGCCGTCCATTCTTAGCCACCTCCAGTGCTGTAATGAATTGCAAAACTGGACAAGTCCAATTATCATTTGGGGACTTGAAGATGGAGGTAAATGTTTACAATGTGGATAGCCGAGTGGAGGATGATGAGGAGGTCTATGAGGTGAGTCTGATCGACACGCTAGTGCAAGAGCATGTCGAAAATACTTTGTATAAGGATCCTCTGGAGATAGCGCTGACCGCCAATGAGGCGTTATTTTTATATTCTCCAGAGGTCGGGAGTTTGATGGAGATGCTAGCAGTAGAGGATGTATGTGGCGCCGTTTGGGACCCAGTTCTCGAACCGCTGGGCGCCCCATTATCTAAAGCTCTCCCATCATTGGTCCAGCCACCGAAGCCTGAGTTGAAGCCTCTGCCGGATACGTTGAAATATGCCTTTCTTAAAGGTAATGATGCGTTTCCAGTGGTGATCTCCTCCTCCCTGGAGGCAGATCAAGAGGCTAAATTACTTGCCCTGCTGAGAGAGCATATAGGGGCAATTGGCTGGACGATAGCTGATTTACAGGGTATTAGTCCTACGGTGTGTACACACCGCATTTTTCTAGATGAGGATGTGAAGCCTTCTAGGCAACCTCAGCGCCGTCTGAACCCCAATATGAAGGAGGTGGTTAGGACGGAGGTGCTTATACTGTTAGATGCGGGTATCATTTACCCGATTGCCCATAGTGAGTGGGTAAGTCCCGTTCAGGTTGTGCCTAAGAAGGCAGGAGTGACTGTTGTGAGGAATGAGGAGGGAGAGTTAGTGCCAACCCGTGTGCAGACCGGGTGGCGTGTTTGCATTGACTACCGGAAGCTCAACGCGAGCACCCGGAAGGATCATTTTCCCCTCCCATTCATTGACCAAATTTTAGAGAGAGTTGCGGGTAGAGTGTTCTATTGTTTCCTGGATGGATACTCGGGCTACAATCAAATTGAGGTAGCCATGGAGGACTAGGAAAAGACCACATTCACGTGCCCATATGGTACTTTTGCCTACCGTCGCATGCCTTTTGGCTTGTGTAATGCTCCCGGCACCTTTTCAAGGTGTATGATGGGAATTTTCAGCGACATGGTAGAGAAGATTGTGGAGGTATTCATGGATGACTTTTCAGTTTTTGGGGATTCGTTCGACGGATGTCTCGAGAACTTAGGAAAAGTCTTGACTAGGTGCGAGGAGAAGCGTCTTGTGCTGAATTGGGAGAAGTGCCACTTCATGGTGACCCAAGGAATTGTTTTGGGACATATTGTCTCATCCAAGGGTATTGAGGTGGACAAGGCTAAGATAGACTTAATTGCGAATCTTCCCACGCCAAAAACTGTCAAGGATGTCCGGTCTTTTCTAGGTCACACCGGTTTCTACCGGCGATTCATTAAGGATTTCAGCGCGATCTCCCGACCATTGTGTCAGTTGTTAGCGAAAGACACACCCTTTGTGTGGTCCGACGTTTGTGAGGGGGCCTTTCAGAAGTTGAAGCGGAGTCTCACAACTCCGCCAATCGTTCAGTCCCCAGATTGGAGTTTGCCTTTTGAGTTGATGTGTGACGCATCCGACTATGCAGTCAGAGCGGTTTTAGGTCAGAGGCGAGGGAAAGATCCCTGTGTTATTTATTATGCGAGCAAGACGCTGAATGAGGCACAACTTAACTACACCACCACTGAGAAGGAATTGTTAGCGATGGTGTTTGCCTTAGATAAATTCCGGTCCTACTTGGTGGGTTCGCTGATTGTGGTATATACCGATCATGCGGCCTTGAGGTATTTGATGACCAAGCAGGATGCGAAGGCTCGCCTTATCCGGTGGATTCTTTTGCTGCAAGAATTTCACCTCATCATTAAGGATAAGAAAGGGGTAGAGAATATAGTGGCTGATCATCTGTCTCGTTTGGAGTTTGAGGACCCCACCTCTCATCTCCCTATTGCGGATACCTTTCCTGACGAGCAGTTGTTCGCTGCTAATACGTGCCCGTGGTTTGCGGATATCGCCAATTATTTGGTGACTGGGCAGATTCCACCCCATTGGACTACACCTGAAAAGCAGCGATTCTTAAGAGAGGTTCGGCAGTATATTTTTGATGATCCATATGTGTTTAAGTACTGCGCGGACCAGATAGTGCGCCGTTGTGTCCCCGAGATTGATCAAAGGGGAATTTTAGAGTTTTGTCATTCAGAGGCGTGTGGCGGTCATTTTTCCGCCAAGAAAACCACCGCCAAGGTTTTACAGTGTGGCTTCTTTTGGCCAAGTCTATTTAAGGATGCATATGTTTTCTGTAAGTCTTGTGACCGGTGTCAAAAGTTAGGTAAAGTCGGCCCGCGAAATATGATGCCCCTCCGCAATATTTATGTGTTGGAGATCTTTGATTGTTGGGGCATTGATTTCATGGGCCCATTCCCGGTGTCACATGGTTTCGAGTACATTCTCCTGGCGGTGGATTATGTGTCAAAGTGGGTAGAGGCGATTCCCACTAGGACCAGTGATTCAAAGGTGGTGCTTGAGTTTTTGAAAAGTAATATTTTATCGCGATTTGGCATGCCACGTGCCATTATCTCTGATCAGGGCACCCACTTTTGTAATCGGTCCTTTGAGGCGTTGATGCGGAAGTATGGCATCTTTCACAAGGTGTCTACGGCCTATCACCCTCAGACCAACGGCCAGGCTGAGCTGGCCAATCGAGAGATTAAGGGGATCTTAGAGAAAACGGTAAACCCGAGTAGGAAGGATTGGTCCCTGCGACTGATTGATGCGTTGTGGGCCTACCGCACTGCTTACAAGACCGTGTTGGGTGCTTCACCCTATCGGCTTGTTTACGGTAAGGCCTGTCACCTGCCCGTGGAGATGAAGCATAAGGCCCATTGGGCCATTCAGACGGTGAACGCAAGTTTGCCAGAGGCAGGTGCCCATAGGAAGCTCCAGTTGTGTGAGCTTGAGGAAATTAGGAATGATGCGTATGAGAGTACTAGCATTTACAAAGCTAAGGTTAAGGCGTACCATGATAGGAATATCCAGCGCAAAACCTTTAGTGTTGGGCAGAAAGTTTTACTGTATAACTCGCGCATTCACTTATTTCCTGGGAAGTTAAGGTCTCGCTGGGATGGGCCGTATATAGTCCATAAGGTTAACCCGAACGGTTCGATAAATGTCTGCGATCCTAAGGATAATCATATTTTCAAAGTTAATGGACAGCGTCTTAAACCATTTTTAGACATAATAGACGTAGGTGAACCTGAGGAGGACTTAGTTGATCCAGTTTACTCGGATACTTCCGTGGTTTAGCCGTTGGGCTATGTTTTTACGGGTAGCTCACGCGTACCAGGCTCTTCATTGAGTGTGGACCCGACTCCTAGTAATAGGGGTACCCATCATTGACTTGGGTATTTATAGCTTCGCACGCCGCTATTAAAATAAGGATCGTGTGCCCAGCTCTGGTTAGTAAGGGCAATTTGTGTATTTTCGTGTCTGTTTTAATTTTCAGTTACAAAAAAAAAAAAAAAAACACATGTGGTCCGGTATAACCACCTAATTTCTAGCCTTAAATTTGTGTATCTGTGTTTCTGACAATCTTATTGTCGTGTCTCGGATAGTCATAAAAGACGATTGGCTCTGATTTCTTTAAGGAAAAACCTTGAGTAATTTAACCTGTTGAGTCATGACTTACCCGGGATTGTTCTGATGACCTTCTCTACACAAATTTAAGTGAGAAATTAGGGAGAAAAGTAGTACCCGTGCCTTTCACGTGACGAAAGTGGTGGTGTATTCTGTTCTTCTTTTATTGCACTTTTGTTTTTTTCTGTGTACGCCCGGATACCACGTGCCGGGCTGGACTGATGTTTTATGCAGGGTGCACGGAGAGAGTCCCCGAAATTCCTCATACATCGGCTGAGGTCATGGTGGTTGGCTGCCACCCAGAGGTCCAGTTCTTCCCCTTGTTATTTCATTTTGTGTGTCTCCATGCTCTGGGGACATAGCATGTTCTCAGTTGGGGGGAGGGGTGTACGTTGTACGTTTCTGTTTTTAGATGGGTAATTTTTAATTTTTAATGCGGGGATACATTGTTATGCTTATGCGTATGAATGAGACGAGCACGATGGGTTTTTCAATTTATTGCCTGCCTGTTAATTTGTTCCCATGCATATATCTGGTATCTCTGTTGGGTAGTTTTGCACTATAAATGATAATGAGTGGGTGTTTCCACAGAGTGTACATTGTAGCTTGTCGAGTATTCCATGGTTTGCGCTTCATTTGCATTTGCATGAGATAATAGGCAATTGTACCACATACTCAGCTTAGAAATTTTGCATGCATTTTGTGAGAGTTGGTCGTGTGCGTTGGGGAAGATACAAGGCCTTCTTGCATGATTAGACCACCAAAAGAGTCTCGTAGAACCCTTTTTCAGCCAGTCCGTGTCAACACCCGTGTCTAACCTAGGAAGCCGGTGTTTGGGATGGAAAGCAAGTTGGGGGGTGTTTAGCTCTGTGCACTTCTAGGAATTCTGCATCACTGTAGAATGGAGCCATCACTGTAAATGGAGCACTGTCTGTTGGAAAGTAGGGAAGGATTTGCTTTTGGGTGTCATGGATTTGATTAACCAAGCCTATCTTTAAAAAAAAAAAAAAAAATCGAGTTAGCAGATCGGTATCAATACCCCTCAAAGCCGTATCGATACCGGTTCGTTCCGTGTGGAAAAAATCTAATAAGGCCGATCGGTCTCTCTATCTTCTTCCCATCTTCTTCTTCTTCTTCTTTTCTCTCTCTCTCTCTCTACTCCTCCATAACCACCAACAACCCTACTAAAAAACCAACCAAAAACTCATCCAAATCACCACCACTTTCCACCAAATCTCAGCCTTAACCCCCTTTCTTCCACCTCTACCCTAATCTCCGTTTAAAATTTCCTAAAACCTCACTAAATTTCCGAATCTGAAATCCCAAAAACCCATTTTTCCAAACCCTTTAACCTTCAAACCATGGCATCCAAAAGGCAAGATGTGGGAAAGGGAAAGGCTGGGGCAACTTCTAGTGCTGCGGGGGACGTTCCTGGGGGTTTATCGGGAGGTCCTTATCCGGGCCGGGCTCCGAGACGAAGCCGGCGCAAACGGAGAGAGACGAAGAGATGCAGTGGAGAGAATCGATTAAGGGCAGGGGGGTGAAAAATGAGAGGCATATGGAGTTGGATGGTGGGTGGCTGGAGGGTCACTTGGTTATCGAGGCAATTAAACATCAAGGTATGTCTTTTTGGTTTGAACCGAATCCGAGTTATAATAATGCTTTGGTAGAGGAATTTTATAAATGCATGGTTGTGCCTGAGGCTGAAACTTTTATGAGTCCGGGGGCTCGAATTACTTCTGTGATAGGGAAGACCCCTGTGTTTATTGATGTTGATAAAATTGCAGTTGCATTGAATTATGTGAGGCCCGAGGGGGAGATAAATTTTCCTAGATCAGTTGATGACCCCATTAATCAGGATTTGGTGAACCGAGAGATTTATACACATAGGAGGGATGCAAGGACTCCTCACTGGCCAGGAAAGTTTAGGCCGGCATATAGGTTTCTCAACCAGGTTGTTTGTTATAATATTTATCCGAGGGGGACTGAAAATAAGCCCCAAGAAAAGGTTGGGAACATTATGTGGGCATTCACTGAGGAGAACACGGTGTGTGACTGGGCTTTATTTATCTTTGGGGAAATGGTTGATTTTAGGGCTGTTTCGAAAAATGTCAGAATGATAACGTTCTTAGGAGGGATAACGTTCCAGGAACTAGATTTTATGTGAATGACAGGTTGGATCCGGGGGTCTTGGATTCTACTATTCTTCGTCGGAGTAGTGCTCAAACTAAGGGTGGCGGAGAATCATTGCTTATTCCACCAGCATCAGAGGCTCCTTTAAAAGAGTGGTTCAAGAAAATCTTCTGCATGAATGTGGCTATCATTAAGAGTCAGAAGAAGATGAAACTGGAGCAGAGACAGATGGCTAGGAGGCAGGTGGAGTTTGATGATCAACTGAGTTACGTGAGGCAGCATGTTACAGGGGAGACTTCCGGTCCTTATGTTCCTCGTCGGTGGCCAGAGCTGGAGGTGAGTGATGACTTTGAGGGGCAGGACATAGCTGATGAGGACTCGGATGCGTAGGAAGGGTTGGTGCACGGAGTTAGATAGGTAGGAGGTGGTGTGATTTTATGTATTATGTGGTAGGGAGGAGTTTATGTTATGTCACTTTATGTAGTGTAGGCGGTGGTGTGTTATTTATATGTT
The DNA here is from genome assembly GCA_020921065.1 of Vaccinium darrowii. Lineage (NCBI taxonomy): Eukaryota > Viridiplantae > Streptophyta > Magnoliopsida > Ericales > Ericaceae > Vaccinium > Vaccinium darrowii. The sequence goes on from CM037160.1 coordinate 29,840,911, forward strand.
TGGGCAATATTACATGTTACTAAACACTGTGGTGTTGAATTTTATGATGGTAGTATGGTTGTTTGTTTTTGGGTGGATGATGTTTTATTGTGTGAGTCCGGGTGGCGGCCAACTCGGGTAGTTGACCTTTGCACTTATATGGGCTGCCATCCAGTTGCATGTTGCCTTTTCTTCTTGGTCACCACGGTCATTACAAGCAAAAAAAAAAAAGCCCTTAGTTGACTCGTTGCACGCTCATCACGCTCCTCCATGCATGCTTAAGGTCTATGATGAATATGTGGTAGTTTTTGCCTCCCATGGGTGCGAGTTGGGTAATATTGTAATTTTGTGGACGCACTTTATCTCTGAGTTGTTTTATGTGCAAGGTTTCTCAATTGTCTGCTAGGGCATGCATGTTTTTGAGTTAAAGGTGGCAAAGAATTGGAAATTTTAAAGGTGGATTGAATTTTATACATCGTGCATAACTCTCGTATCCCCGTGTACTTACCTTTTATTTTGTGTTTTTGTTTTATCTGTTGTTCGGGACGAGCAACGCTTAAGTTGGGGGGTGTGATAGGCGCGCAATATTGTAAGTATAAGCGCCTAAGTAGGGGGAGTTAGCGTGTTAGACGTGCGGTTTAATGTTTATTTTCCGTTTAATGCGTGCACAGTGGTGTTCTTGGTATTTCTGTGAGTTTTCCAGGTATAGTGATGCATGTCTTGAAGTGGAGGCGCGGGAAACGAGTCTTGGAAGTTGGATTTTTTAAAGTGCAAGCTGAAGGAGTTCGGTATCGATACCCCTCATAGCCGTATCGATACCAATCAGTTAAAAGGGTGCAATTTCGTTCCAGAAGGTTTAGTATCGATACCTCTCAAAACTGTATCGATACCTTCGGCTTACGCGGTCAACGGTTCAGTCAAGGGATTTGGTATCGATACCATTGGTAGCTGTATCGATACCAAATGGTTACGGGCAAGGCTAAACGATGGCGTTTTGATGTGTTTTATGGGTGATTACTATAAAAACGTTTTTCTTATCATTCATGAGGGTTCGAACTTTTAATTAATTTTCTGCAACTTTGGAGTTTTTGAAACCCTAGGCAAGTTATTCTTCCATTGCTTTTCGATTAAGATTTCTGTTCCAGATTCTGTTCAGATTTCAGTTCTTGTTCGAGATTTTGAGTATTAATCTAGCATTCTTTTATCTTCATTGATCGGTATAGTGAGTATTTTTCATCTGTTAATTCTATTTATGCATAGCTCTAGGGTTTATGTTTATGTGTTCATATTTATTACCATGCTAGCGTAAATCTTTAGACGTGGCCATGGGGTGAATAACACACCGTGGCCGGTACCGTATTCGTTCACCCATTTTTGCATGGTTATTTGAAAATCTTCATATTGGGATTTCTAAGAACGGCCGAGCTCTGTCATTGTCGGAACCCACACGAACGGGGAATGGGTCAAGCAATTCATTCTTCGTGGCATGCGGGAGAACGCAAACGGGGTTTCGCCCCCGGGAGAGAAAATCCTAATATGGAGCGATATCTTTAAGAAACGGAAGGAGTGAAAGGATTCGGGACCGGTTACGTGTGTTAGGATCCCGATGGTCGCGTCTGCTTTTAACTGGATGGGTGGCTACCTAAGAGCCAATTCAAACTAGCGCCCGTTTTCTAGGATTGAACACTGACTCCGTCCCTGAGGATTCGACTCCGGACTTCCGGATATTTTGCTACATCGGTTTATTAGTTCTGCGCTTGGGACTGTTATTTCCAATACTAAGAATCTGACAAGCACGCATTTAACCACCTGGGCATACGTGGGGTATTCTAGTGCCATCACTAATCGGCGCGTGGCTCCAAGTCCCCATTCAAACTTCCTTGCTTTCTCTTTATCTGTTGGAACGAGAGCTTTGGCGTGTCGAGACAGTTCCTCGAACTTGGCAGCATACTGAGAGACACTCATAGAGCCTTGCTTCAAGCTCATGAACTCTTGAATCATCGCTTGCTTGATTGGGGCGGGGAAATATTTGTTGAGAAAGATTGTCTCAAAGTTTTCGAATGTCATCGTCGTCACGTCGTGGAGCGTCTCCGTCATTTTCCACCAGTGTTGGGCTTCTCCTTGCATCTGGCACGTAGCCAATGCTATGGAATCTTCATCTTTCGTGATGTGTAGTGTTTTGAGCATCTTTTTGATCTCTTCAATCCAAGTCTCTGCAGCGGTCAGGTTAGGCTCGCCATGTAGGTTGGTGGTCGGCGCTTGCAGAACTCGTTCAAGGCCTGACTACTAGTTAAAAGGCCCTGAGGTGTATGAGCTGGTGGTTGTCGAAGGATGTTGGTGGCTGCAGCTATGAAAGCTTGAAACGTCTGAGCGAGGTCTTGTACTCCGATCTGTTCGTTGTTCCTCTCATTGTTTTGGTTGTTGTTGTTATTGCGATTGAGACCGTTCCTCGTGTTCACCATCTATATCGTAAAAAAAAATTAAAAAATTGAAGGGGGTTTTCTAGCGTTGATGGTCGTTTACAGAGAAAAAAAAATCTAACTAAGCATGGAAGTGCATAACATTTAATTAAAAGCATAGTTTCATAGATAACCAAAGATTGTGAGTTTACAACCATTTTACATGGTACGATTAGAAAATTACATGCAAAGTAAACCAATCACTAGCACTACAATTAGCACCACAAGACATATCATGTACTCATGTGCTACAAAAAGTCATCGATTTCTCCCATCCTAGTACTGTAACTATGACCTACTAGTAGTACTATTCTAATCTAAATTGGTGATAGTGGCTCGTCCGGATCTTGATCGTCCTCCGAGTCTGAAGATATCTCAATGATAATTGGTGGTGTTGGCGGTGGTGGTGAGTAGACTTGCACCGGTGACTCGGGTGGCGGGGTAGCTGCTCCAGATTGGAGAGATCCCATGCTCTCCGGTGATGGCAAGCGATAAGAGACATATGGGTGCGTCAGCGCTTCAGCTTCTAGTCGCTCGTAGGTTGCGTCATCATTGATCATTTTGAATGCAGTTTCATGCTTCCGAATGTGATTCTTTGTTTGGTAGCGAACTAGCTGTCTCCTCTTCTCCTTCGAACAACCTGGAGTGTCCTCAAAAACTTTCTTAACATCATACTTTATTGCCTTCTCCGCTTGTATCTGAACCCACAATTCATTTCCACGTTTGTCTTGGGGTATAACATGGCGTCCCCGCGTAGTGTAGTGACCATACTCGTCAAAGTGGTAGTCAGAAGCTTCTGATGAAGACGAAGACATCTTACATATTGAAAATTTAGAGTTTAAATTAGTACAAATTTCATAATAAGAAATTTATTTATTTATTTATTTTGTATATAACAGAAAACATATAAGATACACTTAACTACCAAAGTTACGCCCATGGAACCTAGTGCTACCCTTTTTCCACATCCACGAGGTGTTCTAAACCTAAGCTCTGATAACATGTTGTAACGCCCCAATTTTTCGGAAACATTAAGATAAATTTTAAAGGCAATTTCACAAAAGATTTCCATAGACGCATCATAATACCGTACCAAAAACAAATGTTATAGTTTTACAACCATATTGAACTTAAATAAATCTGTCAAAATATTACAATTTTGAATAGGACTTGAAGCTTTCAAAATATAGTCGACTAAAAGTGTCAAATGCGACTAAGCATACAGAAACCAATGCTCATTGACTTCCTCCACAGCGGTGTTGAAATTTGTCTGATCATACTGCCCGTCTGTTCCGTCTTCGGTACCTAGCGAGAGATTACCAGGGCAACGCAGTACCATGAGCGATTGACGCTCAGTAGCTAAACCCTACCCGAACCCATAACATACAAAGAACATGACATAAAGTGCAATGAAAAAAAAATACATGATTCTTTTTATTTTATTACTACTCTTTTTAACTTACGTGAGATCTAAAATCTCTCCATGAGATCCGTCCTACCCATAACTGCCAGCATAAGCCCCAACCAGTGTGATTCAGACTACTCCTTGTCGATAAAGGTCCCGATCAGAGCTATCAGGTTAGATACCAAAATCTACGAATCGGCCGACCACGCAAGGAAGGAACAAAATAATCCCGAGGAAATCTATATTTCCCGACATGTGACACAAGCACATTTTCATCAAAAATCTCAAACCTATTCTCGCAATCAATCCCCACTGTGTCTTACCCAGGGTTGCATTTCTCAACATTTCCCATTTCCATGGCCATCCTCCACACTTTACCTTCTCATCGTTTTCTTAAATCTATTAACTTATTTGCATCTACGTGTAACACTCCAACCGTAACCACCCAAGAAACTATTGTCTGTCTAAAATTTTCAGGGGTGACGACAAATAAATATGCATGGCAAGAATTCATAATAAAAATGCAACAAAACTCAAACATTTTAACAAGGAAACATGTAAATTGGTGGTAGAAGGACGTAATTAGCAACATTGTAATTATGGCACAAAATCAAGTTAGACAGTATACACAAATCAAGTTAAGCAGTAACATTATTCAAATGGTTGATGTTCCGTTTAAAAAAAAAATGGTCGGAGTTGGACCCAGTAGTGGGTCTCGCTCAGTTTCGGCTGGAACTCCGTTTTTTAACTACTCAAAGCTCTGGGTCGCATAGATAATTTTCTAAAAATCTCATCTACATAAATACAAACATATTTACATTTAGGGAGGCGGATTTAACTACCACTCTTCCGAAGTTCTAGCACAATTGAAGAAAGAAAAAATAGCGGAGTTGAATGGTACTTCGGTGTTGATTAAGTTGCGACGGAACGGACTAATTTACTAGGCTATTTCTACAGCTGGTTTGGTGTTGGGATTTTTTGGACAGTTGATGGAAAGAAAAAGAAAAAAGAAAAATAGAAGAGAACAAGTGGTTGGTTATGGAGATGGTGTTGCTACTATGAGGATCGAGGAAGTTGTGGTTACGGTAGAAGTAATTCCTTTCAAATTTTTCATGTCCTTCTCTGCCGAAATTTTCTGCCCCTCTTTGTCTTTTTTTTTGTCTGAAATGTGAAGGAAGAAGAAGAGTTTAAAGGTGGTTGAGTTTAAGACTTACCCCTTTGGATAAAAAGAAGTTTGAAGGAAACCTATTGTTTAGGAGATGGAGAAAAGTATTAGTGGGGTGTGTTGATTTCTTATTGGTTGGGAAAAGAGGGAACCAAAAATAGCTAAACAAAATTAATGGTGGAATGATGGGTTTGATTGAAAGCAAAAAGGGCATCTAGTAATATCAGGACCATAGTTTAGGATTTAGTTAGGGTAATTAGTTAGGACTTTAATGGATACACACATACATATATCTATATACCTATACATATGTATATTTATATATGTAAACAAAAGATGTAGTAGTTAATAAGGCCCACTTAGGTTGAATAAATAAAACTTAAAAATTTAACTGATTTAATAAGATTGAAACTCTTTATTTTATGTTTTATTTAAAAAAAATAAATTATAGGACGGTTACATTAATAATGTCCATACTATGCAGAATAAATTCATTTGAAAATTGATCTACGTTATACTACTATAGTTTTAAGCTAACTTATGGCTCAAGCAATAGCCAAATAATGTCACACATAAGATGTTCAAACATGTTATACTGTCGTAAATATGTTTATAAAAAAGTGTGTGATATTACCAAATAATATGTAATATAAATACACAGTGCTACATATGTTTATTCAGACTGCTATTTATGCATGTATATAAAATACATAAAGAAACACATATAACATAAATGAATATAATACTTATATACAAAACAAACATAGATAATGACCAAGCAATTGACAAATTTGTATATTTTTATAGTCCATAGATGGCTGATTTGGTTATATAAGACACAATGTAAGCTAATATGTAACTCAAGCTTAAGAATTTTGGGCCATATTGTTAGGCTTAAATATGAGGCTAGTGTTACACACGGGACTTTAATAATAATATCAGATAACAATTCCGAGCTACTTGGTGGGAGCTGAGTGCTGCACCATGGCCAATGGAAAGATTGCTGGGCCATGTGTGTCACAATGAAGACATTCTGAACTAAAGCCACGAAGATTGTAATACCTAATGTTTGTCCCACGTTGGTGGGTTAGAAAAAGTTTCAATGAGATATAAGGGACCACACCTTACTACTCCCTCGTCCCTTTTTAAGGGTGTTGCTTCATAAATCCAACTTATTAAAGAAACATCATCATTATATCTTTCACATCAATTTTTTTACTTTACACATCAACTTTTAACTCCACTTTTCAAAATTATCCTCCAGTTTTACCCATTAACTCTTTACCTTCTAACTTTTTAAAAGGGTAAAATGATAATTGTACAAACTTGTACAAACTTTTACACATTAACTTTTCAAAACACACACTTATTAAGGGACAGTCCGAAATGAAAATATAGACACTTAAAAAGGCACAGAGGGAGTACCAAATAACTTGGGTTTAAGCATTTTGGGCTCTACAAAAGACGAGGGCAAATACAACATTTGTGTCGATTTTGAGGTAGAAGAATTAGTTGATTTATTTGTAATTGGCCGAAGCTATTGAGAATGTGAGATGACATTTGCGTGATAAATCAACTAATTCTTCGGCCAATTACAAATAAATCAAGAAGGTCAGAGGCCTATAAATGGTTAGAGGGTTCAAAACCACTTCATGTCAGAGGCCTATAAATACCAGAAATGTCATCTCAATTTCGAAGGATTTATCGACAATAGCTTCGAAATGGAGGCAAAAGAGGGAGCTTTTGATATTTGAATTCAAGAAGGTCAGAGGCCTATAAATACCAGAAGCGAGTCAAAGAAACATCATCAACAAGGGCGGCTCCAGCCAAAATGGTTAGAGGGTTCAAAACCACTTCATGTCAAAGCTCTTGGTACCATATCGAATTACAATTGTGCATACTTGAGCTGTTTGAAAAGGCCCACAATGCCAGCATAATCGAAGTGACTGCCAACCGGATGTCTATCACATGAAATAAAGCCCATTGACCAAGAAAGTAGAGGCCGGAGCCGGGTATCTAACATCTTTACCTCTTCATACCTTAGATCCTCAATGTAGAGAATCTCTATTCTTTGTATTTTCTTAGTCATTCAAAAATTAAGTGGCAACTCTCAAACAAGTAAAAGTGGGCCACAACGGCCGCAATCGATAAAAAGGCATGCCGCAACGAATGTGTTGAAAGTCCAGCTAACATTTGGCCCCCTTGTGTAATAAACGCTCCAATGTTTGCGGGCATCCGCATGTGCGTAAGAGTGCGAATAGAGTGACTCATTCTTTCACTAGAAAAGATAGTAGTGGCTTGGATGCTATTTCGAAGTGATTATCTTGCTTACCTGTTTTCCCTATCAATGAATCGATTACCATTTTGAAAAATAATAATAATAATAATAATCGTGATTAATCGACAATCCTACAAAGCTCATTCAACTGTAATTATTTGATTTGACAGACAGTCAATGGATCAACAAATCAGGGCTTAGTTCTTTACAAGCTTATCAAAATATACATGCCAACCAATTGAAAATTGTTATTTGGCAACCCTATCTCGGGCCCAATTGGTCCTTTCAACCCAACTAAAGCAGCAAGGAAAGGCAACTAGGGTGGTCATAGATCTCCGAATGGCCACTTTTAACTGAGTGATTGTAGGGAAATAATCACACCCACACGCACACATAAACTATTATATTCCTCATTATTCTCTGTCTGGTTCAAGATCGAAACAGCATCATACACATGGCTGAGCAGAAAAAGAAATTCAATAGATTTTTGTGTGATACCCCAGGTTTGGGGTTAGATGGTGTTTAGTCCCACATGGGTTATTTAGATGAGTTATCTTGGATATATAACAAACCATGTGGGCTACTACTAGTACCTTGGGCTTAAGCATTTTGGGCCATGTGGTGTGGCTTGTGGACCAAATCAGGGTACTGGGCCAGTGGTCTACGTGGGGCGTTCCATTTTGTATTAAAAGAAATTCAGTGGCCTTTCTGTGACCTTTTTTTTTTTTTTTTTTGTAAAACTACTATGTGTTGTTCATAAAGTTTTAAACGTAGCTGCGTAGCTGGCCTATCATTTTTTAGGAGTTTTCTAAAGATACAACTTTGGATTATGAATTATTCTGTATCTAAATTCGGTTACCAATCTTGTGTGGGGAATACCCGAACCTCATTTGATTCGGGTATGACACAAATCTCTTCTCCAGTTCAGTTATCGGAGGATTCAGGTACGGTTATATTTTCGGACATCGGGTACGGATATCTTCACATCTGCCCCGATCCTACCCGTCGCCTTTCCTCCTTATGGGTATACAAAATTTTTATTTATACACAAATAGTGTGAGTTTAAAGTGAATTAATTGATGCATGAATGATCCAAAAAATAAAAATTTGATGCACGGTATTCACTCCGAAATGGAGTATATATAAATTTGTGGATTGAAGAACTACACACTATATTTATGTTTTATATAGCAAAAAGTAAGAAGGTTTTGAACTTTGAAAAGGAGAAGGGAGTGGGGAACGGGATTCAGATGTGAAATTGGTCAACCTTTCTCGAACACTAGAATATGGTGCTCCGGATGACTCTATCACCACCACAGACGGAGCCAGAAATTTCACTATGCAAGGGTGAATTTTTTTTCCCAAAATACTGTATAGGGGGTTTTTCTATACAATAGTAGAGGGTTTTTCTATACAATACTAGAGGGGTTCTTTTTTTTTCCCCTTGCAGGGGTGACCGCCCTTACTTGCCCCCCTTTGTTGAGAACATGTGTGAAAGATCGGAGTCCCACATTGGATAAACAAAAAAAAGAGTTTGACCTTAATATACAATTGGATGACTCACCACTTACAAGGCTTGGCCTTTTAAGTGGATATAATTCATTCAATGTATATTGGGTTCATGTGATGTGGTGGGCTATGTGGATACTCCCCAACGGATCGGGCCTGAGCGCACATGAAAGAACCTTAAGTGGATCAGACTCCTAATAAGTGGTATCAGAGCCGATGGCTGACGATCAATGGGCAGACTCTCGGTGCACCATGAATGGCCTTGTACAGAGAACGCTCTATGGAGCAGGAAATCCAATTGTGCAGGTGATGAGGTGTGCTCGTTGCAAGATGATGCAAGCGAATGGAACACAAGCATGCTACACGTCGACTCGTCAAGGAGCATGGTATCAGTGAATGGACATGTTGGCTCTCAATGGAGTGTAATGGATGGCTCTGAGTCGATGGAGTGGATATCCAGGTGACTTCCGATGTAGCAAGGTGGCTCGATGTTGGATTGTTGAAATGGATAGCTCTAAATTGATGGAGTTGGTGCCAAATAAGCTTAGTTTGGAATTAATATTGGATTGAGAGTGTAGATCAGAATCAAGGGAGAGTTTGATGCAAAGAAACGAGCAAGGCTCAATGAGCGGCTCACACATGAGGGGGAGATTTGTTGGAATATGTGTAAATGTTAAATCCCACATTGGACAAATACAAAGATAGTTGGACTTTAATATACAATTGGATGACTCACCACTTACACGGCTTAGCCTTTTAAGTGGGTTTGGGTCATTCAATGTATATTGTGTCCATGTGATGAGTTGGACTCTGTGGATAATCCCCAACAGATTGGGCTTATGTGCACATGGGAAGAACCTTGGGCAGATCAGGCTCCTAACAAGTGGTATCAGAGCCGATGGACGATCTATGGGCAGACTCTCCTGAAAGCATCGATGGTTGTGGGCTTGCACAGAGACTCTTGGAAGAGCAAGAAAAATCTATTGCAACAGGTGCGTTGAATAGAGCAAGAAAATTCCTATTGCGTGCAGCAAGGTGGCTCTCGGTAGAGTGGGTACTCTCGATGAAGCATGAAAAATTCCTAGTGCGTGCAGCACTTGGCTGACAAGCAAGGTGGCTCTTATGGAGTATGGTGGCTCATGAATCATGATGGAGTGGATGTGGTAAATAAGCCCAGGTTCGAATACGGTGCTGGAGAGATAGATCAATAATTAAGGAGGAGTCAAGTCGATCAAATCGAGGGGGAGTTAGGCCCAATGCATGGTTCACACATGAGGAGGAGATTGTTGAGAACATGTGTAAAAGATTTGAGTCCCACATTAGATAAACAGAAAAAGAGTTGGACCTTAACATACAATTGAATGACTCACCACTTACAAGGCTTAGCCTATTAAGTGGATATGGGTCATTCAATGTATATTGGGTCTATGTGATGTGGTGGACTCTGTGCATACTCTCCAACGGATTGGGCTTGCATGCACATGAAAGAACCTCAAGCAGATCAGACTCCTAACACCCCTTTGGCACCATCCCTGACCACCACATAGTTTTGTTTGGTTATTATGACTAAGTGTATGAATCCTATATAAATGTGGTTCGAGAGTGATCTGGTACATCAAGGTGCAGTGCTTTCGGACTACTGAAAATAACTACTGGATTGAGATCGGGTGGGTGGTAGAGGGAGAAAGGTAGAGCGAAAAGCCCTAGAAAATGCAGAGATGAGGAAAGCATGCTGGGTAGGACAACGACCACACAGTGTATATCCCTTCGAGAAAGAGAATGTGGGGTCCATAAAACATGAACCAAAAAACCAAAAGAGGGGGCGCACGAGCATTACTATAACAAAAAGGCATCCCACTTTTTCTTTAATTTCATTCTCTCTTCTTCTAATACTTCCGTATGTTAATGCCAAGAAATTATTAGTTGCTCTTAGATCACTGCCACGTGGTGGTATAAATGCTTTCATCACCACACATTCACTCTGGATTCATGATTAAAAGTATAAATCTCACATTAAAGTGTGGTCGTGGAATTTCCCGGAGCAACAAACGATGGTGTTTCAAAAGTACTGAATAGTCACACTACTATGCCACTTTTTAGTCTCCAATCCTCCATTACGATTCAAGTGGATTTTCTCCGTTTTTTTAAGGAAATTTAAGGGCAATGGTATTTACTTTCTCTATCCACTTACGCATCTCGGCCTTGATTATATTCATTTTTTATACATTGTTTTTTTTACGCTCTTATCACAAATCAATATTTTTTTTCTCTTATCAAAATCCTTTCAAGAAAATAAATCTAGTATAAGTGGTAGCGATGAATGAATATCTTTGCTACTATTCTCCCGCCCCGCTACAATCCCAATCCAAGACACGGACGAGTTTCATTTAAAGTCTGATCCCGAACCACCGCATTGTAATCATTCTCTCTCTTTTAGTTGTATGAGTGGGAAGAGAGAGCGCGAGCGCCGCGCTCTCCCTCCTTATCTAAACGGGCTCAAAATAGTAATTATGTGAAAAGAGAGAGAGAGAGAGAGAGAGAGAGAGGGGGCGGGAGAATCCAAGACCAATTATGTAAAGCGTCCAACAAAAAGAGGTTCAAAGAATATTGCTTTTTGACATGCACGAAGTTCACCTTCTGCTTTGCCATGTAGCACTCACTTCTGCTTGATAATTACTCTTCATACCCAGCTTATTTTTTTTTACTATCTTAAGTTCTATTTATGCAGACACATATTACTTTTCAAAATGCACTTGCCTGAATTATTTGGATGACCAAAGGAGTCATAATTTTGTCTTCCATAAACAAATATTACCCAAAGCCAATGACAAGTCATGGCTCCAACAATTTGCTTTAGGGTTAAAGCAATAGTCATTATGAAGCTAAATCCAACCAGAAGATTTACACTTTCGTAGTTGAATAATGTAAAGTGTTGTGACAGATGCAAACCTGCCCAAAAGTGCGAAATAAGTTTAAATAAAGATCGAATAAGGTTCATTAACGGATTTATTTTTGTCAAGTGGTAGAAGTATTGTATTTTATTAATGGTGTACAATAATGAGATGGGTGGTGCTAATGCCAAAACCATTTTTGTTTGTGCCAAAATTGCAGTGTTTAAAAACCTTGTACCACGTGCAAGGTACAAGCCTTTTATGCACTATAGTTTTGACACAAAGAAAAATGGTTTTGGTATTATCATTTCCCTAATGAGACAGTACATTTATAATGTAAGGTCGACGACAATTAAATTGATTTCAATACAAAAGAATCCACAAAAAAGTGTCGTACGAGAGAAAATACACTAACGATTTCTAGGTAACGAGTATACAACGGCCCTCCCCCTCTTCAAGTAGATCATAAAATTACCATAAATTACGAAGGTACTCGAGGCGACACCAACTTGGTTTGTAAATAAACGAGCCGGAACACCTTTTGAGTCTTGTTAATTTTTGTAATTATTGGAGGCTTGCTAGGAAAAGTTTGTTAGCACAGTTCAAACTCGATATAGAGTACAGCAAAAATTAGGGATCAACGAAAATTTGCATTAGCAAAGTTAATAGTTAAACTCGATTCACTAAATCTAAAGTACAGGAAGAAAATAATTATACATCAACAACAGTCCAACCAACAGACTTGTCCAAAATTCTTTTTACTTTCAAATAGTTATGCTAACTTTGATATAAAAGGTGAAGCCAGGAGGGGCAGTAGGGGCTGTTGCCTCCGTTATAATTTGAAATTTTTTTATTATTACACTGAAAAAATATATATTATCAAATTATATAACTCTGTCCCTCTTCCATGGATTTAACCCATCTTCCGTACGCAAAAGTCCTGACTCCGTCCCTATTTTTCGGTTCGAGTCATAGCTATTGTTCTAGATGACGGGCTACTCTACAAACAAGCACGCATGATACATCAAAATCTATAAACAAGCATGCATGATCTATTTTGAAAGTTGGCATTCACTTTTGTAAATAAGTGCAAGAGTCAAGGCCAATCACACAACCCTCTATTATTAACCCGTGTTAGCCCGAACTTTTCAACGGTTACAGAAAATCTCATAAGCACTATCCCAAAAAGCCGGTCAAAAGAGCATTTTGGTGAATATATCCGACAAAAATCAGTCTCTTTTTCCCAACATCTGTCCCTGCCTAAATTCTCCCCCTTCCTTTCAACCGTTGGTGTTCAAACATGAGTCAAGGTGTACTTTCGTAATTCTCTCTCAAATCCATGTCCACTTATCTCTTTCAGTCCAATTTGTCATAGAGGGTGTTCGGGAGACTCTTTTTTTTTTTTAATTACTTTTTGTTTTTGTATTTTTTCCTTTTTGAATTATTGTCAAAATGTATTACTCTCTCCGTCTCGTATAATTTGTCCACTTTAAAAAGTCAACAGCAAAATATGATAAACTTCCCGTTTTACCATTTTCTTTTTAGCACAAAATTTGAAAATCAAATCTTTAAGTGCTAGTCAATGTACACTAGAAGGGTAAGATTGGATACTTAGTGTTTGCACAATAAAATAATATTTCCTTTTTAAATGTTAGAACTCCCAAAGTTTCTAACATTTCGGGACGGGGGAAGTATAAACCTATAGATTGTTTGAGAGATGATATGTGCAAAATTCAATTTGCAATAGGAATAATGTTTGGCAGACATATGGGGAGTACATTGTGTTGGTCTTTTATGCATGTTAATCAAATGAGAAAAGGAAAAATGAGAAGTCAAAAAACTCGTCCCCTTACTTTTGCATTTTGTTATCTACTAAATATCCAAACACATACGACGACACTTGTGAAAAGATAGAAAAGCAAAATGTGATAATGAGGTATCCAAACACATACATCGACACTTCTAGAGATCGCAGTATCAGTTTCAACATTTTAGAGACCCTCATACACCATCAGTCAATAATAGTTTCTGCAAAAGCCCTAACCTTTTTTTTTTTTAACGACAAAAAAAAATTTATTAATCTTCGCAAACGGATTACAAAGATTAAAGGGAACTGAGCCAAAAACCCTAACCTAAATATTTATTGGGTACAATATAGGTTTCCATAATTAAAAATTTATTTAAAAAGAATTGCCATGTCTCCAATCGTGTCTGTGTCGTATACTGCATTTATGTCGTATTAGTACTATATAGTCATGAACACACCTAATCCCCTTGAAAATTTTAAAACCATTCAATTTGTAGCTCTCGTGACAAAAGTCATTCACGTCAAAAATTATACTCCCTCTGTTCTTAAATGATAGTCCACTATGTTTTCATGTGTTTTTTTTTAACCAAAATATAAGATACTTTCATACATAATTTTTAAAATTTCTTGACACCAATTAAAGATCTCAGTGAGATCTTTAATTTGGTACTGAGACCTTTAATTTGGTGTCAAGAAATTTAAAAAATTATGGTCGAAAGTGCCTAATATTTTGGTCCGAAAATTGCACCTAAAAATATGGTGGACTATCATTTAGGAATGGAGGGAGTATATCTTTATCCAGCATAAATCCCATTATACACAATTCACATTTATTAGACTATATAACCGATCCATGCTCCAAAAAAAAAATTTTTTTTGACTGGTCATTCAAACTATGTTTTGTCCAATTCGTGTTCCACATTGACATTTGACTTTTTCCGAGTTCTACGAGATGAATTGTTCTGATTGTCTGAGCCACTCATTGCTGTTTTCTGGGCAAATTTTGTGCATCTTTTCTCGGTATGTTACACTGCTATTCTATGTGCGTTTCCATGTACGTGGTCCCGTTGTAACCTAAAACAGGACCATAGTGCAGGATAAAAACTAGACTGAAAACTCAGTCCATTTCTGCACCTTTAGACCAATGCTCTATTTATAGACTCAGAAATTCTTCTCTAACCCTACACTCCTCTCTATCTCCCCTCACTACCTCACCTCCTCTTCTTATCCCTTCATCCTTCTCTTTTAGTCCAAGGTTTTGTTCTCTTATGTAACCAACCATTCACCATTATTCAGAATTTGAAAACCCTAATCATGATATTTTGGTACGTTCCGAAAATTTTACGCAATCGTAAATATAATCATTTTCCTTTGGCTTTTTGTGAGTGAGTATGTTATTATCAGAAATATGCATCAATCAGTCAATTCGAATTATCGATAACTCACTTAGTTCTGATCTTCAATTGATTGCAGGAGGAAATCTCTGGTGGCCTAATGATTTTGTGATGCGAAAGTTGGTAAGTACTTTTTTGAACACTTGACAACTCTGTAGGCTTACTGATTATTGAAAAAAATAAATAAATACTTTGTTTTTGTACTATTTGTTTCCTTAATTTCCATAATTTTCGTTGACTTCATATTCAAGGTGTGAATTGTGTGATGTGAAATACTCCATTTTTTATCAGCAAAACGACTTCTTCGATTTTTACCTTATAATTTTGTGTTCTGCTGGATCAGGATGTCCAGGCCAGCTTAGGTAGAATGACGAAAAATGGTGCAGAAAAAGGCGAACTACTACTCATGTTCGTGTTCTTGTTACTTTGCTCATGCTGCAGAGGGAGTGAATACGAGCTCCTATTATCGATCAAAAACTCGATGAATGACCCGTTACATCAGTCTCTCTCCAACTGGAACACTTCTCTCTCTTATTGCAACTGGAAAGGCATTGCTTGCGATAACTCCTCTCACGTCGCGAAAATTGAGCTACCGGGACAAAACTTATCTGGGAAAATCCCGGAATTGATTTTCCATCTCCCGTATATCGAAAGCATTGATCTTTCCAGTAATCTGTTATCCGGTGGAATTCCAAGCAATATTTCTTCGTGTTTATCGCTGCGACATCTCAATCTCAGCAACAACAATTTCACCGGTCCACTTCCTGGAGGCTCAATTCCGCAGCTCCAAGAGTTGGATCTTTCCAACAACATGCTCTCGGGTCGAATTCCGGACGAAATCGGATTCTTTTCGAGCCTCGAATTTCTTGATCTGGGTGGAAACGTTTTGGTCGGAAAAATTCCAAAGTCCATATCAAATATGACAGGTTTGCAAGTCTTGACTTTGGCTTCAAATCAATTAGTTGGAGAAATTCCCCAGGAGTTAGGCCTTTTGAAGAGCTTGAAATGGATTTACTTGGGGTACAACAATTTCTCCGGTGGAATTCCGGCTGAAATCGGGGAATTAACTTCGTTGAGTCACCTTGATCTTGTTTCCAACAATCTCACTGGTGAGATCCCGTCGTCTTTCGGGAATCTCACCAGTCTTCAGTATCTTTACCTTTACTTGAACAAGCTCACTGGTCCCCTGCCACGGTCCGTTTTCGGCCTAAAAAATTTAGTCTCCCTTGATTTGAGTGACAATTTTTTGTCGGGCGAAATTCCCGAACTCGTTGTTCAATTGCAAAACCTCGAAATTCTCCATCTCTTTTCGAACAATTTCACCGGGAAAATTCCGAATTCGATAGCTTCATTGCCCCGTCTCCAAGTCCTTCAATTGTGGTCCAACAATTTTTCGGGCGAAATTCCGAAAAATCTTGGACAGCAAAACAACCTCACTGTCTTAGACCTTTCCACAAATACCCTCGTCGGAAAAATCCCCGAAACGCTTTGTAATTCCGGCAGTCTTTTCAAGCTCATACTCTTTTCCAATTCCCTGACGGGCGAAATTCCGAAAAATTTGAGTGGTTGTAACAGCTTGAAGCGAATAAGGCTTCAAAACAACATGCTTTCGGGCGAATTACCGCTTGAATTTACTAAATTACCCCTTGTTTACTTCCTTGATTTATCAAACAACCGTCTCTCTGGCACGATCGGTGGAACACGGAGATGGGAAATGCCAGAGCTCCAAATGCTGACTTTAGCAAAGAACAAATTCTCCGGGGGTTTGCCGGAGTCTTTCGGGAGCGAGAAAATCGAGAATTTGGACTTGTCGGAGAACGGATTTACCGGGAAAATTCCGGACAGTTTCGGGCATTTTTCGGAGTTGATGGAGTTGAAGCTAAGTGAGAACCGACTTTCAGGTGAAATCCCTGACGAGTTGTCCTTATGCGAAAAGCTAGTGAGTTTGAATCTGAGTCACAACCAACTCAGTGGTCGAATCCCCACGAGTCTCACTCAAATGCCGGTTCTAGGCCAGCTCGATTTATCGGTCAATCAATTTACCGGCGAGATTCCAAAGAGTTTAGGAGAAGTGGAATCTCTCATTCTGGTGAATATCTCGCACAATCATTTTCGCGGGAATTTGCCGTCCACCGGAGCGTTTCTGGCGATCAATTCAAGCGCAGTCGCCGGAAACCGCCTTTGCGGAGGTGATTCAACCGCCGGTTTACCACCATGCAAGAGCAGTAAACCTCAAGTCTGGTTGTTAATCGTGACTTGTCTTCTCGTCGCATTAGCGGCTATCGCGATATTATCCTTAATTCTTGTTTTCGTGAGGAAACGAAACGATCATTTCGAGACGAGAGGGAATAATGAGATGGACGGGGTATGGGAATTGGAGTTCTTCGATTCCAAGGCTTCGAAAGAAATAAGGATCAACGACGTCGTAGCGTCCATGAGGGACGAAAATGTAATTTCAAGAGGGGTAGGGGGAGGAGGGGTTATGTATCTTGGGAAGTCGGGTGTGAGTGAGTTTGAGTTTGTAATGAAGGAAGTGAGTGGAATCGACTCGGTCCCGACCGGGTTTTGGACCGAGTTGGGTAAGTTAAAGCATCCGAATATCGAGAAGGTTATTGGTGTGATAAGGTCGAAAAAGTGTGGGTTTTTGATGTGCGAGTTAGTACAAGGGAAGAGTATGAGCGAGGTTTTTCGGGTAATGAGTTGGGAACGACGGCGAAAGGTTTCACTTGGGATTGCGAAAGCTCTTCGTTATTTGCACGGTAGGAGCATGGTGTGTTCCGTGGGATGTGAGCTATCGCCGGAGAAGATTATTATCGACGAAAAAGATGAGCCTCGCCTGAGATTGATCTCTCCGGGGATGATTTCTACGGACGCCAAAACGTTCTCTCCTGCCTATGTTGCTCCAGGTACTTTGGCTTACGTTGCCCCACTATTTTCCTAGTGTTACACAGCACATGATTCGCAAATTCATTGTTGTAGACAGTTTTGCACGAAAATTCTCCTCTTACACATACCAGTATGCGAGTTAATCTAGTCTTGGCGAGAGAAATTTGAATGGGGTAAAATTATTACTTTTATCCAACAATTTTAGAAAATATCCAAGAAAAATGTATTAAAAGAAAACTTAAGCCGGTTTAAACTGTCTTATCTTGGATATTTTCCTAAATATTTTGGTAATTATCAGGATTTTTTACTTTTTCAAATCCTTACTTCGGGATAAACTTATTATTAGCAAAAAAATTGATGCAAAACTATCAAACGGCAAAAAAAAAAAAAAAAAAAACGAATAAAGACAATCAAAAAATTCTTAAGCCAATGTTGTCTAGTTAAAATTTAATTCATGCATAGCCTTATTTGTTCTTATTTTAAATGGAGCTACCGCTAGTATAAGGACTAAGGAGTAGTCCGGGTCAATTAGTCCCGCCAAGTTGTAGTCGATGTGCTAGCAAAATGACCTAGAAAATCACTTGTGAAACATAAGAACCAAAGTACAAGTATCTCCACATCCATGCACGTACCATAGACTAAAGGTTCATATCATTTCTACACTTTCTTGCAGAAACTAGAGAAGCCAAAGACACCACCGAGAAGAGTGATATCTACGTGTTCGGCCTCATCTTGATCGAGTTACTGACAGGGAAAACTCCGGCCGACACCGAATTCGACCTGCACCAGAGCCTCGTCGAGTGGGCCCGGTATTGCTACTCGGATTGCCATCTCGACACTTGGATTGATCCGACAGTCAGGCGAACCGCGTTGAATAATCAAAACGAGATCGTCGAGACCATGAATCTAGCTCTCCACTGCACCGCCTGCGATCCGATGGCCAGACCGTGCGCAACCGATGTTGTGAAAACCCTAGAGTCGGCTATCAGACCAACTTACTGTGTTTTTGGCCTCAACTGTTCTTCTACCATATAGTTTTGGGTTTGATTTCTTTTTTTTTTCCTTATCTTTTTAGATCACTTGATTTTTGTTCAGCCCTTCTTTCTTTTTCTTTTTTTCCTTTGTTTAATTATAAGGTATTTATTGAGTGTTTCTCAGATATTTTGTAATTTTGTTCATGTTATGATGTAACATGTTACTAGCGAGTGTAGAAGTGTAGATAGAATGAAATATTGCGATGAAGTATATTTGCTTGATATTTAACAATTCACCTCTTTTCGGCCCCTTTTAATTTGGTTTTGCTTGTTACAATTGGATTTAAATTCTCTCATATGGGTATTGACCGCGCAATTTATTTCCAAATTCTGCAGCCTAATAAAATGTATGAAACAACTGCTAAGCTTGGCCTAATTTATTTAATTATCTTTTCTGAATTTTTAAGAATTTTACATTGATTTTTAAGATTATTTCTTCATCACGCATCTAAAATAAAAAAATTATGACCTTTTGTTTTGAATTTCACCAAAGGAAAAAAATAATAAATTCCGAACAATTTTTTGATTATTTTTGTCTCTTCATAACTTTTTCAAATTCGATACAATAACTTGACCCAGAACTAACAAAATTCACATACAATAAAATAGAAAAATAAAAAAATTAGGTCTATATAATCATAAAAAATTATGTACAAAGTGTTGCATGAATCAGAATATTATGGCCTATGATATGCCAATTTCAAAAACTTCATCATGCTCCATACTTTTTCGAGTACGATGATGTTTATGAGGTCAATGGGTGTAAGGAATTTTTCTAACTGAGCTCGTCTCCAAGGTTGTAGATAACAGTATCATTTATCAAGACAACTAATTGTCATGGTTGCGCGGTGAGCGATACTTAGCAAGTATCGGCTGCAACAGACGTGAATTATTAAAAATTATTTTTGACAGAATAAAAACTTTTAAAGTCACTAATTCAATTGGAACAGTTGAGAAATTGTTAGTCATGCATGGTTACAAATCGATCTGTGAATAAAAAACGGATTGATATGCAATGAGAAAAGCCGTTACGCATGTGAACTTTTACCAAAGAATCATTCAGATGGTTGATTCTCACTTGATACATTTCATATTGAATTTTCATCCCACTGGTTTATCAAGGTAAAACAGTATGTAAAGTTGGAAAAATCCAACAAATAGCAGCCTTGAAACTTTGAACAAGCGCCTCTCTATACTTCTACAAATTCAGGGAGAACTCTCAAGCCTCCAAACTCTTATCCTCCGTAAGGGGCCAAAACCCTAAACACACTTCTTTTTTTTTTTTCCAACGTAGAAAAATTTCATTCATTGTAAGAATAAAGAATAAAATCGGTATAATAAGAAAAGAAAAGAATTGAGAGACCTAAACACGTAATGGTGTATTGATATAGCAAAAAAATTAATAATTTAAAAAAAAAACAAAACAAAACAAAACAAAACCCTCTTTTCTCTCTCTCTCTCACTCTCACTCATGAAGTTAATGATAAGTAGGTGAGTTGAGGTAGTGGTGAGTTGGATTTCATCAAAAGAGAAACAAAAATGGGTTGGCACAGAAAGAGTCCACTTAGAAACCCACCAGTGAGTTATGTACATTCTGGCTGTTCCTATCCTATCTGTATCTTCTTTTCCTTTTTGTTCTCCGAAAGTGGGCACCTCCCATTATTTTAGATTTTTCCATGGTGGCCTGCTTTGCTACTTCTTTCCCTTTTGTCCCTCTCTTTCTTCTCCTCTGTTCCTTTTTTCTTTCCACATTACATAATTGGCCGTCAGCAGACTCAGCACTTTGTTTAATTTGTTTTCTATGTCAGATAATGGAGTCTCACTTTTATTCCCACACTATTTGTTGATTTAAACACCCACAACAGGGTCTTATGGGAGCCTAGTTTTTTCACTTTTATAGCATTTTACTTTTGTTTTTTTAAGTTTTTTGAATTGTGATTAGAAATATATTACTCCCTCCGTTTCAAACTGTTTGCCCTTGGCCTTTTGGAAGTACGTGCATTTTGCAATAAAAAAATAACGTGTTTACGAGAACTTTTTTTGAAAAAGAATTACACCAATTTTTTCTTCTCAATGAGATCTTTAAGTTATTGTAAAGTTTGTTGAAAAAATATTAATGCTTGTACATTTTTTTGGTGCAAAATGCACGCACTCTCAAAAGGGACAAAAAAATTGGAATGTAGGGAGTATGATTTTGTAGAGTATTTGAGAGATATGTGCAGAATGTATTTTGCAAAAGGAGTAATGTTTAGGAGACATGTCTAAAATACATTCTTTAGCTCTTTTATGTTAACCAAAACTGAAAAAGTAAAAAATGAGAAGTAAAAAAACTCGTCTCCTTCAACGAAAACCAATATTGCATTATCTTGAAAGTCATTTTTATTGGAGTTTTGTGCCTTGAATTGACCTTTTGAAGAATGCACAGAAAGATCCGTCGCGAGCAGTTTTCAATTTTGGACTGGTGTTATGTTTTAGGAAAAACCACCCGGGCGGGATTTAGGGTCACCCGGGCAGGTTTGGCAGATTTCGTCTTCGGGTGAATTTTTGAAAATCCCGCCCGAAGACCAAATCTACCAAACCTGCCCGGGCAGAAATCAAACCTGCCCGGACAGTTTTGACTGAGTTCCGTACCGATTATATGTGGAGGGGACCGTTGTAATTTTCCTGTAGACAATCTTTTTTGTCCCAACTGGGGATCGACTTTCTTCCTAATGAAAGAAGACCATACATTACCAAACAAAACATAAAGCTGCACTTATATAAAGCTTGCTTGAACCTCACAATATTTCAACATCGGTCCCTCCTTTTCTCACTATGGCAAGAGGATTTATACATACAAGTGCACCAAAATTGATCCAATAATTAGGCTCAGTTAGGCTTAGTTTGTTATCTCTTTATTTTGGGTAAGTATAATTTTATCTAAACAAAACCATTACAGGTGCGAAGGGGCATCCACCATAATCAAACAAACCTGGCACAACCACACAAGGCCATACCTCTAGGCAGAAAATATCAAGACAAACAAGGCTGAATACCACGAAACTGATTACAGAACCAACCTACCATACAACCAAAAGGTTAAGAGGCCGGAATCGGGGGGCTGTAGTGAGTAAGCTCACTACACAGTACTCCTGTAGTGAGTAATTACGGCTGGCTGTTCGGCAATCAACGGTCCAAATTATCTTACATAAAAGATGCGTCCTACATGTAGTATAATTGCATTTATGCCATGAACTAATTAATACGCTCCAATGTTTGAAGTGATAGACCCGATAAACGAATTAACATCAGAATTCTAATGTTGAAAGATACAGTAATTTCTTTCCTTCCTTGCACGAAAATTGGTTTTGTTGGGTCAATTCTCCCGCACGAAAATTGTCCAAATTGAAGAGCGACCCATCTTCTCATACTCTTAAGCTACTGAAGTCCATAGCTCATCCACTCCAATTCCATCGCGAAGCCCATCAACTTCATCATCTTCCTCAAAAGCTCAAAAACTCCATTTTTAGCTCAACTCTTCAAAACAAAGATAGATTCCTCTATACCTTTTAACTCTAAAAGTATAAATAGGTTATGGTAGTGTATTGTGTTAGTTTAGGTGTGAAATGGAGTCTTGAAATGAGCCCAATCGAAAAGTAGAAGACAATAAAAAAAAAAAAAAACCTGCCACGAAGAAGTTCTCCTGGTACAAACCAAATCGATAGTAACCCTACAATCCGGCTTCTGCATACCGGCCCGTTCAACTAGTAGAACTTTAATCTCTACCGGCAGAAACTTGATTAGTACAACTTTGAATGTGTTTTATTACACTTAAACCCTATTATTTAAAGTAACAAGATTCAAAGTGTAGGGGAGGTCAGCGCGCAGACCCCCTGTTGACCAAAGTCAGAGTTGACCATCCAATAGGGTGTTGACAGGTGTCATCCAGATGGCACCAGTCCCCGCGTGACACGTGGCTATACCTCGCGCAAGTCTTCGCACAGGAGCCACTAGTGCGGTAGTACCCATCACAGAGCACCTCAGTGGCACGCATATTAGGCCCGATAAGGGAAATGTTTGGTCAGGCTACTAGTACAGAATGATTTGCTTGGCTAAGATGTTTTGATTTGCCTTTGAATGCTTGGTGTCCTGCTACATTTAAAGCAATAGGGGTATTTATTTTTACAGATAACGAAACTCTGAATTAAAAATCCGATCATGAAAGAAAGATTAATAGGAGAATCCAAATAACGGTTGGCAATTTTGAGTATTGTAGTGGAGGAGGAAAGTCGATCCACAGCCTTTCAGCTCCTTCAAAAAAAAGGGCTAAAGTAATTATTTTCTCCTCCTTCCAAATTCTTCACTCCTCTGCCCTCTTCTTTTTAATTCCCACACACACCTTCAAATTCTTCTTATTTCCACCCACCCAAAATATATCTCCCAAGCTTTGTTACGTACACACATTTAGAATATAACTTTCAAATACGCCGTTCAATAATGTGAGGTCCCACAATATATTTTGACAATTGCAGTCGTTCATTTTGTAAGTCTAAATGTTTATATCATTCATGTAATATATTAAATTGATTGGATATCGATAGGTGTATGATTTAAATCAATTGAATAACATGGAGAATTTTAAAAGTCTATTTTTC
Source organism: Vaccinium darrowii (assembly GCA_020921065.1). Classification (NCBI taxonomy): domain Eukaryota; kingdom Viridiplantae; phylum Streptophyta; class Magnoliopsida; order Ericales; family Ericaceae; genus Vaccinium; species Vaccinium darrowii. Next base: position 29,864,352 of record CM037160.1, read on the forward strand.
TCAAGGAAAATGTAAATTTTTTAGATTGATACCAATATTCGATCAACCTGATTTTTGGCATGACTAATGTACGTGCTAAGAGCTACGAAAAAATGACTTCGATTGTTAAATTGTCCAGTGGAACTCAGTTGGTGGTGTTTTTGAGAGGTGTGCATGTAAGTAGAATTACTACTATAACTCCCCACCCATTTCAAAGTCAAACCCTAATCAAAACTCCAAGCCTATACAACTCCATCTCTCGCCCACTAAATGCTCTCAATTTTCTTCCTATCTTCCTCGTGGCGGCCAGAGACATTTACGGTGATCAAATTAAAGGTTTTTACTGCGATGACTGTCTCTAAGTTTTAGCGTCGCGGCATCTCTTAATTTGAAAACCTCTAAACCGAATCAAAAGGATTTGAATTTACAAAACTAAATCTCCCAGCAATGAACTGACATTTGCTGTGATCCCTTTCAAATATTGCCCCGCGTAGTTATTCCACAATTGTTGTTGGTCATACTTTTTTCTACTCCCTCCATCCCAAAAAGTTTGTCCTGCTTTCATTTTTTTGGCTGTCTCAAAATATAGAGCCAATTTAAAAATTTTAACAAAGGAAAGTTGCAAAATTTCATTTCTCCCCTTGAGATGCTTTTAACAATCAAAACAATGAGACCACAAGAAGAATAATTGAAAAGTTTAAAATTTAAAGTGCACTCTAAAGTTTTGAAAAAGTTATCTGATTACATTTGCGGCAAGACTTTCAACTTTCCAGAAACCAATTTAAATTCAAAACTTGATTAACTCCTATTTTATTAGAGTCAACTAATAAAAGTTACAACTTACAACTTACAAGTTAAAAATTACAAGTTTTGGATACCATTATGTATTAGAACGCTGCTATGCGCACACCACATACGCGCACCCCAAATGCACACCAGCACATCCCGATCGTCCATTTCAAGAATCAATGGTCCGGATTTGAAATAAATTCTTACCGGTAAGAGTTAATTCTAACCGGTAAGAATTCATTTCAAATCTCAAACGTTGAAAAAAGCTTTTGGACGGTCGAGATGTGCTGGTGTGCAAGTGGGGTACGCATGCTGGTGTACGGGAATCATTTTCATATGTATTATGTTGAAATTTAAAAGTATGACAAATATTTCGGGACGGCGGCAGTATGTTTTTAGTAAACCTCCAAGGAGATGGGCGGAGAAGTGAGGAAAATACTGGAGGAAAGAAAAAGATCGAATATTTGACATGGGTCATAGGTGACTTGAGTGTACTTGTTTTTTTTTATGTCAAGAATAAGAGGTGATGTACTTGATGAGATGATGCAAATTAGAATATGCGGCACTTTTAGGTTAGCTAACAAAAGATAGTATTTCACATCTCTTTTTTTTTTCCCCCGTTTTATCATTGGTCACCAAAGCATTAGCCAAGTATCATTTCGTTCCCATTATACAAATTCCATTTCGAAGTTTCAAAAACACCCATGTGCTTGATTGAGAATTTAGCACCCACGAGTACCATTTAAACTCATACTTATGTCAGAATTAAATGTTAGACAATATTATTTTAATTTACATATGTGATCAAATTGACACTTCGCTCTTTTTTTTTTTTGGAGCTAGATCATAAAATTAACCCCTATGAGTCCATGGGGGTGTTTGGCCGCACGGTTTTCTCTTTTTCTCATTCTCCTTTTCTCCTTCTGAGTGTTTGGGAGAGAACACCCAAACCCCATTCTATGAGAACTCATTTTCCATTTTGAGCAATCAAGATCAGAAGTGAAAAAGAGGTTGGAGGCTACTTTTCAACTTCTACTTCTCATTTTGATTTTGGGAGAATACTTAAAATATATTCTGCATATCCTCCCAAACACTCCTCCCAGATTTAAAACACATTATGACCATAATACAAAAAGCTAAAAAGCCAAAAAATAAAAAATGAAAAGTTGAAAAGTAGGCTCCCAAAACCCCGTCTCATAAACTCCTATTTAAAATGAACCAGTAGGAACAACAAAGCAAAAGAACAAGCTTGTCGGAGACTTTTGTTTTGCTTTTCTACTCATCAAAATAAAAAATACAACTGTTAATTTGTAATCTCATTTGTGTTTATGCAAGGATGGCCTCCACTGAGGTCAAAAGGAGGACTATTTGATGGGGCTCTTTCCAACCAGTCTTCAGCCACAAAGCCTCTTTTGTGACCCCTCTTTCCCTTCAATGTTCTAATGATGATTCTTATTTTTATTTCTTTTTCACTTTCTTAATTCCCGGCCCCTACCCCCTATAGGCAATGATGATTGTGACAAAAACCCTTTTTCACTTTTTTCTCAATGAGAACTCATGGGGGGGGCTTACATAGTTAGAAGATTCCATTCCTAAAGATGAGTCTAAATGTAAAAAATATGAACTAGCTGACATTATTGAGGAAGACCCAGCTAACTTTGGCTGTCATAGATTTGATCCTGTCAAGTGTTTTTCATCTCAAAAGCCTCAATACAAACAATTATGATTGGATATTTTGAAGTGTTTTTCTCATCTTAAAAGCCTCAATGAGATTTCAATTATAGTCCTTGGAGACCATGCAAAAGGTTCTTTAGCTTCTTTCTTCCTATTCAAAAAGCTTCTTTTTTTCACTCCCCATGTTGGAGTGAGACCTTCTTTAGTACATCAGGAGGGTAAGAAAGTGTTGACTGTATCCACCTTTAGTTCACTTTGTAGATCACACGAGAAGTCATTTTCACACCACTGTTGCTTTGTTTGACGACAGCTGGTTTCAGATTACAGCAAAAGATGGGGAAAAAACAAAAATTTAATTAATTAACTTGAGTAAAAATGTAATGAAAGTTTAATAGCTTGTTCAGATTTGGATTTGAAGGACTAATCCCACCATTGTTACCGAGGAATGGGCAAATATGGAATGTCCATTCTAGCTTCTTATTTTCTAATTTGGAGATTCTACTGACTATTCTGCTATCATTATATTTTCAGTCCATTCTATTCATGCATGCATGCAAAACATTGCCTCAATGATGTAGATTACATTGTAGCGGGCCGAATATTCAACACCATTCGGCCCAACTGAGTAGGTTGAGCCGAACGAAGAAAGGCCTAAGAAACCAAAGATGGCCTCCAATTTGCCAGCTGACTGATACGGGCCAAGAAGCCCGATTGGAATGCACGACAGTGGAATATGTGGGTGGAACATAGCGTCAAGCTAGGTCCAGTTCGTGGGAAAGACGTGAAAGGATAGATCCATGTAGGGCCAAAGGGCATGGCTCAGCCACGTGGCATCCTCTATATGTCATTTTGCAATCGTCATGCATAAAGTTATTTGGAAAAATGGTTAAAAGTGATAGTCATGGATCCGGGCATGATCTCGGCACGAGCTTGCTTGGGGTCCTAAATACAGTTTCTCTAGGGAAGGTGCATAATAAATCTTTACTAGAAAGCTAGTACACTGTTTCATGCGACCTAAGTCTTGTACTTTCCACCTCCCGGAGTTGAAACTAAATTTAGCATCAGAGTGCCCTAGGCCTGAAACACGGCGGGACGCCACTAACTGTTGGCTCTTTTTGTAGTTCTGACTCTCAAAGAAATACGGAGATTTTGTTGCACGCAGAGCCGGCTTTGGGCTAAAGCTCGTAAAGCCACCGCTTTAGGCCCCCAAATTTTGACTAATTTTTGGGGCCTCCAACTTTATATGTTTGTGTAGTAGTTATGTTTTCAAATGACTTTTTTTATGAAAGTTTTTTGTTTTCCTTAGTAGTTTTAAGTTTTAACTACAATATATTGAGAGTTGAGAGCCCAATTTGAAAAAAAATCGCTTCAGGCCCCCTAAATCTCAGAGCTGGCCCTGGTTGCACGCAACCAGAGATCGAAGAGTTAGCGGCGAATAAAAGTGCACCACCCACCTATTAAATTTCTCTTTCATATCGAATAAACGTGCAAGCCCTCAGATTGAGTCACACCAACCCACTGACAAAATCTATGTAGTCTAATGGGGAAAGTATTGGTGGACAAGCTTTATTTTGACCGCGTGGTTCGAACCCCCTTGAGATATGCTGAAAAAGGAAAAAACAAATTAATTTATTTGTACAGCAATCAAGAAAGTGAAATTAATCAATGTTTTGAAAATATTTCTGCACAATATTTGCTACATATATGTTAGCTCGAGCTGAATTCCATGTCTTTAGCCCGCAGGAGGTAACACTAGGAAGGAGCACAAAATTGCTGAACTTATGAAGATGAGATAGGGCACCTAGGGGTCGGATTGGTCTTGTTGTCGAGGCCTGTGAATTAGGGGTCCGTTCTCTCATCAGGCTCAAATTCAGAACCTCTTAGGACCTATCGACTCTTATCGAGCTAGTCCATTTATGACTTTGCCTTGAATTTAATATGGCCCTTGCTTGTGGGCGGTAGAATCGATATTTCATAAATTAGTTGAGGTGTGCGTACATAGATTTGGACACTCCAGAGTTAAAAACAAAATTGGGTTTACTTGAACCATGCAATATTTAATTTTGGGGGAACATAGGTTGTTGGTTCAATGCATAGCCATAGACCACACATCATGGGAGAATAGGTCCCAACCCTTTAAAGACACCAAATTAATCATTTATTTTATATGCTTCATAGCTTGGAACAAATGAACGACGATGGTTCCAATTTTATCAGATGTCTCGAAGGGCAAACAAATGAATGATAATCAAATTGAAGACAGATGGGTAATTCCATATTATTAGAAATTACAGACATGAAGTGAGATTGATCGGAAATTTTTTTTTTTTTTATCAGCAAAAAGAAATTTGATTAATCTCTGAAAGGAGGACAAAGATTAAAAGGAGGACAAATGATTTAAGGTGAGTGCTGCTATTGAGACATCCCTATCATTATCTTCAACAAAGCCTAATTAAGACTTAGGTATAGAAGATTTAGAACTTGTGTGCTTGAAAACAGACATTAAATGTGATACAAAATAAAAAAATAAAAAGCAAGAAAATACCTGGGACATTTTGTCAAATCGTATCGTTCTTTAATCAGGGCCGGCCCATAGGCAAGGCCCACAAGGCCTAGGCCTAAGGCCTTCCTAAAATCCCTCAAAAAGAGGACACTCCTATAAATATAGTTTTTGGGCTACGTAGGAGTCTTTATAACGCCCAAAATGTTAAACTAATAAAAGACCCATTGAGCCAGATGTAGTTCTCCACCCAGTAAAGGCCCAATTAGTTTTTAAATGCTAAGTCCTTCATTCTAGAACTTGAGTGCTCGAAAACAGACATTAAATGTGATACAAAATCACAAAAAAGGCAAGCAAATGGTTGGGACATTATATAAGACAATCACCACAAAATACTACTTGCAACATTATAAACATGGAGTTAACAAATACGTATCCCCATGAATCCCATAAAGAAAAGTATCTAGAGTAATTCTAGGGTTAAACTCTTAATGATTTTTGTTAAATCATTACATCACATCGCGTTGATCTTCATATATAAAAAAATTTCATTTCTTTTCGGAAAAGGAGCATCCCAGGACCCGTTTCTTTTTGGACTACCTCGAAAGATATTTGGGCACTCCTAATAGTTTCTTGCTAAAAGAACTCTTGATTTAACTCTAAAATTAATTTTCAGCAAAGGTCTCTTAGTGGATTGAAGAAATAAGAAATGACACTTCATGGGTATCCATTGTCTGGTTAGCTTACAATAACCTACTATATATGTCTATGTGATGTATGAACACTTTAATGACCTACTTACCATTCTAAGTAAAGATTTGTTATTATTCACATTAAAAAGAACAATGATTCGTTACCAAATTTGTCAAAAAAAAAAAAAAAAACAAGTAATTTCAGGCCACTATCAATGCTCCAGTCACCTAGTCCACATTTTCTTTTCAAAACATTATAGAATGTCGAACAAAAGATGCAAATTGAAATGACAAGCATAGTCGAAAGCAATAAAATTACCCATAAAGCTAATTATGAGAGAAGTAACTTGGGTACATTGGGATCCACCATAATTTCGGGTGGCAAAATGAGTCGAGTGGTTCGCGAGTAGTTGGAGGATCTACTTGTTAAGAGCTTGGTTCAGCTCAATTTGTTGAGTAACCAAGTAGAGTAAGCAAGTCGAGTTCGAGGAGAATTTTATGGCTCATATAGTAAACTTACCAGGCTTGCTCCGCTCTTGTAGACAAGCTTTGGCCGTATGTATGAGCTCGACTCGTTTGGTACTTAAACCGAGCTTGAGTTCTCAATTATTAATCGAGCTCGAGCTCAAAATTCAGAATGAGCCCGAGCTCAAGCTCACTGGATTACTTGTAAACATGCCTTGGGTTTACATTTCAAATGCGGCTTTAGACTCGGGTGGTATCTTTTATAACCACATAGCACACATGGTTTGTGGGACTAGAAACATCGTCTGGACCACTAAATACCTTTGAACAAAAGAGACCTCATTGTGGCAAACCAAGGGTATCTTTTTCATTCTGCTGGAAGGCAATTTGATTTTACCCCCATATATGCAATTTGATTTTACACCAAGAAAAACTTTGATAATGTGTCGCGTGCTACTCCATCAGTCGAAGCATAACCACACAACTCACACACGGGCATACACGCTCACAAATTTTCCGAGGCCCACACACATTGCAACGTGTACTGTGTACGAGCTCCACATTTTGAAAAGGATAAAGCGTCGGATTCGTGTACGAGCTCCATATAGGATGCAAGTATGTGTACAAATATGAGAGCTGTGTAAGTACCAAAGTTGTCATTTCAAAACTTGAACTGCAATAAATCTAATCAAACAAATTTTAACTTCTCAAATCCTCAAAGGATAAAGACTCAACACATTTTGACTTTGAATTCATTAGAACAAATACACACAGCCACTTATACAAGTGATCACCATTCCTGAGAAGCAAGAACACTCTTTGGTTTGGTCTCCTAAAGTTTGTCTTCTATCGGAGGGTAGGATAATAGTTGCATCCCGGTTGACCTGTACACTGTTTGGCACCTAATCAACGACTAGTCCCAATCTCGATACTTTCCTTGCTACCAATAACTTACGACACCTAATGAACGACAGCATGTACTCTTTCCTCGACAACCAAACAGAGCTACCTCATTTTGTACGACAATAAAAGACGTGGACTGACAGTCAAATTCGCAAATAAAGATGTACACAATTGGAAATTCAACAATGCGAATGTTACTTGGTACCAATGCTATGCTATGATGCAATTCAACTGTTTCTAGGCAACTTGACACTTGAGTTCCACCCTTATTCCACCGATCTAGCACAGCCCAACAAAATTGCACATATAGATTGGTGATGCCTATATGTTAATTGCATTCTAATCATGTAACTTTAAACTAGGCTTTAAATACGCAAGGCCCCAACACGTTTCTAACTCAGACGAACCTCCATATGTATATCCCTCGCAAATTGACCTCTTAAAACAAAATTTACTATAAAATATCACAACAAGAAAGACGAGTTGAAGCATGAAAATTATATCGCAAAACAAATGGCCGAAATTTTCACCTATTTACTGTTTATGTAATCAATAAGGTGCCGATCAAGCTCGAAGTGACGGCAAAGCAGTTTCTGCAAGATATAAACCAGGGACTCACCATTTGAACTCACATTATGAAGTTTGAGAGGAAGTTAATTAAACATTACTAATTGTTCTAGTCAAAGAAATCAGACAGAATGAGGTGATTTCATACATTCACAATCTCCGCCTGGGACAGACAAAAGATCATAGCCAAGTACAGAACCTAAACTATATTAATACCTTACCCTACGGAACCATGGGGAATAGCATTTGCTACAAATAACCACCATCTGTGTGCACCTCACTGTGATCTTGCTAAAAGTTACCAGGGCGCAAACGAACAGGCCTAAGCATAGTTGCTAACAAATACTAAGCCCTCGAGAAATAGAATTTTGTGAGGAAAAGATCAACTTGTTAAAAATGGCAGAGCACAAGCCAACAAGCAAAAGAACAGTTTCTTCAAAGAATACTTTTTCAATTTTAAGTATATGTTGAGCAAATACTGAACCCGATAAAACACAGAACTATGGATCAATATATCTTTTGAGAAGGATTACCTTGGTTATAGTAGAAGTAGAAGTTTTTGCTTCAAAATCCAACTCGGGAAAGCGAGTAATCTCCACTCCATTCTCAAACAATATATAGGTAGGAAGCCTGTCGTTGCTCCCTGCAAGTATCACTTCCCAACTTGATGATTCTATCAACAATCAATCAAAGCTAGAGGGATATGCATAAACAGTTAATAGGTGAAACTACCTAGAGAGACACCAAACTTTTCTGCAGTATTGGGGAAGAGGCCAAGATCAACAACCCCAAAAGATAAATTCTTGTTCGAGTACCTGTTACAGGACCCATGACCATATATCATAACATAAAACCTAATAGCAGCTACACTAGAGGAACACAAAGTGGGGCAGAAAATTAGGGAAAATGGACCATTAGTAGGTAAAGCCAAGTAAAATACTCGTTTTGCCCGTGCCTGAGGCAAAATACTTACGTAATTGATAATTCAGGAAAGACCCGACTGGCTTGAACGCAAGCAGATGAAGACAATGCACGGCACTCTACCTGTTAATTCTTTGTGAAGTCAGTAACAATAAAATGCATCATCGGGTATGTCAAGTTACAAAGGTCGGGCATTAATGCAAATTGTTTCTGCTAATGACCATAAAAAATCTCTCGGATCTTCGGTAACTGAATTATCTTGAAGTGAAGGCAAAAGAGATGACATCTCTATAAAAGAGTAAGACAAGAGGATATTGCCATGCAAGCAACAATTGAGAAAAGAAGCATGTTTTCCCTGTCTATTTAAAAAATTTGTTCTATGATCATCAAGAAGAAAGAGGAAAACAGCCAGCACTGTAAGTCAATAAGAGAGATTGTACAACCAAAAGAGCGTTTAGTTGGCAAGCATACAGAATTTTTCTTTATTCAGTGACAGATGACAGCAAATAGATTCGAAAGATGCCTGTAACCGATGAAACACCTTTTGTTGGAACGTTGGTGGGAATGAGGTATGAGAATTTTGAATGTTGGAATGACACATGGATGAAGGCATACCTGATTATTCTTTAAAACTAGAGCTTCATTATTACATAATGTCATATTCTTAAACATCTAGCATATAATAAAAATATGTAAATCTATTTCCTTAACATGTACCCAACGTGTCGTGCCCTCTACCATTTTGAATTCATGTTGGAATTTCAGTGTGTTTGTTTCCAGTGTCATGCCCGTTTTCATGTCATGCGTCTGTGTCAATGCAACATAGCCAACCACCATCGATTAATTAGTTATTCCATGCTTGTGCGCCAAAAAAAAAGAAGCAAGGGGATTAATTGGATAATTTCCCTTAATTGATGAAATACTAGTTTAGGAAGCAATTGGATGGGTCTGATCTCATGTAATTAAACTTTGTAAACGAATCAAGGAGATTTTCATTCTTATAAATTAGCAGAACAGAGTGCCTTGAAGAAATTTTACAGTAAAAAGTTGCAAGAAGTTCCTCATAAGTTTCCCATCAAAACATTTGACTATGTTTGACACTATTCCCAACAATAAACCATGATAGTTTATGTTATTTCCATTAACTGCCAACTGGTATTATTTTACGGTTATTTCAAATATTAAAGTATCCAACTGAAAACCGATGTGGCAAAAAAACCATTAGCGATGAGCGTAGGAGCCTGGACAGCTATGAAGCATCAACACTCCAAATAGGTTGTTGTATCCATGTCAGGACACGGGACATGCGGGGGACACGCCATGTCATGTGTCCGTTATTCAATTGATTTTTTGATGGGAACAAGGCATGGACACACGGGGGACACGTAGGGGAGACGGCGGGAATAGATTTGTAATATTTTTAACTTTTTTGGGCATAAGTATGTTATTACTGTAACTATTTGGGCAGTAGTGTAATTAAGCCTATAAACACTAACCTAAATGTTCGATGGAATCCAAAAAATAGGAAAAGCCCTAGATCAAGCACAGCAGCTCCTTTTTCTGTCTTGATTGATCAAAACAGACCACATCTCCCTCTCTCTCTCAATCGATCACAATCACTAATCACTCTCTCAGTTCAGTACTCTCTTTGTGTGTGTGTGTGTGTGTGTGTGTGTGTAGTTTATTGCATATATGGACAAATTTTGAAGTTGGCTCAAAAATACCCATAAATTAAAATTGCTCACACACTACAACTATCAGCAAATTACAACTATCGTGAACTAATTGACTTGTTCAGGACAAATCCATAAATTGACTAGCATTTATGATTTATCCTAATCCCACCCAACGTTCCTCCCTAGCAGTTACTAGTTTCATTTTTATGTTGCAAACCTATACAAGGTACGTACTTCTTCTCCCATCGATTCTAAAAACTTCAAGGCTCTTCTCCTCATTGCAAGTTTTGGAACGCTCTTTGCAAATATATAGAGACACCACCAAATAGATATTATGTTGGAATTTTGTAAAATCTGCACACGCATCAAGTGTGCACCAAACGCTAGTGTATATGGGACTTGCATATATGTGTAGTTGTATCTATCATCATCTATATCTGTATATCTTAGTATATACATATACATCTATGTATATTTTAGTGTGTATACGTATCAAATATATATCATTATACTAGTTTCATCAATATATGCATATATTCATGATATATATTAACACACAGACCAATAACTTAATAATATATATAGGTATGTATTGCTGCATCCACTGCCGGGTCCGTGTCTCCACTCTTTTAGAAGTTGTGTCTACTGTCCATGTCCGTGTTCGAGTCCGTGTTCGAGCCTTAGTTGCAGGAACCTTCTAAAATGGATGCGCTCCCAAGACAGGAGCTCAAAACGGGGCTCCCAAGATGGGAGCTTGATGGCAACTCACTCCCCTCGAGATGGGAGCTCGCTCCTAACTAGGATGGGAGCTTATCGGGCCATTAAAGCAATTATTCTCATACTTTTATTCTCATACTTTTAGGGGTGTGGAAATAAGAATATGAAAATCACGAGTCAAGAAGTTTTGCAAATTGAAAATACCTAACTTCCAAAAATTTTACCCTTTAAGATGGGAAAATTCTCAATAAGTATCATTTTTCCTTCAATGGTTCAATATTTAAAGATATTTTATATACATATTTAAATATGATCTATATACGATCCTTAAGCGCTCCCAACCTTGGGAACTTCTAGGTGCCTCCGCTCCCCAGCACCCGCTCCCATCCCCGCATCTGCTCCCGCTCCTGCTTCGTGCAACTAAGGTTCGAGTCCGTGTCTGTGCTTCATAGCTGCCAATAGTCGTACATTTTGTAGGACAAGCTCTGGTACTCCCCTGCAAGTCTGACCCCTAATTCACACGTGGAGAGGTAAACAAATGATATAACATTTAGGGTTCAATCACAGGAGCCATATCCAAAAGCCTCTGAAAACCTCACTTTGATATGATGCTAAAGCATCCAACTTAAAATCAATTTGCAAAGACTGACTGACAATGAGTGGAGAAGCCCAGATTCATGTACATCCTTCGTCCCAAAATGTTTGTTCAGTCCGCAAAACGAGGACTTAAAATAATAAGTCTTTTTAAAGAAAAGTTTCAAACTTATTCATAAATTAAAAGTACTTGTGGGTATCTAGTAAATTGTGTATATATATATACACACACACACAAAATAAACTTCTAATAAGGGACCCTAATGTAAGTTTTCATGTGGACCTAGGGCATTTTCGACTTTCTAGACCAAATTTTGATGATCCGAACAGCTCAATGTTTTTAAAACGTGTTTTTAAGGGGCCCCGCGAGGAATCATCAAAAAAAGTAACCGGGAAGGGCTTCATCCAAACAGTTTTTGATAAAAGTTATACATATATAATTTTTATCGAAAACTGTCTGGATCAAGCCCTTCCTAGTTACGTTTTTTTTATGATTCCTCGCGGGGCCCTTAAAAACACATTTTAAAAACATTGAGCGGCTCGGATCATCGAAATTTGGTCCGGAAAGTCGAAAATACCCCTAGGTCTGCATGGAAACTTATATATATATGGAATTTCTCTTTAAAATTTTGTATTACTTTCAAGTCCTCATTTTGCGTACCGGACAAACAATTTGGAACAGAGGGAGTGTTAATTTTGGAGGATATAAGTAACCGATGTGAAACAAACCCTACCGACCACGTCGAACACTTGAAACTGTGTCAAATATGGGTATGAAACTTTCCTTGGACATGTTATATGGTTGGAGTCTTGGAGACTTTGAGTTAAAGTTGTCATAAAAGGTGCGTTTTGTTGTTACTACCATAAAGTTAATACAAGAATCTTCTCAAAGTTAAAATTCCATAAGTCAATTTATCTCCACAAAACAAATCTAAAAAACAAAATAATTATGACGTTCCTATGCTGAGTCTACATACCCTCCTGGTAGGGGTTTCATGGATCAGGCCCTTAAAAGTTTATGCACAGCAGCACCTGACACCTACACCAAAGTGCATGAAACACCTCCAAATATGATCCAGACAGTCATATGCGAAACTATTAATTTTTTATTTTTATTTTTATTTTTATTTTTTATTTTTTTGATATGCAGACATATGCGAAAATATTGACAGTGAGCTTATTTGAGGAATTCCCAAAATCAGAAACACCATATTTACTGGAAACTCATGTCTACGAAATCCATGAAATGTCTACAGAACCAACCAGCCAGAATCTTGATGTATTCCCATCGGTCAGCAGTGCTTCCAACTGCAATGGCGTTAATTGAAGTGTAGCACCTATATAAACACGCAAAAGAAGTAAAAAACCATAACCCAAAAATTAAAAAAAATGGTTGAACATGGGCAGTCATCAAATCAATATAGGAATTGAAGAGTGAGTGTCTCATCAAATGCACTTGATTGCAGAGAGGCTTGCAACAACTATGATATGAAATGAAAACAGGAGGGGATGCAAACAGATTAATCAACGCATACCTATACCCTGGTAAGGAGGTTGTTGTGTCAAGATGTATATAACTGCAAGACAAACAAACAAAAAGAGCAATGGGGTCACAATCATTACACTATGTACTAAAACCTGACTCACATTGACTGACCATGTATGATCTGAAGTTCATGATAGTGTTTAAGTTAAAATTTTGCAAACCTTATCCTAACATAAGTGAAAAATGGAGAGAAAGCCATGTGAGTACGAGAGTCCATTAACATGGTAGTGACCAAAAAATAGATAGCCCACAAATATTGGTCTTAAAGTAACTTGACTTTCAAGATAAACCAAACGAGATAGTCTTTTTTTATGGGTGCTAACAGCAATAACACCCATGGCCTACCTAGAAACGCCAGCATATACCATAGAGCAAGGTGATAATCCACGACCAACGCAATACCAAAGAGAAAAATCTGCAAATAACAAAGAACCATCACAACGGAGAATGCTACAGATGAACTGAACTTCACATGATATTCAAATGGGGTTTACAAAAAATCTTAGTTTACCTAATGGTGTCAAAACTCAAGTGAAAAAAGATTTCTCCTAATTGTATTGTTAAGAGTTTGTCCCACATTAGTTAGTTATTATCTCCCAAGCTAATATATGAGTGTGGCAGCCTCTCCACTAATAGCTAGTTGGATGCTTTAACATGTATCATGAGAAGTGATGATACTAAGTGACTTGTTACCTGGTTTCTCCTAAATGTCAACTCAACTCACCATGAAAAGAAAGACGACTTTATTGTAAGCCTAATTACACGGTAGCGTTTTAAATGGCTCACAGCGCACCAAGGCGCAATGGTCTCCTGGAGCCTTAGTGTGTGGCGCATTGCGTGGCGCGCACCACATGAAAGCGAGGTGCAATTTATTATAACAAGTAGAATTCTAATATAGGAAAAACTTTCAATACAAGCAAGCACTTTAAAACTTTCAAATGTCATAAAACATAACCATTTCAAATTCAAACCACCAAATACTAAGCAAAACATATCATCCATAAAAAGCTAACACATAGACGTTTAGCTTTGGAGACAACAAAATGAACAATGGTAATCAAAAATCGGGACACGCATGCCCATTAATCATCCCCAACACCAATAACTTCAACTCCATCTCCATCTTCTTCATTATTTGCTTTATATCGAGTCATGCATGCCCATTTGGCTGCTACTGTGACTATCGATAGAGCAGACCTGATTTCTAGGGCTAACATTTACTTCCTCTTTACATTCAAGGAAATTATCTAGTGCATTTAGCCCACATATATACATCATAGATCAATAGTTGAGATTGATTTTGGCCTAATACAAATAAAGATGGCTAAAAAATCATTGAGGTGCACGCCACAGCGCCTCACCTTGTGGCATGCACCACAAGCCCCACATTTGTGCCTCGGTGATCTACGCCATGCCATGACTCCCCGTGGCTCTAAAGATGCGCCTCGCCACATCACGCCACCATAGTGCATGTGGCACGCGCCATTTAAAACATTATTCAGGGTTACTACACTATTGTTGTCCTTACAAGTTACAACAACAAAGATTCCACAATTAGAAAGCCACCCAATTAACATGCTAGACCAAGTAAAGGCTCCATAGAAGACCCAAAGACATAACTTGACCCACAAACAACTATAAGCAACCCCTGCAACCCACATGTAACAGCTATATATTGACCAAAATACCTCTTAACTTTGAAACATAATCAAAAGCCCAGAGCTAAACAAGCCACTGTAAATAACGAAAACTAGTCCAGAGCTTCATTCCCTAAAGCATCAAATGTGTTCCATAAGTAACACCATCTTTGCTCATTTTCTTCTTCCCATGCACTAATCCAACTCTATCTTTTCCATTTCATGTATTGAAATCTCAGCCACACTATGTTGCATCACTCTACTAATTAATATCAATTGCGATACCGAAAAAGGTGTACTTGAGTGCATCAATCCAACATCGCAACAAGCAGATCCTACTTGAATTCAACACATTATCCACAAGGTAAAAATGCTTTGCTTACATTTTACATCAATAGCAAACTAAATGAAAGTTTGCTCGTCTTTTAGACCAATTTCTTAGTTGCTACTTGCGAGTAATCGCTTAACTGTCTATCTCGATGGCATAGACCCCAAAGAGCCTTCCCTCGGATTCCCAACACAAGGAGCTACATTTGTTTTTCTTGACCCTTTAATCGTAGTTAAATATTTCTAGCACCTTCCCATGCTATGGATCCAGCTTTAAGTAGTTATAGCCCGAATTTCTATGTCCAATACTCCTACGCTCAGAACGTAAAACTTCTAAGTGGAACTTTCCCTTATTATACTTTACCCAAGTATATTTAACTTCAATTTCGACGCCCAAAATAGCAACAAGGAAAAAGGAATTCTTGTAAGTTCAGCATTACTCTCTTTAGAGGTCGACTAAAGTTGCCAAGGGAAAATAAAATGCATCTCCACACACAAAAAAGGCCTTGGATTTCTAACCAGACTGATATGTCATGTGCAGATAAATTATAGATCTGAAACGGAATTAAATATCACAGGTCCTGAAATGAATGGTGGTGATAATAGTTCTATCCATGATTAAAAAAAAAAAATTAAGAAAATTGAAAACAAAAATTGAGGTGACCACTGATTTGTTATTCAAGTTTGACAAACTTGATAAAACTGTTGATAGAATGATAGTGCAAATGACTGTATAGTGAGGCAAATTACTAAGGTGCCTCAGGAATAAGGTCTAGACAGAACTTTGTACACTTCACTTCCATAGCAAGCGCACACAAAATGCGTTGCACGTATCCTGTGTATTATAAAGAATGAACTATGCAAAAGTAAGAATAGAGAAGTAATAAAAAGAGGGACCTTTGCGAAGAAAATAGTATCTGCAATGAAGGCCTCCCACGTCTCTTCTCTCACCACCTGCCACAGAACAACAAATTGAGAAAAATGTAAACTTAGTTACCAAGCACTATCCAACAGAAATTATTTTAGTTAGGGAAAGATAGCAGCTTTGTTCGGTTCAAACGTTCACCAATATCAAAACATGTTCGGGGGAAAATAACTCAGAAAATCTTGCTCGGTTCACTAGTTTAAAAGTGAACCCCAAACAACGAGGAAGCTGTCTCCGGCCCAAAATGCTCTCTCCTAACCAACGATTTAGTCCAATTTGGGAAATCTCTTTTACCATTTTGATTTCCCACCTAGTTCATGCACCTATGACGTCAATTTCTCTGCTTAAAGATGCCCAAATGGGTCTCCCTTGACAATAAATGAAGAAGACCCACCTCAACAACTGTAACGATCAGCCCGAGAAAAATATTCTTAGGTGAGGGAAATGGGGATTCAGGTCAACCAAGATTCGATGAGGTAGAGGTAATCAATTTTGTTGGGATTGCTTTATATAATATTGTAATCCACAACAATTTGAATATTGTAAGTTTTTTTCTTCTTTTTTTTTTTTTTTTGTTTTTGATCGGCAATTTGAATACTGTAAGTTGTAACAAGTCAGAATGTAAATCTGGAGACTGAACAAGAAACATGCAGGGTTTTTCCTAATCTCATTGCATTCTTGTACTTCTCCCAAATTAATCAGAAAACACGTAAGCCATTTTTCATATCGAGTTCAACTTTTCTCCATTTTTCATATCGAGTTCAACTTTTTCTTGTGATAGTTCTCTGGTCAACAAGCGTACATGAGAAAAACATGGTTGCATAACATGTTTTTATGATTTCCAATGTAAGCATTTGCATGATAGTACGGTTAAAAACATGGGAAACAGGAACAAAAATATGGAAAGTAGAGATATTTGCAACGTTAGATGTCAGTTTTTCCACCTCAACTAAGGATGAAAAATATCATGTAGTAGGTATCTGATTATAACTTGGTTTGTAAGGCGTTAAATGATGCAGTTGGTTCTTCACAGCATCATTTCCCTTAGTAAGTAAATCATACATTGAATGTTATGGTTTTCTATTCTTTAACCTTTTTTTGGTGCTGAATTTGGCATCTTACAGTCAGTCTTAAATTTGGTGCGACTAAACCTTTGTCCTCTAGTATTTCTAAATTTTAATTGCTATTACGTGAAAAAATCATACTACAGCATGACTTGTGTTAATTGTTACTTCATAGTTTTGGTTGATTGCTTTTCCTATTATGATTCTTTTCAATTATTTTTGGCGTGTGCATAGCTGCAAGTACGTGTGATTCATAATTGTAACTTGTAGCTGATTGTCTAATTTGATATCCTTATCATAAATTGAATAGTTTCTTTACATATCGAAATATTTCCTGTGTTCATATATAGGTGGGACACATCTCACCCGAGATGTAATTTTCATTTTATTAGTTAGTGTCATATAAGACTAGTAGAAATGATTTTGTAAAATATAGGGTAGGAAGCGAATTTACTCCAATCCTTTTTCACATATGGTGTCATTTACCCGTAAATATCAGGCATTTACTTAGTCCCCAACTCTGTCTATTACACTTAGAAACGAACAGTGGATATATATAGCGTTAGTTATATTTTCATTCCAATGTAAGGCAGAATGTCTACCGACTTTGACGAATTGAAAATTTTGTCCTACAACACCACCGAGATGTTTACACATATAACTTCTTGATGAAGTGAGAAAAGAGGGTCGCGGCTATGAAGCACCAACATGCCTATTTGCCCGTGAATCCATGTCTGATGCATGGGGGGCAGGCAGGGACACCCATGTGACACACCACGTAGTGTGTCTAATAAATTAATTAACTTCAAGCAGGGAACACAGCTAGGACACTTTGGGGACACCCGTGTCTTAGCTTCAAAACAAGTGAAAACATGAGGGATCATCAATTAATGATATTAGAAGCTTATCTCAAGGGTCAAATTATGCCATTCAAAAAATATGAGGAAAAAAGTGAGAATAAGAAATTCCAAAACCCTCGCTTGAATTTGATAATATTCAAAGAGGATGTAACGATACCATTGGTTTTGGTTGTTTCTTTATCCAATAAGAATCAATACCTATTTGGATATATATATATATATATATATATATATATATATATATATATATATATATATATATATATATATATATACTTTTTATTCACAGTGTCCACTATCGTATCGCAGTATATGTGTCCCCATCCATTTTAAGTACTAGTGTCTATGTCCATGTCCGTGCTTCTAAGATGGCGGGATATACTATTTTTGGAATGAAGGGCAAGTAGACCTACTTGAACAGGAAAAGAAAAACACTTGGGGTGGGATCAGGAAGGGGGCACATACACCATCACTGGGATAGGTGTGTATATTATTGGCGTGTTAGTTTTTTTTGAACAGCAAAAAAGTTTCATTAACCATTGAAAATGTTACAATGACTAATAAGAACAAGGAGAAAGCATCAAATTCAAATAATCCAACGCCTAATCCGGGACCCAAACCGCAATTGGCAAGGAGCCAACCAAAATGGGCCAAAGCCCACACCTGATGGGCCAAAATGCCCAGAATAGAAAAAATTAACAGCCCAAAGAAAACCCTAATCGCCCATCAGCAACCTTCAAATCACGCCACCACCACCGCTGCAAAATCGCCCATCAGCAACCTCTGCCGCCAACCATCATCACCCCAGCAACCTTCAAGTCACGCCACCACCACCGCTGCAAAATCGCCCATCAGCAACCTCTGCCGCCAACCATCATCACCCCTATGGGTCTAACAAAATCAGATTGACACTCAACCCATAAAGGAAAAAAAAACCCTTAACAACAACGCCCCCCAACCCCCCCCCCCCCCCCCCCCCCCCACCGATATCACCGCCACCATCGCTCCATGGCCACCAGTAAAAATACGAGCCGCTGTCTTGCCGTCGTCGGACACCCAGGGAACAAGCCCCTGTTGCTGTCCCGGAAAACGGCTCGATCGCCCCTCCACGAAAGGCCACACCAAGCTGCCCATCAGCATCCATCACCGCTGACCTCCTCCCCTCGCCGCACGCCATTCGCGCCGCCACCCCCACTCCTGCCACCACCGAGCACTACCGCCATTTATTGGCGCATTAGTTATCACTTATCACTTTATAAGTTATTCAACTATTAGATTATGATTATTTGAATTATTCACTTAAAAACTTTAAAACGAGTTTGGGATGAGTTTGACGTAGCTTTTTACAAGTTACAATGAAAATTCAGACTAATTGTTAAATAAGTTGTAGTATAACAGTATAACTTATTATCAAGTAAAGGTCTAGATTAACCTTTAGTTGAGTACTTTTCTGAAAGGTAATTTTATAACTTCAAATAAGAGAAGAAAAAAAATAGCTACGACTTCAAGATTATATGGTCAAACTTTTTTGGGCCAAATAAGCTCTAGAAAATTAATAAGTGGATACTCAAATTTCATAAAAGATACCAAATACTATTCATCAACTTTTTTAAGCAAATAAACTAAACAAGTAACTTATCAAAAAAAAAAAGCTAAATAAGTTCGATTATAAGAGCTAGCAAACCATTATCTGGGATACACAATATCTACTCAATATTTGGTCAGTGACTCAGCGAATAGCTGTGAAGTACAATGGCTTTTCCGATTGTAGTCAACCATTTGATCTCAGTATATTTAGGAATCGATGGGAAGGGAAAGAATTGTTTTGAAGCTTAAAAGGGAGACATGAAAATATAAAATGGAAAGGCCCCAACACCTAATTCACTGTAAGGCATACATATAAGTTGTCAAAATTGCTCAGAGTCTAGTCTACTGATACTTCAAGGTTTTCACCCCATGTGCTCAAATTTTCTCCAAACAGATTGTCAAACAAGATTCCTAAATTTGGTTTCAGAACATGTGCTCAAACCGAATATGGACCGGGAAACAAGTTTGCTCGAGTCCAAAAAGATGAAGGCCCATATCTTCTAGTGCTCTCAAAAATATAAATACATGACATTAACAGCCAGACGCTTCATAACTACTGTGATTAAATTATTATACAAATTTTTCGCACTAAAATCTTCAAATACAGAAATTAGGTGTTCTCATCCTTGAGAGAACATAATGTTTCCTAAACAATTTTTTGTGCTACGAACAGTGTCATTGTTTCATTCGTTTGTTATTAGCATCCTCTGTCAAGCACAATGTGATGGAAGCAAATGTGGCATAATTCCTTGGGCAAGTTTCTGTTTCTCAATTACAAGTGCTTCAAGCAATGAAAAATTATCGAATCAGTTACCACCGTCCATTAATGTTTTGGCCGGAATGTTCTTACTTGCATTTATCACTTTCAAAAATTATAACCTGCACAGCCCCACGCATACACAATGTAACTCTATAGCCAAACCCCACATTTAAAAACTCCGGAGCAAATTACCCATTCAAGTACCAACCTTAGTTGCACGAAGCGGGAGCGGATGCAGGGACGTGAGCTAGAGCGGCTGTGGGGGAGCGGAGACACCTAGAAGTTCCTAAGGTTGGGAACGCTTAAGGAGCATATATAGATCATATTTAAATATATAAAATATCTTTAATTACTTAACCATTGAAGGAAAAGTGATACTTATTGAGAATTTTGCCTATCTTAAAGGATAAAAATTTTGGAAGTTAGATATATAATATATTCAATTTTTGCAATACTTCATGACTCATATGATTTTCATATTCTTATTTCCATACCCTTAAAAGTATGAGAATAATTGTTTCAATGGCCCGATAAGCTCCCATCCTAGTTAGAAGCGAGCTCCCATCTCAAGGGGAGTGAGCTCCCGTCAAGCTCCTATCTTGGGAGCACCAATTCGAGCTCCCGTCTTGGGAGCCCAACCATTTTAGAAGGATCATGCAACTAAGGTACCAACTTGACACTGGAAAGCAAGAGAACATGATATGAACCTCTCTATGCAATCCGAACCGCATTCAAATAAATCAAAAAGAAACTGTACCACACAGATATTTAAACAATTCTGACAGCAAACTACTCAACACAAGGACTTCGGGTTTGCTCTAGTTCAAAACCTCCTAGGTTGTACAATCTTGTGGGGCCAATCCATACCGAAGAAATGCTTTGATCGGGCCCTGGGATTGTAGGATTGGTCCGCGGGGAATAGTGGATGTGCTTGTAAGCTAGCCAGGACAACTTGAGTTATAAAATAACACCTCTAGATGCATTCACGTGATATTCAAAGAATCAAGCAGAAAACTAAACCACGCCAATAATCAGTCATCTATAGAGCATAAGATTCACAAGAAAGCTAAATGGTAAAGCCATAAGCATACCTTGACAACAGTCAACACAGAAAATGCAATAACTGCTTGAATTTCCTGCAAAGAAACATCAAGAGATTGAGATTCTAAAAACTGTCACACAAATAGAGAGTAACCTCATGAAAATGAAACATGAATAGATGACATTCACGTTCATAAACACGATCTAGAGTAAGAAACAACTGCAACAATGATAATACAAATTCACAACGAGAGGAGGGTAGGTGGAGTACACGGTGAAGAAGGTAAGAGGAGAAGAGAGGAGAGAAGACTTGGGATGCGGCGCAGCGAACGGGGATGTAAGAGAAAAAAGCGAGGAAGTGGAAGAGGTAATACGGGTCTGACATCATTTGGTTCAGCAACGTGATCGAATTCAACTGCTTATCACTCTGATTCGTCTCCATTCTCGCTCTCTCTCCCTCTCTCTCTCTACGATTTCTAGGGTTTCAGAGGTGAAATCTGAAGCTTTCCGCCATTTTCTAGTCGATTCGCAGAAAATGCCTCTCCTACCTCTCATCAGTCAGGACTTTTCCCCTGTACTCCGGCCCGGTCCGACCGGAAAATTCGAGTTTCGTTACACAGTGATGTTATGTTTGCGATACACTTTTTGGTAAGTATCACATCACTTTGTAATTTGAGTGATAGGACCATGCGTTTCAAACAATATGAGAAAATGTTTTGTTCAACCAAAATTGCTCTCAAAAAATTCGGGCATTTTCGGCCCGTTGATGAGCTTATCATTTTTTACTAGTCTAACCCGACTTAATCGCCAATGTTACAAACCCTCGAGGCTACATTTGGATTATCGAAATCTTGAGTAGAAATAGGAATCTAATTACTGAGAATCAAATTCCTGGAAATTTTCTTGCATGGGAATAAGAATATAATTATTGGGAATCTAATTTCTCGGAATTTGATACCTGGGGTAATTTCATTTATGTGTTCGGATTAACTCAGTAATGTTACGAGGGAAACAATTCTTTTAAAAAGTTATTAAAGTCAATGTTTCCTTTTCTTAATTAATGAGCCTAAAATTTGAGATTTCCATGAGGTAAGGGAGGATTTAGATTCACATTCAGTTTGGAAATGTGATTCCTAGTTGAATGTGTCATTAGGAATCACATTCCTATTCGTGACTATTCCAAACACCATAATCAGAAAAGTATGGAATCACATTCATGTTCCTGTCTTTTCCAAACATTGAAATCATAAAAACAAGACATCATATTATCATTCCCCCTTGAGATTGTTGCCATCCAAACTGAGCCTGAACATTCATCATGTTGGACCTACATATAAACATATGAGATCCACATGCATGCGATACGGTTGTGGCTGGAGCTTCGATTGATGATGAAAGTAACTGTCACGCTCAGAATTTTGATCAAGGGTCCGCCTTGAGGAAAAACGAGGGGAGGCTCGATTGATCCAAGTTTATAAAAAGGCAACATTATTTTGAAAAAGGAATTTGTAGCTGTGACCAAGAGTGTTTAGAAAATAACTCAAAGTCGTCACCAAGCATAGAGTTTAAGTGTGCGAGGTCACCTCTTGAATTATCCTTGGAATAGAATAGTTCAATCCTTGGAATAGAATAGTTCAAGTATTTTGAAAATGATCCCACGAGTCCAAATACTCGATTTTTAAGAGAAAGGACTCCGTTCTTTGTGATATGCGAGGTTAGAAAAGAAAGAGTTTCGTAATTCACTATTACGAGTAGAGAAGATGTTAGTCACCCCCACATCAGCCTTTCAGTACTTGCCCTTTCTTAAAAACACAAATGAATTAAAACTTTCCAAACTTGATAAAGAAAAGTGAAACAGTTTAATTAATCCAATGCAAGCGCTATCAACTTTGTTACAGAGACCTTTTTCAAAAGAAAAACTGTCGAGCCTAGTTCCAAGACTGCCTACATATCTCTAAAACGTGAAAATTAGGTCAAAGGTAGTTCTAAAATTGTTTGGAGTTAGAAACGAGTAGCTGTCACTGGAGTCATTGGGTATGATTTGCTTTCTCGAGTTTTGAAAAATTTAATCTGTGGTTTGTTAGAGAAAGTCCACCCAGACCCCGATGGACTACTGGGAAGGGTTAACACCCAAGTCATTTTTAAGTATAAAAATATGATATTGCTAATTTTTGTTAGGAAGAACACGAATTTTTTATGAAAGTTGGGAAAGATTCAAAGATAAAATTCTTAGGTGTCCCCACCATGGTTTTGAAACATGGAGACTTCTTCAATATTTTTACAATGGTTGAACTCAAACAAACCATAATATGTTTAAGTATGAATGGTGGTGGCTTTATGGACCTTAGAGATGATGCGGCATATAGATTCCTTGAGGAGTTGTCCAAGAGCTCCCAACAGTGGTACTACTTCTAGAAAGGGAGGTCTATATGAACTTAAGGAACAGTCTGATCTTAAAGCTAGATTAGACTAACTCATTCGAAAAATAGAAGCTTTGACACTAAATAGGAGTATGAATTTTGTACATCAAATCCAAAATGAAGTATGCTCTCTTTGTGCTTGTGCAATGCATATAACACAAATGTGTCCTTCTATGGTAGGAAATTCCGAATATAATGAAAAGCAAGTAAATGTGCTTAACAACTATGAAAAACCATTAGGTAATTGTAGACACTTTAATTTGGCTTGGCAGATATTTGAGCTCCGCCATGTGTGGACTACTACTGATGAAACAATTTCATATGCTTGACGTGCATACAGAGTAGTTAACTTTATTTTTATTTAATATTTTGCACCGCATGATCCCTTGTGCATATCCCGTGTGCGATTTATTTTCTATCATTACCCATATCTGTTTAATGGCTAATTAATTAATCTATTTGCGAAGTCTTTTAAAATTAGTTTAACAATTTTATGTTGAATAAATACGGGCTAGCCTTTGTGGCGAGGCGAAAAGGGGCACCTAACACTTTTCCCTCACAATACCCTTGGTTCCCAAATCTAGAATCTCTATTTGTTTTCTTAATTTTTCAAAACCAAGTGGCAAATCTATCAAACTCATAAGGATGCACGGCAACGGGCACCTCGACGCTATAAGAATGCCAGCTCATGACGTAATTGGACCATCCTGTGTGGCCAAGCCCCTGTAAAAAGGCAGGTAGCCACAATAATCTCTTTTCAAAGACATACAACCCTGGTTGGTGAAATCATCCTCATTTTTCATGGAAACGTAATCAACCTTCTACAAATGTAGGTGGTCAACCCTTGCAGTCCCAAAAATCAATTTCCCCTAGGTTTTCATCCTTCAACCCTATCATATCCTAATCAATCTCATCAAACACAAACGGATTATAACCCAACTTCCATTCCACAAACCACTCCTTAGTTTCCCGCACCACAACAAAAGTCATTGCTGGAAGATACTCTTAAGGCATATATGCAATCAACTAACAATCCATAGTTGAAATTAAAACCCATGAAGTACGCCAGTTAGCTAGTCAAATTGGTGAGAGAGAAAAAGGAAAATTTCCTAGTCAATCTGTGCTTAATCCAAAAGGGCATCGTTTAGCAATGCCTCTAGTTTTACTCAAGAACAGGAACAAGTCAAATCGGTTATCACCATTCGACCGAGAAAAGAAGTTGATAATAATGTGAGTATGCAAGTGAAAGAGAACCCAGTGGAGTTAAATAAAGAAGAAAATCATATTGGTCCTACCAATATTCAAGAATCTAGTTCTCCCTAACCAAATTTAGTGGACCCTTAATTTTGTCCCAAAAGCACCATTTAGATTAGCCAATCCTAAGAAAGGTGCCTAGTTTGGCGATATTGTACAAATGTTAAACAAGTCCATATAAACATCCCATTCTTAGATGACATCCAACAAGTGCCCTATTGTGCCAAAGGGATTATTACCTCTAGGTCTAGAAAAGAGACATCTAATTACCAATAAGGTAAGTCAATTTTTTTAATTACCACTAAGGTAAGTCACTCTTTTTTGGAGTTTAGGTTTAGGGTGCACTTTCCTAAAAGAAAGTTTTTTTTTTATTTTTAAACTTTACCCTCTTGAACCCCAGTACTAGGACATCGCTACCAAAACCTAGATTTCACTATTTTATTCGAAATAGGTTTGATTTAGTTTATGGAATGCAAAAGTGACTAACGGCATTTCATTGCGTCACCAGGCTTTAACATATTGCATATGAGATCCTCTGTACGTTTTATGTTGCAATTGTTATGTACATGTAGCAAGGTCCAATTTCTAGCTTACAAAGACCGATCCAAGGGACCAAGGGCAAGGATGTACTGATTGGGCTGGCATGAGGTGTAACGACCCTGATTTTTGCTAAATAAAAATTTCGTTTGTTAAATTGATTTTTCTTTTCTTTAATTATTTTCGTTAATAAATTACTTAAATTTATTTTTGGTAATAATTATTTTGTCAATAATTGTTTTTATACTAGTATACTAGTATATTTATACTACTAGATTTTCTCTCAATAAATTCCTAGATTTTTTTCCCCTATCTTAGGAGTTATTAGTTTAGTGTTTGCACATGAAGGAAGGAGGGAGGAAGCTTACTAATTACTTAGTAACTAAGAATAAGTACATTATATATATATATATATGTGTGTGTGTGTGTGTGTGTGTGTGTGTGTGTGTGTGTGCGTGTTTAGAATCCCTTAAAGTGCAACCTAGAAAGTTCCTATTAAATCTTCTCATTTAATTCATATATTTTTATTAGACCCATGGCTATTAGTTGGCATTAAATTAGGAAATTACCTAGGAATTTCCTAGAGGGAGAGAGGAAGGAGGGGGTGCCCAACCATTGCCTATAAATAGAGCTCATGCTCTCATTGTTTTCTCACACCAAAACTCACTCTTCCTTCTAGCCTTAAAGTAGCTTTCTAGTAGCATAGTTTCTTGAGTTTTTCAAGTAAAAACTCAAAGAGTTCTTCCATATTCAAGAAGTTCCACCACCCTCCACCACCAAAAACCACCTTTAGATCCAAGTAGTAGGAAAGTTAGTAGTTAGTTTTTCGTTGCTTACAGTAGTTCGGAGTTCCACCTAGCTTTTCGGCTTCCGATTAACAACCAGAAATTGAGGTATTCTAATCAAACTTTAATTAGTCAATTTCCGGTTGAGTAAGTCTCTCTCTCTCTCTCTCTCTCTCTCTCTCTCTCTCTCTCTCTATAATATTGTATATATGTGTATTTGCAAACGATTGCATGTTCTAGGTTTGATTTCATGTTCTAGTTCTGAAATTTTAGGGCTTTTTATGCAAATTTTAGGGCTTTTTATGTAGATCTAGTTCTGATTTTACAGGAACTTTGTGTGTGTGTGTATTGTGTAATATGTATGTTCACTTGCATGTGCCAGTAGCTGCGCACATTTGCAGTACTAGTGTACTACAATGACTTCTGTGGTTTAAGTCGATGTGTAGTTCTTATTTGTTGGTGTTCTTATTTTGTGGTTTAAGTCGATGTGCTCAGGAGCTATTAAGTTATTATGAATTGGCAGTCGGCACAATGTTTGCATCAGTTGGCACAACGGTATGCTGGTGGTGGAACGCAATGTTTGCATCAATTTGCATTAGTTGGCAGTTGGCACAATGTTTGCATCAGTTTGCACAGTCGTCGAAGGGTACGGGACAGAACTTCCACCCCTTGCAGGTGCATCATGGTATGCTGGTGGTGGAACGCAATCTGTACCTAGATTTATTTAAAACCCGACCAACCAGTCACCCGACCCGACCTCACCCGATCACTTTTCGGTCGGAGCCCGATATATTTGAGTTGTTTTGAGTGTACTGTGGGAAATTTCATGTTTGGATTTTAAATTAATCCAGGTACGGATTGCGTTCCACCACCAGCATACCATGACGCACCTGCAAAGGGTGGAAGTTCTGTCCCGTACCCTTCGACGACTGTGCAAACTGATGCAAACATTATGCCAACTGCCAACTGATGCAAACATTGCGTTCCACCACCAGCATACCATTGTGCCAACTGATGTAAACATTGTGCCAACTGCCAATTCATAATAACTTAATAGCTCCTGAGCACATCGACTTAAACCACAAAATAAGAACACCAACGAATAAGAACTACACATCGACTTAAACCACAAAATGTCCAGATTCAGCTGGACACCAGAACTACAAATAAGAACACCAAGTTATTACGCTGCATCAACTATTAAACAAGCATCTCTGATTACTAGCAGCAGCAACAACCAAATAAGAACACCAGAACACAACATCTCAAATTCTCAATGCCAGAAATACTACTTGTGCCAAGTACACACAGTCACAAACTATTAACAAGTCCATAGCAGCAGCAAATTACTAGCAGCAGTGATAGGCGCGTGGAATTCGTGAATTTAAGCGCCTAAGTAGGAAAGAATTAGCGCGTTAGACGTGCGATTAATCCTCATTTTCCATTTAATGCGTGCACGTGGTTGGATTTTGTGTGTTGGGTTTTATTTGCAGATATTCGTGATGTTTTGGCGCTAATTAGAGACATTGAGGAGGCCGCGACTGAACATGAGAGCAAGCAAAGCCGTGGAGACTAAGTGGTGAAGTTAATTTTCCGAGGAAAGCATGTTGGACTGTCGTGAGTGCTACAGGGATTTTTGCGGAGCGCTCAAAAGTGGCACAAAAGGGCCCAAAATCTGAACAGAGCCTCCGCGAGTGCTACTTAAGAATTGGTGTAGCGCTACCGATAGGTTTCGAGGTCAACGGTCAGCTTTGCGGTCAACGAGTCAAACGGGTCAACGGCCGTAAACGGTCCGGGAGCGCTACCTATAAAATGGTGTAGCGCTACCGAGGGCTTAAGGCAACTACGAAACGGTGGCGTTTCGAGCATTCGTGCGAGGAAATTCCAATTTGTTTTAGGATTTTAATTGTAAATTAAGGGGATTAATATAAATACCCTCTTGACGCTCGATATTAGGGTTCGAGAATTCTTACTTACATTTTATTGTTCTTAATTTCAGCTGCTGTTTTCAGAACTATTTTCCAGATTCAAGTTTAATCTAAGTTCTTCAGGTTTTCCAGCTTTGAATTCTTGTTCTTCGAATCCGTTCTCTTGCCGCGAACTTGTGGTATCGTGTTCATTCTCATTTCAATTGCTAACCTTATTTCAACTGCTTAAACCATGTTGAGTTTTAAATATATGTTTGATGCGTCTGTTGAAAGCATGAGTGAGTAGTTTCATAGAGTAAGGCCGTGGGGCGAAAGCACTCTGTGGCTAGACTAATCGATGTTCACCTTGGGTTCAACATAATTAAATTTTTAAGCAATTTTGGGATACGAAACTTTTTCTAACGTACAAATCCCGGGCATCACTAGAGTCCTTGTAAGCGGGGCGAAGGAATCCGGAGCCTTCCTCTCGATTGCACACGGAAACTGGTGACAGGTGGTGTGAGTTCATTAGGGAACTTTTTCCTATTCTAAAATCGGTTATTTGAAGGAACTATAACCCGAGTGAACATTGGTTGGGGCTAGTCGCGGACGTTGGAGTTCCCACGGCTATACTTTTCTTTTAAATTCATAGTCAAGTAACTTTATTCATTTAGCTAATAAATCAACCGAATTGCACAAGGGGTGGCTACCTGAGAGCCGAGCTAAACTAGAATTCAGCACTTTTGAGTCAAACACTGTTTGTCCGTCTCTGTGGTTCGACTCCGGTACTTCCAGATATTGTGCTACACCGGTCGAGAGTCCTACGCTTGGGACGCGTCTTTAGTTTAATTCGTATTCATCCGGTCGTTCAAGCAAGCAGCAGCACTGCCAAGTGCCAATAACAGGTAGCAGCAATACTGCCAAGTACACAAAATGAGTTCACTGGCCAATGCCCAGTCCACTGCCTAACAAAGTAACAGCCACAGTGCAGAATAGAAAAATACCAGTAGCAGAATAGAGTAGCAAAATACAAGTAGCCACAAGCTAATAGTCCAACAAAAAAACCCAAAGAAGATAGAGTAGCAGAATAGTAGTGCAGTAGCCAGTAGTGGACCAGTGGTCAATTGCTCACTGCGAAATCACTCAAATCTCGTAAAAACCTGTAAATTCCATTGCATGAGCAGCATCGAGTACTTCCTAAACTTCATCTCGTAGTTCCAAATCATGAAGTTCATCTTCTAGTTCCAAAGGATCTTCTGCACCCAAATCATGCAAGAAGTCGAGATTGTCTGGATCCATCACCTACAAAATCAGTGAAACAGGTCACAAATGACAGCCCTAAAATCAGTGAAACAAGTCACAAATGAAAGCCCTAAAATCAGTGAAACAGAGAGATAATCAGTGAACTTTGCATGTCTCGAATGAAAAATCAGTATGTACTGAAATACAAATGATATTTCCCTTTCAACCTCCACCAGTGCTCTTTCATACACAATAGAAGTCATTGTAGTACACTAGTACTGCAAATATGCGCAGCTACTGGCACATGCAAGTGAACATACACAATACACACACACACACACACACACACACACACACTAAGTTCCTGTAAAATCAAAACTAGATCTACATAAAAAGCCTTAAAATTTGCATAAAAAGCCCTAAAATTTCAGAATTAGAACATGAAATCAGACCTAGAACATGAAATCAGTTTGCAAATACGCATATATACAATATTAGAGAGAGAGAGAGAGACTTACTCAGCGTCGCTACCCTTTGTTTAATGATCTTTTTTTTGCAGATGTCGTGGCGTGAGCTGCGCGAAACATCAGAGTAGATGGACGAGGTGATGGTGAGGGTCTTCCAAAGTGGGGTTCTTATGGCCGTTGCAATGGCTCAAGGTCTTCCCCCTCCCCAGCAAGCAATGGAGGACTTCATAAACAATTTGGCAATGTACGGTCAGCTGAATCAACTATTCGTGCACGGCAACAAAAGATACCTTTCCCCCACGATAGATGGGTAGTGCTATTCTCTGGCTCCGACGTGAGGTGCATGGACCGCGCAATGCATCATCGGGGCCCTAGTAATTACTAGTACCATGTAGGTCGCACAGAAAGAACTACCATTGCAACAATTAGAAGAAATGCGCAATTGTCCAACGTCCCATTGGCTCCGGACGGCTTCGATGATGAATGTGTCTTAACCAACGTAAATGAACATGGACAGAGAGTATTGGTTGCTGCTGTTCTGTTTTAGTATCTCTCTGTAAGGAAGACTCACTAGTAAGGCTAACTACAACTACCAATTGCCTTTAGGAAAAAAAAAACGCTTTTATTGTAATTTTTTACTTTTATGAGGGGATTAAAGAAGACTCTGGTGTAATCAGAAGTGGGTTAAAGAAGAGTTTGGTATATTCAAAAGTCTGGCCTCTATATAAGCCAAAAACATTTGTTTGGTGTTTTGTCGAATCCGCGGGTGTTCAGTCTTCTTCCAATTATTTTCAGGGTTATCTCAAAACTACCATATCAGTTTAGGGTCTGCCCCTTCTGGGATATGTTCAGTCTTCTTCCAATTATTTTCAGGGTTATCTTTTTGTGCCCACCAACTGTTTGATTACTTGTTTAAGCTTTAGCTGAACTAATTTCGTACACATCCGAGTTGATGATTGATAAGGTGAATCAATTAGATGCTTAAACTAACAGACTAACAAAGTGCTCATTATTCTTCGGATACTGCAACTCAAACAATGAATGCATAATGAACCACATATCTGCAGAGAAATAAAGAAAGATCTATTTGTTGGGGGCGGTTCCGTTAACATTTATTTTGACACCTCACATTTCTAAGTTCCCTTGTGAAATTTTGAATCGTTATAATAGTTCAGGTATTAAGGTAATGTCCTTTCTTTTTTGTGAGTCTCTTATCGATTAAGTATGTGTAGATACTGGTTTCATTTTTATTGATTAGTATCATTCGCTAGTGTTTGTTTGCATGAAAATATTATCTCAAAGATGCTTGGTATGGAATTCGCAAAAGAATTATCTCCCCCTACGGTGGTACTCAGGGCCGGCCCAAGCCCCAGGCCCAAGCCAAGAGGCCTGGGCCTGGTGCATCCCAAAAACCCAAAATTTTGGGGCACCTCCATAATTGTTTATATTAAAATTGAGTAGGGGTCTTTTTGTCCCAATAGAAAAAAAAAAAAAAAAAAAAAGGACCCAATCTAGTTTTAAAAAAATGCCCAGACAAAGAGCTCCATGGAGTTATAAAAAATAAAAGGCCCGAGCCCAATTGTCCAAAATCCCAAAAAGGCAACTCATTACCACTTAGAGTATTAAAACAATTGCCTAATTCAAAAGGTTTCCCACTTTCCCCAAATCGGTGGAATTTCTCTCTCTCTCTCTCTCTCTCTCTCTCTCTCTCTCTCTCTCTCTCTCTTTCTCTCTCTCTCTCTCTCCCCTTTTGCTCAGGATCAAGGCAATATTCAACACAAAGATTTAAAGAACTACTTGAAACTTTGGGAATTGGTAATATCTATTCTCTCTCTCATTATTCATTAACTATTAGGGTTTGGGCTTTGTGGGTTCAAGACCAGAGTTATAGGGTTTTTTTGGTTCAATACAGAAGCAAGAAACTCGCATTTTGGTATTTTGCAGATTTGTATTATATTTTTATCCCCATAAACTCTGTATTTCTCCTCAACCTAGTTATCTGACTATATAAGCACTTGTTTTATGTTTTTCGGAAATGAGTCGGAATCTCAGTTGTCGGGTGGTATGTATTTGGATACTTTGTATTTTATGTTCTCATATAATGATTAGCATAGCATTTTTTTTATTTACTTTCTCATATTGTGATTGTTAGTACTATAAAAAATTGTTTTAAGTGTTTACTCTTAAGGGAACACTTCTTTTATTAGGCTTTGGGCACTAAAAACCCTTGGGCCGGCCCTGGTGGTACTAGATACCGTTTGGAAGAATTTGATAACCATCCTCCTGAAAACAAAAGAGAGTTATTCAATCTTCATCACTCTTCCTTGCGATCTACAATTGAAAGGTGCTTTGGAGTTTTGAAGCAACGCTTTCGCATGATAAATGCAGAACCATATTGGTCATTCAAGAAACATGTGGATGTGGTCCTAGCATGCTGCGCCATTCAAAATTATATAATAGGGGTCGATAATATGGATGATATTATGGAAGAAGTAAATGATGAGATGGGTAGAAATCCAAATCCTAGAGTATAGCGAAGTTCAAGAAGACAATAGAGAATGGGTTAGCAAAAGGGATGAGATTAGTGATACCATGTGGGAAGATTATATTGCTGGGAGAAATAGATAGTTTTTTCGCTTGATAGACTGGTTAAGAGTATTTATTGCTTGTCAAGACATGTGAGAGTATTTATTGTTTATTGTTTGAGTTCTCTTGGATTTTACTTCTATACTACAAGGGAATTTATATCCTTTGCATTGGGACGAGGATTTTTATTATATAGGATGCCATTTCTATTTTTACAAGAAGGATATTTTGATTTGTTTGTTGATTAGTGATTTTCCACATTAACTAAACTATATAGCCAGAAAACATTTTCATATTATAACCAAACACCAAAATATGTTTTATTTTCTACAAAAGTTTTCCTTGAAAAAGGTTTTCTAGGAAATATTTTTCGTCCAAACTAATGAAGCATACTTCCCAGGAAAGGGGGAAAAAAACACAGAAAGATTTTGACGAAGTGATGGGAAAAATAGGTGAGGTGAATGGAAATTTCCAAATACGTGTCATGATTTGTACTAGTTGTATTAGATTTTTACGAAGTGATTGATAGAATAGGTGTGAGGTAATGGGAATTTTCATATACGTGCCATGATTTGTGTTATATTAGTAGTCCTCACTCTCAGTTTCAAATTGTTGGTTACTTTTGGAAATTTTAAATTTTTAAGGAAACAAGTAATAACTATATTCAATAAATGCATTCACATCATTAATTTTCAACAATATCCTTATATTTCAACTTTTGAATAAAATTATCGTTATTGGTAAAGGGGTTAATTTGGAAGATGGAATAAATTTTATTTTGACTTTTCAAAGATAACTAACAATTTGGAACTTCCCAAAATAGTATATTGTAGAGGTAAACATGACATCGGTTTATAGTGGATCCACACCAATTCAACCAATAAGAGGGAAGGTTTTGTTCACCTTCTTTAGAGGAGGGTGAACAAAATTACACTCAACAAACTCGGACGGGAAAGTATAACTGTGGCACCTAAATATGAGGGTTTGTTCTTGTTCCCACTAAGTTCTAGGCTTATTGGGCTTTTGGGGTTAATACATCGTGAGAGAATGATCTGTCTCTTAAAACATTCGTTTCGTTTCGAAAGGCATTTCTTAGCCAAAGATGATCATATCACAATCGTTGTGGGTTCGGTTTGGGCTACCCAAATAGAATTTGAGCAATGGATAGAATCTGTTCAACATTTCGATCCATTAGACTAGCAGAATCTAAATCTCCAAATTAATACAAAGAAAACAGGAACAATTTTTTGACACACATTGTTTGTACCAAAGAAGAATTTTTTTTTTTTTTTTTGTCATAGTTTAGGAGAACTGTTAGTGGGGGTTAGCGGGGTGTTAGGGGGTTACTACAAACGAGTCCAGGGGCTATCCATACCCTGAAACTCCAACGCCCCCAATGAGACTCGATTCCTGGTCTCCCACGTGGGGAAAGCCAAGAGATGCCAACTGAGCTACAGCTCACTGGCGTACCAAAGAAGAATTCAGAATTCAAAACTTTCCACTTTCGGAAGCTGAATGAGATCACCAAAAAAGCTGCTTCAGAATAATGCCACCCAAACTTTGCAAATCCATGTATAAGCTCCAAATATAAAATCGACATACAAATTGGACGATAAAAACCTGAAAATTTCACAAAAACGAATCAAAGACTGAAAATTTCGCCTAACCCACTTTGAGCCTCAGATTGGGTCCGGGACAACTTTTGTTTCTTGATTTGAGGAGAAAGTAGTCAGTGAAGCCCATTTTAAAGATGCTGCGGAATTTCGGAAAGTCAAACTGTCATTGTACGTTGATGATACATTATGGGTGGAAACAATAAAGAGATGATTGTTGCCACCAAAAGGTGTTTGTCCTCTACTTTACCCTCTTGATCTCCGTACTAGGATATCGCTAACTAACCTAGACCTCGCTATTTTATTCAAAATACGTTTAATTTAGTTTATGGAATGCAAAAATGGCTAACATTTCATTGCGTCACCAGGCTTTATCATATTGCATATGAGATCTTCTGTACCGAAAAAATTAGCGTACAGTGCCAAGATATTTCGGGTCATTGGATTGTTTGAGTTTTCACTTTAGTTTCAAAATTTGCATGTATTCAATAACCGGAAATACACCAGTACAGAGGTACAGAGAACTTTTTGGTACAGAAGATTTAATTCCATAAAATTCACTTTCATCTCAAAAGAGTCTGTTTGGAGGTTGGTAGAAGTTTGTCATCTCAATAAAATGAATTAATGAAGCCTAAAATGAGATTTAATGAATTTATCTCTCACTTACACACTGACCAAGTAATGCCCCACCGTTTATTAAGCTAAAACCAATGGTGGTTAACATCACGTGACAATTCTGTCATGGGTGTGCAACGATATCTATTAATATTAGGATGACCCTATTCTCAAGCATGAAAATAAGGACCTTTCCACTCTCTCCAACACCACAGATGCACAACTCACACACATGGTCCCACCAATCTTAACCAAGTCATGGGTAACAGCCTATCCCGTTACGAAAAATTATTTGGTGGTCTCGTGGTGTCCTGCCACTCTTATCTACCACATATTTGTGTGGGTCCAATAGTAAATGTATTAACCGATGAAAATTTATGGTACATAACAGTGTTGGTATCATTGAGACACCACGCAGTTGCGCCCCAAGACCACTGAATAAATTACTCATCTCTCCATAGAATCTGTGTTCAAAAGGACAGAAATGGTAATCCATAGACACATCAATTTCCTCACCCATTGAGGAAATCAAAGTAACTTTCCACAAAACCTTACCCAATTTTTGCAATAAAAATGCTAAAAAACTAACAACACTATGGAGTCAGAAAATGGCAGTGTAACAAATAGATAATAATTGCAACAACAGAAAGTGATGCAAATTTTTTCCATCCATTATTTGTAGTAAAATAAACACAATTATCGCCCGTGCAGAGTCAGTTCATATGGATTTATCATGATTGTAATTCGATCATTTGCCAGTGGACGATGTGATTGATCCTTAAAATTAAGATTAGTCGATGTGTGCTTTGTAATACCCCGGGTTTAGGGTAGAAGGTGTTTAGTCCGATATAGTATCTTCTTAGATATACCTTTTCAGGCCAAGTGTTTGAGCCGAAAGGAGGTCTATGGTCAGCCAGGTCGGATCGTTACATGTTCAAACTAACTCGAACACCCTAAGGTATTAAAGAGAATAGCTTCAAAATAAAATGCGGGTCATTCGGAAAAATACGTATTTATATGTATAGAATTTTGTTAATTACTCGCAAATACACAAGTATGGGTGTATTTTAGAGTAATTCTTTTTAACATTTTGAAACAGTATTTTTTTTTTTTTTCATTTTTCCTCCTCCATTCTAGCTGTCCGCTTGTCCCCTTCTAACGCAAATAAACACCACCTCACCTTCACTCTTCTCCCCCCACCTCTCTCTCTCTCCCCCCTCCAAAACAATACTCCAACTTAGCCTCTCTCTCTCTCTCTCTCTCTCTCTCTCTCTCCTACGGCGGAAAAGAGGAAAGCAAAAGAGAAAGTACTCCAATGGAAACCACCCCAGAATTCATCCAAACAGGGCACTACTACTACAACACCGCCCAATTCAGTGCACCCGAAAAGCGCCACTCCGAAACCAAGCCTGCCGGCGAACATTTCGCCATCGAAGACCTGCTCAACTTCCCGAACGACGATGTATCCTTTGCCAACGTCACGCTCGACCCGGTCACTGGAAACTCCACTGATTCCTCCACCGTAACCGTCGACTCCTCATTTTCCGGTGGCGAGCCTCAGTTCACCGGTGACATGGGCTGCCGGAGCTTCGCTGATGCTCAGTTCTCTGGCGACCTATGCGTCCCGGTAATTACATAATTACATTTATTATTTCTAAAATGACAAAATACAGAGTTATTATTATTTTTTTTTTCCCTATAGCTCAGTGTTCGAGTTAGCTAACACATACTAAAAAATTAAAAGAAAATTGATATCTACAAGAAAAAAAAATTATAAGAGAAATAGTTTAAATTTGATATAACAAAACACTTTTGATTATATATTTTTTAACCCAAAAGCATTTAATTAGGAATACTTGATTTTATAGTTTCGAGTTTGATTAATTCTAGATAATGAATGAAATATTTGGAATAATTTTCGATTTAAGGAAACGAAAATAGGTTTGGAATCTTCACTCAGTTAGACGAATTTATCGCCTAGTCTATTTGAGTGGAGGCCGTTATTTTACTTTTCATTTTTTTCCTGGGTGTAAGCTGTTATTTTATTTTCCCCCAACGGACGAAAATACCAATAATGCTATAGTAATAATAACTTTGGGACTATGTTCAAATATTAGAACACGTCACACGATCCAATTAAATTTTTTATGCATTTCGTTTGAACTATAACTATAATATTTGAATGAGAGAACATTTTTTTACACCGCCGATGTAAAATCTTTCTTTTCCACCGCCACTTTTGTAGGCCTCATTGTGTATTAAATGTTCATCTTATAGGGTCTACAAAAAACCCGTTTGATCGGATATCGACATGTATATCAAAATTTGAATTTCATTTTATAAAATGTACGGTGATAGATTTTAAATATAAATTGCCCTTGACCATCCATTTTGCAAATCAAAATTCAAAAATTTATATATCTATTGATGCCCGACCAAAATAATTTTTTGCACAGATGCACTATACTGCGGGTCCTACAAGATAATCGGTTCAGATCAAAATAATAAACTCATAATGGGACTCAGATATGTCGGTGGTAAAAAATGAGAGTTTTACACCGATGGTGTAAAGAATGTTTTATCTATTTAAATTACCCAATTGAGGCTAAAATAACGTTTTCATCAGAAACCAAAATTCAAGGGAATTAACGTCATTTTTTGTGCTTTTCTAACAGTATCATGATGATTTAGCTGAGCTGGAGTGGTTATCCAATTTCGTCGAAGAATCCTTTTCGAGCGAGGATCTGCAAAAATTGCAGATAATATCGGGCGTGAAAGCCCGGCCCGATGAAGGATCAGAAACCGGTGGATTCCAGCCCGAAGAAGAAAACCGAAACAACCCGATATTCCATCCGGAGGTATCCGTGCCCGGAAAAGCCCGAAGCAAGCGCTCACGCGCTGCCCCATGCAACTGGGCGTCCCGTCTCTCGGTCCTCTCTCCGAATGCCACCTCAGCTTCAAAAACGAGAGAAGGTGGGGGCCACGAGACGGCAGCCCCAAATCTCCACATCGACGGGCGGAAGTGCCTGCATTGTGCCACGGACAAGACCCCGCAGTGGCGGACCGGGCCCATGGGCCCCAAGACGCTTTGCAATGCTTGCGGGGTCCGGTACAAATCGGGCCGGCTTGTGCCAGAGTATCGGCCCGCTGCCAGCCCAACTTTTATGCTGACGAAGCACTCGAATTCGCACCGGAAAGTGATGGAGCTCCGGAGGCAGAAGGAGGTCCAGAGGGCCCACCAACAGCATCAGCAACAGATTATCAATCAGAACATTGCGTTTGATGTATCCAACGGTGAGGATTACTTGATCCACCACCATATTGGGCCCGACTATCGGCATATGATCTAGTGAGTGCCGGTCTACGGTAGTTGGGTTGAAGGCTCGAGCTTTTGCAGTGAAATTTTATAGGGGTAAATTTCAGTAGTGGTAATTTTCTAAATTTACTAGGGGTAATGTTTCCTGACTTTTGAAGTTTTGTAGCTTTTTGTTTCGAAAAAGAGGGAAAAAGAAAAGAAAAAGGAGTGGCAGGGTTTAAGGGTATAGACTCTTTAATTTCCTTCTTTTGCCAAAATTTGGCAAACTCTTTAGCCAATTTTCGTAATTCAGAAAATATTTTTCTTTCATGCATTTTCAGTTTGTGTGATTTTACTTGAAAAATATTGATAAAGAATTGTATTATGATTCAGTTAAGCACATGTTCGCTGGAGTACAAGATTAATGAAAAAATGCTCTTCTGGTTACTGGTTGAGAAAAATAAGACATCGAAGACTCAAAACCTGCAAGAGTCTGTTTATAAGCCATATATGAAACAATAAGTTTTCCTAAATTTATGAAGAAAATTTAGAGGTATACACGTCCATCATTTCAAGTTCTTTATTTATTTTAGAGTACCAATATACTATATTAATCTACCACAGAAGGGTTTTGGAAAATTGTCTTATTTAAGCAAACTCCAACATATATAATACTCGATCTACTTAATTTTTGCGTCTATTTCCATAAACTTTATTCCAAACCTCAAATATTGGTTTCATTCCACCAAAATTCAAATATTCTTTGACATGGGTCTTATCATTATGGTAAAGTGAATAACTTTTAAATGGTGCCAATTTATTGGAAAAGGAGTATAGTGATTAATACAAGAAGAGATCCTCCATAATCTTTGACACTCGGTACTATTTGAAGAATCAAATAACATCCTCCGGAATAGAAGAGGGTTGGAGTGACTTTTTGATCCAACTTTTAGAGAAATGGAGAAGTCGAGTTTGTGTTGGAGATGCCCTAAAACAAAACCAAACCAAATAACACCACATCGAGTCTTAAGTCTCACTTCGATCGATTAACTACACGAATGCATTGTCTCCATTGAGTTCTGTCTATTGCATCGTGTTCCGTGGTAACTAGTAAACATGGGTCCTTTCTAATTACCGCTCCTAAAGTCAATTTTTATTTCCCCTCCACTTCCACTTCTTGTAATACCACTCTTTTTATCTACCGTATCAACCGATCTATGACAAATGGTCTAAACCATGAACCTCAGTTTTTATCTCTCGTCATATCTACTATTGGTGTTACCCCTACAACCAAAAGAATGTTTTCGTTTCTAATTCTATCTCTTAAAGTCTTATTATGATTAGTAGATGATGGGATCGATTCCTCGAATTTGTCAACGTACACGTAAACTGACCTGAAAAACACACCCAAAGTACTCCGCCATTTGACCCATCCATCTTCGTACTCTATGTATCACATCATCTTTAATTTAATCTCTCGATCCCCGTGAACAATTAAGCCCAGATATTTACAAATAGAAAATTGATATTGGCACTCCCTCAATTGTTAATGGGAGTGCCAATATTAATCCTTACTTGGACTTGATATTAGCGCTTCTCTTATTGATATTGACACTCCCCATTCGGAGTCCATTAATTATTTAGGAAGTGCCAATTTCTTATAAATATTGTATAGTACTGTTTGAGAAAAAGTAAAAAACTTTCCTGCTGTAAGGATCGGAGGGACAATCATATATATTCAATTTGCTTGGAAAGTGAGAAACGGACATGAATTTCAGTGAAGAGGGAAAGGATTGAATGTGGGTGGTGGCCTGGTGGGTGAATTTCTCTATTAACCAAGTAGTTTTACAGAGAATGTTAGAGAAGAAAGAAGATTATTTTACCAATTCTTGTATATATGCACTATATATATTAATACTTCTTTGCATCGTTTTATGATATTCAAAACCTACTTGATTGTATTTTAGTATTAAAGACTTCACCCAGAGCATCTTATCAGCTTGGGGTAAAACTAACTTTTAGCTAGAATAGCTAGAGCAAGTATTCTTTTGATTTGGTAGTTGTTTAATTTGTTACTGTTTTGTTACCGATTATTTGGGCTATATTGTATGTTTGGTTTGGCTGGGAATTCTTTTATTGGATTCTTTACTGCTTTCACTTGGATCGGATTCATCATTCCGTCCCCTAGGTGTCGGGTCTGCTTTTGGCAGGTGTGTCTATGAGTTGGCTCAGTTGCCTTTCTCATTTCCATTTGTTAGTGGTTTTGGCTTCATTCCTGTTTTTGATGTAATCGGTGCCGGATGGCAATTTGCTATGATATGCTGACATTTTCAAAAAAAAAGCTAGAGCAAGTATTCCAGAACCATTTGCCAGTAGGCATTCAGACCATGTTCGGTTGGGAACCCGGGTTTCATTTTTTCCCGGGGCCTCTTCCATTTTCTCTCTCATTTACATTTCTAGAAATATTACTCTAGTGCATACCTTGTGCGAGATGGTTCCATGAAACCCACTTCGAAGACCCACACAAATGATCAAAGCCATTCATTAGTTCTAAAATTATTCTTTGAGTCATCCAGAAAAATTTGCACCTATGGGGCACAATTCAACACATGCGACTTTGTTCTGGAAAAAAAAAAAATGTCTTACTTGTTTTGAGAATCTAACATGTCTTGATTTTCTTTTGATCTATTTCAAGGAAAATAACTCCTAAAGATAGTTTTATTATAATTTCCACAATTATATCCACCCGTAAAATATTCAATATTTAGTCTTAAACGAATCACTTCAATACAACGATAGAGGAGTTATTGATAGCTTTAAGGAGATAAAGAGAGGAATAAGGGAGAAGGCAAAAAGAAAGCTTGGCTTTACTTGTATTTTGTGATGAGATAGTGATTATAATTCCGTAAATACGTGGAAGTATGAAGACAAAAAGTTTAGTCTATGTGCTTTAGAGTAATTAATTATTCACCGGTCCTAAGACGTCGCTATGTGGTGCTCCAACATCTTTATGTGTAACATATATTTAGGTAAGACTCATATATTTACTCTAATATTTACTCAACTTAATAAATAAAAAAACTTCTCTTGTCAAAAATACATAGTACCTATCTATTTAATTAATATGGGTAAAATATGTAGAGAGAGATTGAGAGGGAGACCATGCAGTTTTAACAATTGAAGATGCTACTTAAAGTACGTGCGATCCTAGGCATCCCTGATCCATAGCCTGCCCACTGCTAATTTTCAATACCATTATTTGTGCTAAATAATTT
Organism: Vaccinium darrowii; assembly: GCA_020921065.1. NCBI lineage: Eukaryota > Viridiplantae > Streptophyta > Magnoliopsida > Ericales > Ericaceae > Vaccinium > Vaccinium darrowii. The sequence goes on from CM037160.1 coordinate 29,905,572, forward strand.
CTTCTTCTTCTTCTTTTTTTTAATGAAAATAATCTGTCCAGAACCAATTAACATTGCTTTACACAAATTTTATTACCTGTCCACTGTACACTTTGTTTCTTCAGAAACCTAAACAAATTTTGGAGGAGCTGTCTATTTCAGAATAACAGTATTTAAATTTGTACAAACTCTATTTTTAAAGATTTTACAGTAATTGATTGATATTCCTGGTTTTCTATTAATTATTTCGGTATAATTGATACGTCAGCAAAGTATGCGGAGGTCACGTGATTTTTCTTTGACAATACATGCATGTCTTTGGCAATTGGCATACAATATACTACACTTAATAAATAGGTCCTCAATAAAATGCACCATTATTGTATATTCCTATACACGTGTCAGTTCGTTTTACAATTCATTCAAGATTAACCCAATCAACAGGTCAACCTTAAATAGATTTATGATCAATTTCTTAGAGCATCTCCAACGGCTGACCAAAAATTTATTTGGCTTGGGAAAACGTCGCTGCCTATCACCCAAAAATTTGTAGATTTGTTCACCAAATATCATGAGAAATCTTCGACATCCTTGCCATAGCTTTAAGTTCACAAGCGCTCGCTTTAGTCATCCCTTAACCCAACCCAAAACTCGCCAGAGATTGTGAGGTGTTGACATTGGCCCCTCAAAAAATGGCTTTAACCATTGGAAATGGTCTTAGCTTGCGTCAAGCTCTTATATAGTTGGATAAACTTATATCTGTATTTTAAGTAATAGAAAAAATAAAATAAAATATCTAACTGAACTCTTTTAATTGGTGGAAAAAGAATTTTAAAAGTCTTAGCCGCGTATATATTCAATTTTGTCAAAAAAAAAAAAAAAAAGGACAGATATTGGCGTATAAACCATGGGTTCCCATCCCATTCATGAGAGGATATTCCCATGTTCTCCAAAAAGGGTCTTGTCTCCTGTTCTCAACCCTTAACATATGCTGACAAATGACTTGGATATCTAATTTGATCTGGTTTAATTCGTGCAAAAAAAATTTAGAAGTTTTAGCCACGTAGGCATATTATTTTATCAACAACGGAGGACAAATGAAGTATTCCAAAAAAATTCATAAAATGAGCTACAAAAATGCGCAAGGCACACGTATTTCTCATACACGGGTTCCCATGCATGAAGGGATATTTCCATGTTCTCCATAAAGGGTCTTGTCTCCTTTTCTCAACCTTAACCTAAGCTGACAAATGACTTGTATTTTCCCTTTCTCAATTATCATGATAAGCTTTTCCTCAGTTGCCATGCTATCAGCCCGCAAAGAGATGGTTGACTTCAGAATGAGAAAGACATCAAGCATGAGCTGTAGCAAGGGATCAATTGAATCCCATTGCTTTGGTTCCCATTGGAGCTTTGTTAATGTTCTTCAGAGCATAAACAGGATAATTTACGTAGTTGTGTTATATGAGTTTGCGAAAATCATGATTTTAGCAAATGAGTTGCGAAAATCATGATTTTAGCAAACTCAAGAAATAAACTGTAAAACTTTTACCACGATTGAAAGGAAGGAGTCATCGTATGAGTTATAGTGAATGACAGTGTTGAATGATGATACACGTACGTGTCATTTATTAAAACTCGAATGGTTGAATTTAATATTGTAAATATCTAGATTAGACCCACAACAATGATATAAGCCATTCTTATTTAGGTCTTGCAGAGATCAACATGTGTGAAAAAAAGTTGGACTTGATTGAAAATTAATGAATACACGAACCATTTACATAAACTAGATGGTCCACATGATTTTAAACGTGACTATATTTATAATAGTTCATATACTTCTCGATATCCAATCAAGCTTATTTTTACTACTGCATTTGTCGTTCTCCATGACAATGACAGATATGAAATGAACAATTCATATCACCGTCGTTATCCAAAGTGAGGGCCAAAAAATTGTCTTTTGAAAGGGTTTGGTGGATAGTAGTATGGAGGACTGAACCACACATGAGGAGTGTATAGAGATATCAAGGGGAGGGGACATGAATGCAAGGGTCGAGGGTCCTTCCAAAGGGCATAGGAGACATAATAGAGTTCTCTCATTAACCTCCCCCACTCCTTCACCCTCCACTGCACGTTGCCCACCAATCGATATAGAAACACAATAAACAAACATACAGTCCTATATAAGTACATAACTAATGCAGTAGAGTTCGGCTTTGTTAACGGAGTTGGTAATCCTGTCAAGAGGCATGACACTATTGTTCATATACTTTCCAAGTTTCACCCCTCTGATAAGTAACATGGATTGATAAATACACACACATGCTAACTAAGGAAGAATATCCACATAATATATATCTATGAGACATCTACATAAGTACACATACGGGATACGTATACAGATGCATATACCTGCGTATAAGGAGAGCATCTCCAACGGAGGTAGGGGCAGATGTACATAGGGGCTGGGGTGGGCCCTGGCCCCCCCGCACTTCCTTAAAAAAAAAAAAAAAACAATTATAAATTTTAAAGTCGGCAGAGTTTATACCAATAGCGGCCTATGTCACGGTGGTTAAGAGCCTCCCACCCTATCCTTCCTATCCGGGGATCAAACCTCGCAGGATGCATTTTTTGTCTTTTTTGTCAAAGTTTTAGCATTTTCAAAGGTGTCAAGTCTCTCTCTCTCTCTCTCTCCATCTCAAGGTTTGCAATCCTTTTTTTTTTTTTTTTACTAAATGGAGAGAAACTTGACACTTTTGAACATTAAATTTTTTCTCAAAGCTTAGCATTTTTACTGCATGTTTCTTTACGGACTAATGGACTATGATGGGATTTTCAAAGGTGTCAAGTCTCTCTCTCTCTCTCTCTCTCTCTCTCTCTCTCTCTCTCTCTCTCCCTCCCTCTAAGGTTTGCAATCTTTTTTTTTTTTTACTAAATGGAGAGAAACTTGACACCTTTGAATATTAAATTTTTCTCAAAGTTTAGCATTTTTACTGCATGTGTTCTTTACGGACTAATGGACTATGATGAGAATTAATATACAATGAAAGTGAAGTCACAAACATGTCGATTTAAATATTTGTATGAATAAATTACGGATTACTCAACTTTTTATATGTAGAGTGAAAGAGAGATTTCTCTTTGGCTCTGACATCCTATGAAACTTGTCAATTTATTTATTTTTTTGTGGGTGTTTTGCCCAGGGAAAAAGTAGAAAGCAGCGACTGATGGAGCTAATGGTCAATTTTATTTTGTGACAGTGCTAACATAGAGAGGGGCGAATAGGTGTCACCCGGACTTTTGAATTTACGGGTATACAAAAAAAAAATCTAATACATGTACAAAAAATGAAAAAAATTCCAATTTAGAACATTGTCCATTGGGATCAAGAAAACATTATTATCGTAATGTCTTGTAGTTGAATACCATAATAAAGTTGGAGGAAGTCTTGATTTATTTTTCACAAAAAAACCCATTACAAAACCTAATTATATGTAATTATATGACTTCCTAGTAATTTCATTTTCATATTTTCTCGTCCAAAATTGCTCAGCTAATTTGGCAATTCTGGCCTCATTGGAAGCATCGGCGGAGATATCAAATGCCTATGGCTAATGGCCCCCCCGGCATGGAAATCCTGGCTACGCCACTGAACGGAGGAGAGTCAAAACCCCCGTCGAGCACTTGCCTCCTCTTGTAATCCAACCGCACGCCAATTGTGATGCCAAATCCCATGTGGATTTGGTAAATTTGCTTAAATTTTGAAGCCTCGTGCTAAATTCAGGTTTTGACCTTTTTCAGTACAAATATAGGAGTTCAAAACAATTAGAAGTTAAATTGGTGCTATAATACAATACAATTTGACTCTATGGTTGGAGAGGCTCATTTGTTGATGTCAAATTCGAAGGTGCCAAATTGTCACATCAGACTTAAAAAAAATATGACACCTCCAAGTTTGAAGTATAGGTTTTTTTTTTTTTTTTTTCTTTTGAGCAAACAAAACATATCGGTTGGAGATGCTTTGAGTATAGGTTGGAGATGCTTTGAGTATGCCTCTTCGAGTAGTTATTCAATAGTCTCAGAACACGGCCATGCGGTGCTCTAGATCATTCTAGCACCACACATTTACCTGAGTCCATAAACTTGGTCAGGATCCCTACAAGAATGTGTGGTGCTAGAATTTTCCGGAACACCACGTAACCATGCTTTGGGAGCACCGAATCATTAGACTGCCTCAAGTGTACTCCATACTTGGTGCAAACATATCAAATATCCTTCATTGTTGACAGATCTGCAAACTAGAAGAGGCGACAGACAAAAGAACTGAAAAGAAAATGTTTCCAAAAATACATACTTCGCTTTTAAAAGAACTGAAATAGCTACCACCACCATTTTAGTATTCTCCAGCAAAAGATGTAATCTGGGATACTAATTGACTCAAACTCCACGGCAACAAAAGCATTATTACTATCAAACTTCCATGAGAGGCCTTGTAGGCAATATTCCATGGCAATTGGCTTCCATTCAATCTATAAAATAGCAAATTGTTTCACGAGCAAAACAACAGCACAATATGTTGTTGCTGCAAAATACTATGTCCGCGTAAATAAAGATGAAAGATACGCAGCGATGACAATTCGCAAACATCCAACATTCAAGCGTTACAGTTCCGTCACCAGCACATTTTTAGTTCCGAAAAAATAAATTCCTGACGCACAAAAGCTCATCAGTGTGGAGGAGAAGCTCAGAGCCTCATCAACAATGTTTATCCGCTTTTCTCCTTTCTTTTACAAGTCTCTTATCGCGGCACACTGAGACCCAGTTCTGGAAAGTGACGAGTGAAAAGAGAGCCATAGCATTAGCACATTATCTTAGCAAGGTTTCTACATAAGGGGAGTAATAGAAGTCATAAATTTCCTAAAGCCAGTCGAATTGAACAATAAATAAAATAAGGTACATGAGTTAAAATAAACATATAAAGCATGAAGTTCGATGTACGGTAGGACAGAATATATAAATCTTAGATTTGCCTATGTTGGACGCTTACATGAACAATGGTTTGAATTAATCTGGTGTTGAATCTCAAAAAATTTCATTCATGCATCTCCTGTTTGATTATGTCAGTCCATTAGAACAAACTAGAAAGGAAAAAAACAACCAAAACATATGCATAGAGGAAAGTTGGGCAACAGCAGAATGTAAGCTCAAAGGTATCAAAGTCCTGTAAAAATGCACAATAATTTATCTTTATATCAAATGCATGAACACATCACACGGGCCAACCGTGCACATAAATTGAGTATAGTTTGACCATAAGAACATGCATCCCTCTAATACCACTTAATTCGCCACTGTGATCTATACCATATAATTATATACTCCACAAGTAAGGTAGGTCAATGACCATTGACTATGTAGCATTTACACGTACATGCAACACGACACCTGCAACATGATACCGACACGTAAATTTTCAAAAATTTGAGGAAACGACACATTTTGGAAAAATATTACCCCATTGTATTATATGCAAAAAAAATTAAAACGAAGGCAGGCTCTTCTTATAGTTATCATACCACACATGCCCTTAGTCATAATTGTCATTACATCATTCACAAAAGTTCAATAACAAAAAGTGGTCCATCATGCATTCATGTGCATGTCCTTATAAATCAAATTAATTATTATTCGTCCCTAAAAAAGAAAACTTCCATAAGCTCTAAATAGAGTCTATACTCTATCAGTCCATTTAACACCCTGACATGTCTTGCGAGTGTCAAAGGAGTGTCCTAGCATGGTTTAAGCTTTAAAAGTGTTGCCGGAGTGTCTAAATGGAAAACTAAAAACATATATATATATTTTATTTGAGCAATTTGCAAGCATGTGTTCGGAGAGCGTCGGTGTCCAACACTAGTACATGACCTCCAGCGAAGTGTTCATGCTTCATCTGACCATTGACAAAGTGAATCTACAAGGTTAAACACCAACACTCTTGTGGCATTGGCAAGGTAGGAACTAATAAGTGTATCTTCCATATAGAAAGAACCATCGGAATCTTTAAAGTTACATAATCGCATTGCCTCTAAAAAGCCATAACTTTGGTTACTCTCACTATTGAATTACTGGTAAGAATGAAGGACCCAGCTACCCCATTTCATTTAATTGCATTTGAATAAGATTCACCGTACGGGGTACACTTAGGCGGCTAGCCAAAGATTTTTTTGTTAATGCATGAATTTTTTACCTTCAGTGGTACCGCTTTGGTACTTGGTGAGATTATAGATACAAATTGAGTGGTAGACCATGAAGCACAAAACACATTTTCAGTAAATCATGTGTCCTGATACTTGTTGAACAATGCCGACACTCTATGGACACTCTGCCTACACATCCGCCACTCAAATTGAAAGCGTCCTGGTTTTTGTGATTCTATTTCACTTCAAAACTCCCGAAACACAAAGTGCTTTGGTCTTGGTGCAAATGGCACAAATGGTTCCAAAGCGAGAGTTTCCTAGCATGTCCAGAGCATGTTTGTATCAATGGAGTATCCAGGTGAAACATCAAAATGTGGAGGAAAACTAGGATACTTTTGATTTGAGTGCCAAACACTTGTTTGGAGGGTGTCCAAAGAGTGACAGTGTACAATACTGATAACTCGCTTCCAGAAAAGTGTGATTCATAGTTTACCATTCAATAATAGTTGTTATCTCTGTAGATAAATTCCAAACTATACCAATGAAGCTCAAATATCTATGGGTAGGAAAAAAAAACTCCCAACAGCCAAAGCATTCCCGTAGGCTGTATCTTATTCAAAAGAAGTTGAAAAATGCATAAGACTCGGGTTATTAGTTTACAGTGGTGATTGCAAAGCGAGAAAGCAACCAATGGTATAGCTTTCAAAGGAAATGGTTCTACTGGGTAAATGCTATGCGGCATTGAAAAGCGAGAAAGCAACCGAAGGTATAGCTTTCAAAGGACAAGGTTCTACTGGGTAAATGCTCTGTGGCACCGACACTCCAAGAGGCCACCGTATCCATGACACACCAAAAAATGTATGGCACAAGCTGCATTATATTTAATTAATTCTTTTCAGAGGAACACGGTGGGGACACATGGGACAGGGCAGGGGTTAATTAAGAAATTTTTGAAAAAAAGATGTGAGCAATTGTGAACAACTTCAAATATTATGGGTTAAAAACTTAAAAATGAATATGAAGTAGATATGATGATGTTCTATACATATTGATGCTTCATGCTTCTACCTATAAAACTATGTTTCCACTCATTTTAAATAAATATTTTTCCTTTATTAATTTCTTTTTGTCGTGTCCCCACTTTTTTAGATGTCCATATTCGTATTCTTGCTACATAAGGTAAATGTACTATGTAAAAATTTACACCCATTGTTCCTACCTAGCCAGCTAAGAAGCATGGACACTGGACACGGTAATCTATTCTAATAAGGGACTACCCACTTTTGGTGTGAAAACTTTTGTGAGGCTGCATCACAAAAGTGAATTCGAGTATTTCAACAAATATAACTATTCTTCGCAGTTTCCATCATTTGTTATCACAACTACCCTGATCCCTCACGACTCTTAATTGTCTTCTCTGGCAAGCAGCTTCCCTTTCAATTGCCATCAGATAATCTATTATGGGGGTTCATACCACCGCAAGTTTTCAAGGGCTTAGGTCATCAGATTTTCCAAGAGCTTCTGAAATTACCCACTGATTCACCCAATAAATGTACCCTCTCATATATCATCCGAATTCTTGAATTAACCTAATCTCAGTGTTTTCTCATTCTTTAATCACTAACTGTTATTTTAGAATCCTTATGTTCTTTAGTTTATTGTTGCTTGACTTGCTTCTTTTTGCTCTTTTCTAATTTTCATGTTGTTTGGCAATAATCAAGTGTTTGTTCTTTGTATTTGGTTTGGAACCCATCCGATGGGAAAGCCAAATTGTTGGACTTATCAACTTACCATTTTTTGAGTTAGAAAAAGTTTAGGATTTTAAAAATTGGAAGATGTTGCATTTCAGTCTACGTTATTATGCATTTTGACATTATTTTTGGAACATTGATACTTTATGAAAGGACCAAGCCTAAAACTCAAGTGCATAGCCTTTGACATGATTTGCTTTGCACATAACTGATTAGATGGCATAAAGAATGCATATGCATCGACCTCTAGTTCAAAATAAATGGGGACACAGACATGGCAGGGGACACAGCAAAAAATATGTATAACCATTAACTTTTGTAGTGCCTCCAACTTATCAAAAAAAAAACTTTTGTAGTGCCTCCTGGCATGTTCATGACCCGACTTTTTTAGAATTCTCGTGTCCCGTGTCTAAACCCATGTCCATAACCGTGCTACATAGGATAAATGTATTATGTAAAGATTTACTCCCATCTTTCCTACCTAGCTAAGAAGCATCGACTCGGGACATAATTCAAAATAAATGGGGACACAGACATGGCGGGGGGCATGGAAAAAAATATTTATACCCATTAGAACAGATATTAAGTAGTTATTCATATTAGCATCCCATGAGGAAATAACCAACACAAATACTCCCGCTGTCCCAGTTTGTTTTCTCTCTACAGGAGACCGAGTCATTTTGACCTCCAAAAATAAATTACTTCCATAAACAATTTTTTGTTTTTTGCACCGTTGAAAAGAGCTCAATGAGTAGTTTTGAATTGTGCAAAAAAAGTAGTTTTGATGTCAAAATGACATGACTTTTCACAAGCAAACAAAATGGGACGGAGGGAGTACAATTCTCATTGTTTCTCTTTCAAATATTACAAGTTTAACCAGGGCTTTATTTGGTCAAAATTCATCTATTCACACTTCGTTCCTCGTATTTGTGGAACATCTTACCCTTGAAACAAGCTATCAATATTATACACTGATCCCTAACATGTTTCCATCTATGTCCAATGAGACACTGGTGTACCCAATGTGTGCCCTACTTAAAAATACTTAAATTTCAATGGACATGCCAAATACATGTCCAAGGTGGGTCCCTGACTCCCTGGAATGTTCGACATGGATACAACAGAAAATTAGGAATGTCGGTGCTTCATAGCTACCTAGCCAATCGCACCTAGCCAATCGCAGCAAGATTGTAGGAATGTTCTATTTGTGGTCTCACCTTGGAGATCCAAATTGTCAATGGTCTATGAAGCTCCAGAAGTAATTAACCCAACACTACCTGAGCACTCTCAAAACATACTAGGATCAAATCCTTAAGTTTCAGATTTTGCTAACCATTTTTCTTATGAAAAAACTCCAAAGCTTCCTAGAACGCTCTCGAGATCCTATGTGGACACTCGCAAGCCACGTCAGAGGTCTATGTCATACGGATGCGGTGCGTGCGTCAGATATGGGTGTATGTCTAAAAGTTGGGCACCTCAAGTCTAACAACGAAAGATACATGACTATGGGTCTAAACTAGGATAAGAATATAGGGATATGTCAGATAATTTCTTATATTCATTTCTAACTTTAGATGTCTAAGAAAAACCATATTCTCCTATGCCCAATCAAAATGGCGTCTGAAAAAATTGCAAAGCCCTATAATTCATGAAAAGTAATGAATCTGGTGTAATATGAGTACAATATAGCTAAAATAGCCCAACTTTGAAACCCACAAGATGTAAACAAATTCTAAAAGGATAAGCCCATTTTTCAAGCCTAACAAACTTTTGATACTTTAACGTACGCCAAACTTTTCAAACTCATGAACCAAGCAAAAAAACATAACCCAACAAATTATGTTTTACAGTGGGGTTTTACTCAGAAGGGGGCTGGAGAGAACCAGAATTAACTCCATTTTTTATTTTTTTTTGGTTAAATAAGCTTGAAATATAAAAGAGGTTAAGCGAATATACAAGTTTACAAGGCGCATACCCCAGGAAACAGAAATAAAAATAAAACAAAAAAGAAAGAAAACAAGGGAAAGAAAAGGTGTGTACTCCCCTACACAACCCGCGGGGTGAGTTAACTCCATTAGTCAAGCTATGTTCTTTATTTATGGGTTAATTTCACTCACCTTCCCTAAGGTGTGCATTTAATACATGGACCTCTCATTTGCAATTTTACTCTAACCTCCCCTACTTTTGAAACTAATATGCAGATGTTGGATGTAGATGCTTTTGGACAGCTATGGTTGATTTGGACATAAATCCTGATTTCTATGGTGATCATCGTAATATCAGAAGTCTTTGTACCAAGAACCAACGAGTTCAGGAACTTGGAAGTAGCACATGTTTGTTGAAAAGGATGTCATGTACAATTGCACTATGCACCACCAGTGCACCAATTAGTATCCGCCTATCCTTCAAGGTATCAGAGATTTGTCAATTCTAACCGCAAGCGCAGTAAAAGTAATGTCTTGGGCGAAAAGTCGTTGTAGAGGAGCGGTTGTGAAACAGCTATTCCCCCTTTCCATTGAAGTAGGGAGAGCCTCCCTCCTCACCATTCCTTAAGACTTGAGTACCAATGTCTTTGCTCTTCCCCACCCAACATCAACTTAAGGCCAATCTACGAGATATCAACCGCAGTCAAGGCCTTCCCTAATGATCTCCGAGTCCCTAGGCTCTGCCTCAACTTAGAATGCTTGGTGCTTCTCAGGAGGGACTGACAGCAAAATAAGCAAGCTCAGCTCATCATCACGGGCATGGTTGTCAGAATCGCGCGATTCACGATTCGATTTACGATTCGATTCACGATTCTGTGCAAAAACGATACAAATCTATAGGTGAATCAAGGTTGATATAGAATCGGAGGTGATGATTCACGGTTCGATTCGCGATTCGATTCCCGATTCACGCTAAAATGATTCGAATCTTTAGGTGAATCAAGGTTTATCACAACTTATATTCGACAATATGAAACCACATTTGCTATTTTGCCTTGTTTTTTCTTATAGAAAAGTAAGAATATGAGATCATATATTACGAGAAATCATATTCCGTATTGAATGGAGACGAATCTACCATGGATATGTAATTTCATAAATCAATCTTTTTGGTTCTTGTATCCTCTAAATCATAGATCAGGGCACGACTCTGAGGCTCGGACTAACCCACATACGTTGCCATATAAGCTAGTTTCCTACCTATTAGGCTACAAGCTTTATTTTGTAAGCTTTTTATTATGAATCCTTAAGATCTATATGCATATATCGATGTTACTATAGTATTTATTTTTCTATGATGCCATGTGATCATCAATTTATACTAGAAAACAAACTTAAATATGTATTTCAGCTTAAATTTTACAATTTTACAATGTATCTTTATTATGTAGATGCATAGATACATTTTCTAATGTAATTGTGAAAGTTGGATTGAATCGTTACGATTCACGATTCGATACGATTCACGATTCAAAAAAAGGTCAATTCGATTCTCGATTCGATTCGCAATTTGACAACCTTGATCAAGGGTGACTGGCAAGCTAGGCAGTCCATGAGTCAACCGAGGGCAGGCTTACATTAGTTGAGTCGTGTTTTATCCACAACTTAAGGAGAGCCACATATAATCTTAAAACTAAAAGGCCAAAAGGGTGATTAAAATTTTACTTTTCCCATTAGCATCGATTCTAATCACTTTTAAGTAAAGTACATATTAGTATTATCTTTGCGTTTTTCACATCGCCAAACACCTGCAAGTGCATCGAAAAACTCAAAAAAAAACCAAATTAACATGATGGAATCATGAATGAAGCAGAGCTTAGTTCTACCCATGAGGTGAAAGTTACATTCAAGTACCAATTCACCCCAATGTACATTATATCTAAGAGTCTTTCTTCGACAAGGACACAGTATAGGAGTCAATCATTGGAACAGGAGACAAACTAATTTTTTAATGTCAAGGGGACAAATAACCCACACATTCCAAAAATGCCCCCGTTAGGTCATGAAAGTGCTTAAACCCCCCAAATCCTATGAAAGTGCCTAAACCCTCAAACCTAATGAAAGTGCCTAAACCTAAACCCTAGGGTACCCTATGAAAGTGCCTAAAACCCTTGGGTACACTACGAAAGTGCCTAAACTACTAAACCTATAATTGGAAAGTGCACCCTAAATCTAAGCCCTAGGGTACCCTATGAAAGTGCCTAAACCTAAACCCCAGGGTACCATACGAAAGTGCCTAAACCACTAAAACCCTATAATTGCCTAATTGGAAAGTGCACCCTAAGTGCCTAAACTCAAAATGCTTAACCACTATACCCTACCCCAAAGAACCTAAACCTCCTAAAATTAAATCCCAAAAGTAAAGACACTCTCAAAATTGAGGAAATAGAAATTAATTTTGTCTCACCCATCAATTTTGTCCCACACGCATGAGAGAGAGAGAGGGGGTCAGAAGACTCAGAACTAAGAAGTGAAGGACGACACTTTTCGTTTAAAGATATGGGACAACTATTGGGGTAAATTACGACAATGACGGGTCGTCCGTCCCATCCAATTTCATTGTTGGCCTATGCGTGCGTTAGCTTTCTTTCAGTAATATTTTTATCATTAAGGGTATTTTTGTCTAGTATTGTCTTTGAGCCCTCAAAAATTTCTCATTAATGTGTTAGAGGCCTTAAAATAAGTAAAGGTGGCCTTAACACCCTTTAAAGCCTCAAATTTGGCCTTTTCACCAATTGTCTGGATATCTAATTCCACATTGCCAAGGAAAAAAAAACAGTGATATATCATATGAGGAGCTAAAACAAACATAGGTTTAAGAAAGTAAACTAATCTGACGGAAACAAACGATAGAGTATAAAAAAGATCAAAAAGTTGCTTACAGATACAATTACAAAATATCAAACTCCTGGGTTCGCACTGCATATCATACCCTGGGACAACGACCTAGAACCCTTGGAGTCAGCACCGAGGCACGAGGTGAGCCGGGCCGATGAGACAGCCGTGTGCAGCGGGAGCAGAGATTGGAGAGAACCCAATTGCGAGATTGACCTGAAATGAAAAACCCAGATTTCAAAATTTGAAATTCGATTGAATAATTAAAATGGGAATGAGAAGAAGGGTTTTGTATGGGTTTTGCCTTGGAAGAGTTGGAGATGAGAGAGGGGTGCGGAGAGAAGGTATGGATTTGGGTTTGGGTGCGGATGAGGAAGTGGGTATGGTGGATTTGAGAAGGTTGAAAGTTGGTCTGGATATTGAGCGGAAGCGAGAGGCCATTGGAGATGGTGAGAGATGTTGCGAAAATGGTTTTGGGGGGTTAGGGTTTTGTGAGTTCAGTACTTCAGTTGCAAGAATGGTACAGGGTTTTAAACTTTGGAGCATGAACCACCTAAATTCCTACTATCTCTAAATAGCCTTGTTAGTTTTAAGTTTTGTTTTAGAATTATTCTCATTTTTTTTTTATCTCTCTTCACTTATTACCCTTACCTCAAAAACTAACCTAAGCTAAAACTACTAAATGAACAAGACCATTTATATTTTTTAAGCTATATTATACTAGTAAATAGCCAATATGAATATTGCATTTTTGTTTAATACATCTCATTCATTTTATTAAATAAATATTTTTAAAATCATATAAGGTATTCCCTTTGTCCCAGTTTTTAAGTGTCCACTATAAGAATCTGTGCATTTTCAAACCCCCAAAAAATATTTTTTTCTTTATAATTTTTTTATATTCTTTACACCAAATTAAAGAGCTCATCGAGCACTTGAATTTGGTGCGAAAAAAAAATTTAAAAAAATTGTGTGAAATAATTTTTTTTATGTCGAAGAAAATACAAGTTTCCCCAAGGGGACACTTAAATTGGGATGGAGAGAATATTATATAAATTACAAGATAATTTTTTTTAGAAGTGTGAATAGTAGTTTTAGAAATCCGAACAGATGGAGTAATTATTTCGTAGTTGAATTGGACATGGGGCTGCATGATTTGGTATATGTTTGCACGTGCCCTTTTCTTGGGGGGTATATTTGGGTATAATTTTGGTCATACGATGGCTGATACTTTGGTTGGTATTGATTGTGGTAGATAATTTGGAATTTGGTCACGGCCCATACTATGGTGTATTGTGAGCTTTTTTTTTATATTTTATTTCACATCAATTTTGTTCTGCAATTCACTTGGTCACACAAAAGGAAGTTCAAATTTACCAACTTGCAAAGCCTTCCAACAAAACGACCGGCACATTTCATACTTCATTACAATTTACAGGTAGCAATTACCATTTATCTTCTCTCTTTTTTGGCCTTGGGGAGGGGAGGTATTTAGTAGTCACTAGTACACTCATATGGGGGGATAGATGAGTCGCTGGAATCCAGGGAGGTATTGTGCGGTAGGTACTGTGCGCCGTGTTGTGCTGTAAAACTACGTTGTTTTGATTATTTTCTTGATACACCTCTAAAGCTTCCAAGGGCATTGTTTGGAGAGTTAATTTTGGGGTTCAATTTTAGGGGATTTAGGCTCTTTGGAGTAGGGTATAGTGGGTTTAGGCACTTATGGTTAAGGGTTTAGACACTTTTAGTGTTTTTTTTTTTTTTTTTCTTCCTCCAAACAAGACCTTTGGAAGATTTGGAGGTGTGCCCAAAAATCAAGTAAAACTACGTAGTTTTACCGCACATAATGGCTCACACACCTAACGCATAGCACCCACCCCGGATCCGAGTCGCTGGGATACTATTCACATATTATAGCTCGTTATTTTGACATTAGTTTGTCTCACCGTTTCCATCCCAACCTACAGTTTGCAGCAATGGTCACATGAGATTATCATGCGTTTATGCTTTTAGGTACGGGCAATTATTAGTCAGTTACTCATAAAATGGTAACAAATGACTTTAAGTCCAACTAATCGTAGATTCTTGGTTCAAGTCTTTGGCCAGCCATTCGGGCGCCTGCAGAGAAACAATCCCTAAATACAGTGACCCTGCCTTCCGTACTTACATCTTGCCATAACCGGGGGTATTTTTAAAATTTGGCTTCACTGTCTATTAATGCTAAATTTGGGTCGTGCTCAAAATCACAGTTCATGGTTTATGGCGCCGATCCCACTCTAGATCGGGATCTGGCGAATGGAGATTGAAATCGGGTCAAGTCCGCAGACTGTCTCGGTCAAAGCCTCAAAGTCGTGGACTCTTCACAAACTCTGATTGCCATAAGTCGTCGCATGCCTATGTTCTTTGAAAGGGAAAAAAAATGGAAGTAAAAAACTCACTCCAGCAACATAAATTACATGATGAACGCTTATTGTAAATCGAATTCCGAAGATCTGATATCTTTTTTTTGAAACACGTTAAGAAATTTCATAGCACAGCCATCCGGCACCGATTACATCAAAAATAGGAATGAAACCAAATCTACTAACAGATGAAACAAGCACGGCATTAGGCTAACACAGGCCACCGGCTCCTAGACACACTTGCCGGAGCAGACCCGACACCTACGGGACGGGATGATGAATCCGCTCAAAAGTTAGCAGAAAAGAACCCAAAGAGGGAACCCAGCTCAAACCCTAAATACATTACGGCACTAGTAATCGGAAGCTAAATCCAGGGACTAGAAAATCACAAAAGGCTTAACGCCGTCAACAACTGGCGGTGAAGAAAACCTCCACCGTACAACCATCCCAACACCGCCGTGAGTGGATAAAGAGTATGAGAACCTCCGCTGTCACACGAAGCTCTGGACGCGGGTATGCCTCATTGGACATAGGCGGCCCCCCACGTCCACGGCGGCCATGACTTCCAGTCCCCGATCGAGCAGGCACAAACAAGAAAATAAAAACCAAGCACAACTACTGCAGAGTTGATGTAAACCAAATAGAACAAGAAAACAAAAGAAAACGGCATAAAGGAAAACCCAAAATGCTAAATGCCTCACTGATTAACCCACTGAATCACCCCCACTGAGTCGCCCACTGTGACACCGAGTCAAGCTGAGTTCGCCTTATAGCCCCTCCTCCGGGACAAAACCAAGCTCCATGGCCGGCCGCCTGCGGGATTCGGAGCTTTATTACACCAGAGGGGGACAAGACCACCCAAGCTCATCCTTATATCAGATCCGAGGTGAGGGAGGAGGTGGATGGTGGTGGAAACGGCGGGTGGAGGATGAGGGTGGTGGAGGATGAGGGGTGGAAACGGCGGGTGGAGGTTGAGGGCGGCGGAGGTTGGGGGGGATGGCGGTGGAGGTTGAGGACCGGCGGATCTGGTAAAGAGGGTGAGAATGGGTGGTGGGCGAAGAAATCCGGCAGGGGTGGGGCGCAAAGGCGGCAGCCCCACTCCTAAAATAGCAACTCAAGGGAGAAGAGAGGGGTGGGGGAAGATGATGAGGGTTGAGGGAGTCTGGTGGGAAGGGAGACAAAGGAAGAGGCGGAAAACGGCCGGAGGAAAAGCCGGCAAAAAAAGGGCAGAAAACCCTACTAAAATCTAATTTTTAGAGAGAGAAAGTCTCTCTCAAGACAATAGTAGGCCATTTCACATAATACATGATCATTTGAAGATCTGATATCAAACTCAAGGGATTCTGCATCCAATTGGTTGATTGACCAAGATAGAAGAAAGCTGCAATTTCTCAATTAGTCTCCCTCAATAATGGCAGAATGTATTTCAAGAGAACTAGTGTAAATTCTGTCCAACTACAAATTACACACCTAAGCACCTTTTCTACTCTGCTCCGCTCTGCAGCCAAGAGGAGAGACAGTAAACAATTCAGGTATCTAAGACGGTTTAAGATGAAATTGAAAAGAAGTTACGCAATGTCATTTCGAGGAAATGACCACAATTTCTAATTTTGGGTTATCCTCAGAGTGGCCTGGATTACATTGACATCGTCCACGCACTGCCAAGGGCAAAAATTCCATCTTGAACGTGACAAGAAGAGTTGCGTGCAAATCAAATGATGTTTGGGTTGAGCAATTAAACCATCAGAGTAGGCGCTGTTTCCCTGTTACTGAATCAACAGTAGCCTTACTTCCTGAAAAAAGAAAAAGAAAAAAAAGGGGTGAGCAGATGGTCAGTACTTGCCAAGAAACAAAAGAAACAACTAATGAAAAGCAAGAGGCAATGCGGATGTCGGGGTCCCAGGGGCATAAAATTCTGAATCTGCTGTCATTTAGAAACAATGGCATCCAGACAAGTTCTTCACCGTATCACAAGTTCACAACCAACGTCAAACCAAAGATTCCTGAGAATACATGCGCATTCTAGTTGTCTCATAAGAGATACGAGATGTGACTATGAACTTATGGAAAGGATACCTTTTTGTAGATCTCCAAGCCTAGTATCAATCAAACAAATTGAAGAATCCCGCCACTTCTTTTTTTATACCCACAAATCATGGGGTTTTCTTTTTTGTTCAACTTTTTAAAGTGGTCCATCCTCCCTTTGGTCATTCAGTTCAGAGCTTTTTTACATTCTGGTTTCTGCATAGGCATTATGTTCAGATCTTGGCCGTTATTCCCCTAAAGCACAGTTATAAGAACTCTATACGATGCAGCAGTCCAATTCAAGGGAGATGAGTGGCTTTAGGTACTAAAGCAAACAAGTAAATCACTTTTGTGATGCCTCTCACACATGCAAGCCCCCTTCATTACGGTTTCTATAGCTAGCAAACCTACGGGCAGATAACTCAGCAAGAGAAATCACAACAAGAGAATCATGGGGCTTCCGATCTACTGCAGATAAAATGCAGGTTACAGGCAAATTTGTACAGAGAGCAAAACCAAGTTGACCCAAAAAAGGCCATAGAGTGAATCAGCCAAAAACAGAGTATCACGTCAATTCAGCAAAGGTTCTTGAGGATTAAAGCGAAGCAATTAAAAACCATTTAGCAGCAAAAACGAAAACTGTTATAGAACTGAAGTAATTTGAAAGTTTGAAACACCCAAGAAAAAGATGATGTTGTGAAGCCAAAATGATATGAAGCATACCAGGTCCAACAGCAAGTACTGTCTTTGACCCAGCCGAAACCTGCACGGAACAAAATTGCTGAAGATCAAATACATGATGGCTTCTCTGACGACAGAAACAACATACAATTGAGGTGGCGCAGGTATGTTTTGACTTAGTTGAATCATTTCATCGGAAAGGCATCTACCAGAAATGATTCAACAACAGTAGCACTTGCTCACAGGTTGTTGCTTACATATCAACTGATCACCAATTAAGTTTTGTTCATTTTTTGATTTCAAAATTATCAACATACATTAGCTTTAGAGGAAAAACAAATCGCGAACTTGTTTCCGCATACTGGACCTTAAATCATCTATTGGTAGAGTTAGACTGGATTCTTGTAAGATGTGGTCATGAGGATGAGACATCACTCCCTTGCTTGTAACTTACGAATGTTGTTCCCTTATCCTTTCCTATTCATGGGATGAAATTCTTTGCACAAATACTTCTACTAAACTGACTTAAAACTCTAGAGGTTTGCACATTGAAGTGGCCAGTTAAGATTTTCGATTTTGAACCCTCCGTGGTTATTAAATTTTGGAGGACATCCAATTCCGCAATTGCATAATTACCTGAGTTCGTCCGGCATCAGCAACAACAAAAGTTGGGAGGCCAATGCTCTCAGCAGCTTCCTTCAGCTTATTCCTGATAGAGCCCATAGTGTCAACCACCAACACCAAGCAGAAGCTTTTCGAGTATAAACTGATCAGTTTAACTAATAACCAAGCTAAAGTGAGACATACTGCTTACATTTCTTGTTGATTCTTGCATGTGACGACTATTTTGGGTTGCCCGCATAGCTCCCATTGTCTCAAAAGGGACCGTTGACTGCAATATATACATCTTATGCGGTCACACAAAGAAGTGACTTGTGTGATTTTGCCACAGGAAACTCATAGTTTTAGTTTTATTTTCATTGGTGATATTGCCATACGAATATTGACAATAAGAATAAACAAACAAAAGGGCCCATTTGAGTGGCTGTCCGGATGCAGTCCTTTTATATCAGGAAAATACTAAAAGCTCGCATTCTCAAACTGTTCCTTTGTTTCAAATTTGGAATCCGATATCTAGACATTCAAGTGCGGGCTCCACAGGAAAGAATTTAAAATACTCAATGTGCTTAAAACTTTGAATTGACTAAATAGTGCAAACGCGGATGAATGCTTGCATCAAAAGCCGAACATTGAACTTTGTCAAATGACCATGTTCCAAGAAGTAATGGATGCTTAAAAGCCAAAATATAGCTCCAAAGATTAAAATGTAGGCATAGAGAAATAATTTGGTTGGTCATCTCAATATTAGGTCACTTACATGGAAGTCAATTGCTGTTCCCATTTACAACGAGAACTAATTATCAAAGAAATATTTGGGGGGGACAGGGAACCACCAGAATCAATAATATTAGGGCTAACTGATGTTTAGCATGTTTATACCTGTGCACCAGTTCTGAATATAACCCAGTGGCAGCATCTGCATGTTCAGATTGGATACTTACTCAACAAACTTTTAATAAACAAGGCACCGTGGCTGTGGATTGAGCACCACAATGTGCAATCAAAAGCAAAACTTCATCGTCAATAAGAGTTGGATACTACTTACGAGCACATTGAGATGCAATCTTTCCAGGCCCCATCTTTAAGTCTTGTCTAACTACCAAAACCTGCCATCATTACATCCCAATTAACTGGAAAACAGGTAAACTTCCACCCTTCACCAGGAAATGTACGAATCATTCTCAACTGTTACTGAAACCAGTTATTTATATTGCTATCATTGGTCGTCGTGTGATTTCAAGACTACATAAGAAAAATGGGTAATTGAACACTAATCTTTACAATGCAGTTGAAATTCAACAGAATGCCTTATAAACAACAACATTGAGTTATTTTAATGAGCCATGCCATTGACTCTGCCTATACAAGATACTCCAGATGATGGGACATTCCAGAACCAATGAAACGGCAAAAGATTGAAAACCACCTACGCGTTCCTCTTCCAGGAAAGGAACACAAATGAAAGGATAACAGAACATCAGTGACAGTAACATACCAATTACCACTAAAAGGAGAAAAAAAGGGTTCTTGTATGGGCTGGGAACATCTAGTAAGGAAAAACTTCACAAAAATGGAAGCTAATTCATTCCTAGGTTCCATCATAGAGGATACGTGGGTGTCAAGGATCAAAATCACCCACCTACCTACAAAGATCAAACTCACCATTTCACCTTAGAAATCAATTTCATCGAAGAGTTAAACAAATGACATTAACAATTTGTTTAGACAATATTATTATAAAACATGACTGCAGCTTTAATGGGAATGCTAAGGTGAACATAGGGTAAAACTAGGAGAGCTGGAATTAGAAATAGGAAATAGTCAAGAATTAGTGGGGTTAACACTAATCGAAAGTTGAGAGAAAAAGGAATAAGCGATTTGGCCATATACAACTATGTATACTAGACCCGATACTAAATGAAAAACATAAGGTGTTCATTGAAATAGTAGGAGGAGAAGAACTAAATTGACTTAGGATGTTGTAGTGGGGAGGAAAATTATGAAACTTGGGCAAAATTGAGGAGAAGGATGTATTAGCACGTTCCAATTCAAAGTAACAAATAAACAAGGGTAGGGTATTTTAATTTGTTAGGGAACTTTACTCATTGCTTTTGTTTGTTTAAGTGCGATATGAGCATCTGATTCAGGGGCGGGTCTACACCTATGGTAGAGTGGTCATTTGAACACCCCAAAAACATTTTATTTTTTTTAGAATGCATGCAATTTTTTAGATTTATTTTAGTTTAGCTCTCCTTGAAAACCCAACCAAAAATATTTGAACACCCTACCCATAAAAATTTGAACACCAAACCCAAACCCAAAAAATCAACCCACATGTCCCACAATCAAACCAATGTAAGCATCCCAATTAAAGCCTATAAACGACTCCATAGCTTCCCATAGATGGTCAATTGAACACCATAAAGTCATTTACTTTTTATGGCACATGTAGTAATTTTATCACGGGTTTTGTTTGAACTCTTAGTATTATACTATGAACACCCATCAGTCCAAATAATTCACAATTGAACACCTAATACATTAGCTCAAAACAAAGTACATTCTTAATGACAAAACCTTTTTTTTTTTTTTATAAAAGAACGAAAAAAATATCTATTGGTATCGATATCATGCTCTAACTTTTCTCTAACCAACAATCAACTCTATATCTCATAAAACAAGAGTATATCTCCAAAAAGATCCGTGCAAACTTATTTGCCACACAATTTCCTACAACAAACACTAATGTATTTATGTGCCGTTTTGATTTTGCTTGACGCAAAAAATAATATTCGCCGAGAACATACAATTATGACATCTTTTGTATTTTTGTATAATTTGGTCGCATTATTCAAAGAAATACATGAGAATTTGTGTATATATGACTAGTTAATAGAAAATAGAATAGGTAAGGTAATTCTCGAACACCCTATTAAAAATTTGTAGAGCCGCCAGCCTGCCACTAATCTGATTGAAATATATATCCAATATGACCAAATATTTGGTGCTTGTTCAGAATTTTTGCCACCAGATTAAACATTTTTTGGATATATAATCCAACACCATCACTAATCCTCTGATGAGTTAAGGACATGTTTCACTATGATCCCTCCAAACAAATAAACCCATTATGCAAATACACGTATATGACCTATTACTAACATGAATTAATGGACAAAAAACTGAGGAAGTAAAGATAGGGGACCATTTTAAGCTCTTCATAAGAGTCAAGGGCGGCCATCCTCTGCTGCTGATGCTTTCCCAACAAGTGATTGCTAGTCTTGGTACTAGCACTGGTACTACTACTTTTGCCGGGTTTTGATAAATCCAAGAACATCCCAAGGATGAAACCAATGACCACACCTGGTATGAAGTTCTCTGGCTTGAAACTCACCGCAAACCATTCTCTTTCCTGCTTCTGCGGCTGCTGTTTTTGCAAAGCAACCCAATTGGTAGAAAAGAAAAATACGAAAGAAAATATATATAATTAGAAAACGAAATAGATAAGGGGGTTCATACCTTCTTCGAAGAGTGAGAAGGGTTTCCAAACGAACCCATTTGGGAGTCTGGGACATAGAGCGATACGCCGTTGAGAGAGAATTGGATGAGGTTTTTTTTTCTTTTTTTTCTTTTTTTTTCTTGGGGTTAAATTTCAGTGACCTCTACTGATGTTTCTAACAAATACAGATGCCTCCCCTCATGTTTTAAAAACTTCACTAACCTCCCCCTGCTTTACTTGTCGGTTGCACTTTGCCCCCAACCGTTAGTCAACCGTCACTAAAGGTGACGGAAATTGGTCAGTCAACCAAAAGTGGAGATTCATTCCCCATGTTGCCCTCATCCCATGTCTTAAGCCATTTACACCTTATTTTTAATTCCTAAAAAACGCAATAAATAGTTAAATAAATACCTAACTTATTTAAACATAATATATAACCCAAAAAAAAAATATCTTCACCAAAAATTAACAACAAAGAATATATGTTTAACATGTTGGGTTAACTAAGGTACTCTCTCCGTCCCAATTTAAATGTCCTCTACGGAAAATCAAGCTTTTTAAGAAGTTCAATTTTTTGCTCTAAATTTCCAAAAGTAACCTTAAAAACTGTGAAGTCAATTAAATGTATTTAAATTGTTTATATCCTTTAATATGGATCTCAAAAAATGTCATACGGATCTTGTTTGATAGAGTTCAATTAATTCTATTACACAAAAAATTTAAAATCATGAAAAATATTGTCAATTTAAGAATGATATGAATATCAAAAACTGTCAAATCAATTAGTACGGGTGAAAATTGGTCGGTTTGGTTCGATTTTCGGGGTATTCGGGACCGAACCGATCAGTTCGGCGTGATTTTGCGGGGAACCGATCCCTACCGAAAAAAAATAATGGACCAATCAGTTCGGGTGATTCGGTTTTTTCGGGTTTTTTCGATTTTTTCGGTCCAGCGTTGAAATTGAGATGAACGGTTGTGATTTGTTATTTTTTGCAGGGTAAATTTCAGGAAACCGAGATAGAGGTGGTTTTCGGTTCAAATAGGAGTGGTTTCAGGGTAATTCGGTCCAAATCGGCAAGATTTTTGGGTATTTCGGTTCGGTTCGGTCTGAAAATTTCGGGAAACCGAACCGAGATGTATTTCTGTTTTTTTTTTTGTTCGATTTTTTTGATTTGTTTTTCCAGGCTGGACCGATCGAACACTGAACCAAATTTTTGATTTTTCAGTTGGTTCGGGTCTCGTCGTTTTTTTTTTCACCCCTATCAGTACTCTTTACAGGTAGAATTGAAAGTTTGATATGTTTTGATGGTTATTTATAGAAAGTGGACACTTATTTTAGGACATCTCAAAATAGAAAGGTGGACATTTAAAATGGGACGGAGGGAGTATTTTTTTTAAAGTCTTTTTTTGGAAGTTTTTTAAGTTTTGGCACAAAAAAAATTGTTATTTTTTTTCGTTTGAGGAATCTTAGAGGTAGAAAAATATGGACCAATTTGAAAACAACAATTAAAAAATAAATAAAATAAACAAGATAATCCAGCTTGTTTTTTATTAATTTTGGCCTTTTTCTAACATCTATAAAATTTGGTCTGTAAATTTTACTTTCTCAATTTCCCTCGTTGAGACAAACCTAAAAATTAAAAATTATTTGCTGAAAGTTTTAAAAATTCACCAACAAAAACACGAAGCCAAGAAAAGTAATCAACTTTTTAAATTTTTTAGGGTCCGCAGTCTTACATTGGTAAATGGGTGATTCAGAGATATATATGGTGTTGGTTCTTATATTTCAACTACAGATTTGCTTTGTCGGTTTTAGGCTACGCATAACACAAGTATGAATCTTTTGCATTAAATTTTCAGAACTTTACTAAAAACTAGGAATCTAAAAACCAGTATTTAAATCTCAAAAATTGGCAAAAGATTTAAAAATTTGAAGTTAGTTTTCACAAAAATGTTGAGGATACATAGATAAATTTTAAATACAAGAGTGATGTAGTCTCATATAAATAGGATGTTTTATAAAATTCAAGTATATTAATCAAGCAAAAACATAATATTTGAAACAAAAAGCGTAGACACCAAAATTTCGGCATTGCTTAATCACCGTCCGATTAGTTGAGATAAATAAATAATCTCGATTAATTAAAAGTTAAGCCTTGGTCAATATTTTCAAGTGAATATTGGGTCTGTCAAATTTATGGGCTTAGTTCATTTGATATTCGTGGAAGACCAAAAATACATTGGGCTAAATTGATTTGCTAAATGAGTCAAGGAATTGGGCGGGCCCAAATGTGCAGACCCATTCAAGATAACCCAATAAAAAAAAGTTAAATAATTAATAAATATATGATTTATCTTTTCGGATTAATGTAATTTCCTACAAGTAATAAAAGAAGTCAAATCTTCTTTTAGGAAACGAGACCAAATCAACTTTTTGATTGAAATTCAATTATCTTGATTAAAGTTAAATTAGCATGATTGATAATCAAATCATCTTGATTGATTATCAATTATCCTGATTTATAATTCAATCAAATTAATTACAAATCATACCAAATTTAAACCCCCTCTTCCTGAGCATATAAATAGAGGCTCATATGAAGAAGAAAGAAACTTTTCACTCTTTGATGGGCATTCAACCAGAGCTCTCAAGCAATTTCTCAACAACTTGCGAAGAATCATCAAGCACTAAAAACAACATTCCAATTTCTTCACAAGTTCATCACTCGACAACTTAAATCCTTAAACAAATCAAACAAATCATTCATCAAATCAAAGTGTCACATCCCACTCCGGCAAGACCTGACCTGCCCAAAGTGGTAAGACCACCCAACAAAACCTGTATACATCTCGGGATACCCGCAACCAAAAGAGATAGTATAAAATAATAATATCTACAACCCTCAAAACTTTTATACAAGTCCAAAGTACTGGACCACAACATAACCACACCATCGTCGCAAACCAATATGTACAAAGCACCCCAGACTGACAAATGCTACAAACAACTACTAGAAACTCCTGACTGGCACTGTAGTTGGACCGACATCTAGCTCATCCAGGTATCTGCAACCAAAAAGGTTACAGGAGAATGTACGTTAGCAACACAATAAAAAGAAATGTCCAAGCTCCTGAGATGGATTGTAGCTTAAAAATCAACCACAGTATAAATATTTCAACCAACTTTCTTTCCCACAAAACTCATATCAACAACACATAAAAAATAAATGGATTTTCAATAAACCATATTTCCACCCATTCCTCATAACAGAAATCACATAAATTTTTACCAAGTGCGCCAACGAGTCGTCTACCTCACGACCGGGAGTTATAACGGTACCGTTACCTCGCTCACAGGCTCACATATAGTGGCGGTGACGAGGGCCATTCTTTATCACTAATGGTAGGTGCAACCCACACAGGAAGCAAGAACTAAGCTTGCACTGCTCACATATGGCACAGCCCACGAATGCAAGTTGCCAACCTTGCAAACTAAAATATTGGCACAGCCCACTCTACAAGATGCCAACCTTGCAACTTTTTGGCTAAAATGCTGGCACACAGCCAGATGGCACAGCCCACGAATGCAAGATGCCAACCTTGCAAACTAAACATTGGCACAAAAGGCGTAAAAATTCCCTTTTCACTCACCAAAAATCATTTGATCCATCCAACCAAAAACGTTGCCATCATATACTCAAAAAAATAATCATCAAAGGAGCTTTCAGGAACAGTAATAATCACACGACAAATTTGAAAAAATAAAACATTTCTTATTTATTATAGAAGCTGTACATCCTCACCTGACAAAAGACCAACTGCTAAAACCTCTATCCTCTACGGTCTGGAGACGTAACCGAGATCCTCCTCACGCTATCCTCACCTAACAATATAATTTAAAAGACATCTATAAGTCTCTCGTTCAACCCCCATGCTTAAATGCAAATGAAATGCATGAATATGCATAGAATCACGTAACAGCCTTATGGTCTCTGAATTTAAAGAATTAATCTACGCATCCTTTTCTCACGAAATTTTTACCACAAATACTAGACACATGTAGGAACATCATAGCAAACATTCAGAATTTTCTGAGCTCAATAGCTATTTTAAACCAACGCCAAACAGACCAGTCACTTGCTGTAAAATTACAAAAACAGAATTTTCTTCAAATTTAAACCAAAACCTGCTATATCTCAGAAATAACTGGGCTATGAGGCTTATAGATTCTGAAAGCCCTATGTGTCTAGTTTCTAACAAAACAAGGAGAATGAAAATTAGAGTTTTCTAGGCCAAGTTATGCCCATCTTCGTAAAACATGTCAAAACTGCCAGCAACTGATTTCAACAGACAGCAGTTCGATAAAACATTTTTAGTAAATTCTACACTTCACCAAAAATTCTGAAAATTTTACACGGTCAAGATAACACATAAATACAACTACGGTTAAAATATCATAATTTTTGGAGTTGAAATAATATAGTAGAAAATTCGTACCTTTCTCCAGAAATTACAAGCTTCTCACTTCTTCCTCCCTCTCTCTCTCTCTCTCTCTACGAAATAATTGAGCATAAAAGTGGAAGTCTGGGTCTTCCCAGAGTCTTCCAATCTCATCCATTAAGAGGTGAGGTGTCCCCTCCACTAGACTCCTTCTTTTCTTTTTTTTTTTTTCACAAACCACACACATAATTGGAACACAACATAATAGGTGTATGCATTTAAGCTATGCATGAACTATTAATAACATGACATGTCATGCACCGAATGGCTTATGAAATGAATGTGTGCACGAAATGCGCTATCACGTGAAATACACATGCATGTTAGGAACGGATGTCACACAAAGCCATCTTCAAACTTTGTTCTTCAATTCATTCAACTTGAAGACTCCATGAAAATTGTCATTTTGTGCGATTCAACAACAAACATTCAAGCCATTGAAACGCGCCGGAGATCTAATTAGAGGAATATCTTTTGTTCTTTTATTGTAAAAGAACATTAATTAGAGATTGTACTCACATTAAATTCAAGAGAAATTTAATTAGCCATCCTACTTTAATATTGTCCTTAGGATGCCACCCTATGAGGTTCGAATCTTTATGATTTCATCCTGAAACATAATATTCGGACCATTGTGCCCTTAATAAGTATTTTAGTAGTACTTAATTATACACAAGCGGTTATATCTCATCCCTAATTTGATGGGGTTCAGTTTCTAAAATCCCCTTCAATCACATAACTATGTCCAAATTTGAATCTAAAAAGGTCTCTTGGGTTTTGCTTTATTTCCACGTACATTTTTTCCTTAGATAGAAAACCCACTGAATCCCAATTTCATTGAAAAAAATTCTCAGCAACCAATTGCTCCCTCTGATACTTCCCCCTTCCCATTATCTACTGTACATTTCTAAAACAAAATCGTTCTTCTCCTTACAACACAACCGAGAAAAATTGTGAATCCCAAATCCAAGCCGCATGTCACCACTGATCGATCGGACCCCGCTGTAGATCTTGTTGTTGTCAAGCCTCTGTCCGACGATCTCGTCAATTTTGGCAATCGCTTTGCCTTTTCTTCTTGTCATCAACATCACAGTCTGCGCACGTCGGTTGGAGAAACCCATCATCGGCAAAGAATAATGTCTTCTTAAATGGTGGGTTTTTTTTTTTTTTTTTCCATTTCAAATTTCAATTAGATTTTAGATTTCCTCCCAGATTTCAATTGATTGTTTCTTATGACTGAGACCCCCCAAAAAAAAAGAAACGAAAAATTATTGTTTCTTGATTTTTCTTCGTCTTCTTCTTCCATGATTTTGATTAGATCTGAAACATATATTTTTTGGGGTAACACTGAACATACCAATTCGGTGGATTTTTTTAGGGGGGACTTTTTCATGATATTTGTTGTAAGCTTATATTTTAAGGTTTCATTTCATGGTATCAATTTCATGGAATGGAAAACACAGTGGATTTCATGATAAATAGTTTCACCATGATAGGAGTTTTCAATATACCATGTTCATCCTTTTAATTAAAATATTTCATATAGTGTTTATGGTTATGGTTTATTGATTTACCATGTTGGGTTTGATTTATTTTTGGGGCACTTAAATAATGATCCTTTCAGTCACTTGAAATTAGAAAATCATCCTGAGCGTATTTAGAACTTATGTTTTCATCCCGAGATTCAAAAAAATCCTAAAATGCCCTTTATCTATATATAATTATATAATTGTAACAAATTAAGGGATTGAGGACTAAATTTAAAGTTGCATATATGGGGAGTGGGAAGTGGACCATTTTCTAACTTTTGTGGTCCTCCACCGTAATTAAAGGGATTTGGGATGAACCCAATCCCTTATATCATGCTGATTGACACTATCTCACTAACCAGTATTCCCAAATCGACATTCCTTCCATTCCGCCATCCTCTCCATCCCGATCAAACTCAATCCCTGACCAAATTCGTCCACCTTCGCCGGAAGTTTTCGTGTTCTTAAAACCGGCGCACTTTACTAGTCCAAGAAACAAACAGCCGTACGAAATCGGCTAGCTTTGCCGTCCTTTCATGGTCCGATAGCTTCATCCTCATCCTCCTCTGCCCTCTCGAACAAGGAGCGTGTCAAATCCGGATACTTAATCCCCCATGTTTTGAAACCACCTCGTAAATGATCATTGGAATCGTTGTAGTAGCCCCAATCATCACCACCCATATGGGTGAGTTTGTTTTGTCTCTAATGGCCATTGATTTAGCTTCATTCATAGAGCACAACATAGAGATTGTGTGTTTCGAGAAAATAGCTCCCGTATATCATTTTTTACCTGATTTTACCATATTTTCTGAGTTTGAGTTTTTTGTTACCATGATTACTGGTTCTTTACCCCAATCATCACCACCCATATGGGTGAGTTTGTTTTGTCTCTAATGGCCATTGATTTAGCTTCATTCATAGAGCACAACATAGAGATTGTGTGTTTCGAGAAAATAGCTCCCGTATATCATTTTTTACTGATTTTACCATAATTTCTGAGTTTGAGTTTTTTGTTACCATGATTACTGGTTCTTTACCTTTTTTTACCATGATTATTCCTAATTTTACCATATTTATTGAGTTTGAATTGATGTTTTCACCACAATTACTCAGTCATTAGTTTACCTTTGCCATTTTTTTGCCATGATTATTCAAAATTTCTCCATCTTTACTATGGTGGTATTTATTTTTACCATAAACTTGGTGTTTGGCTCATGTATGCAATTCTTACCATATTTGCTGGTGCGAATTTAATTTTTT
This sequence comes from Vaccinium darrowii, assembly GCA_020921065.1. Taxonomy (NCBI): domain Eukaryota; kingdom Viridiplantae; phylum Streptophyta; class Magnoliopsida; order Ericales; family Ericaceae; genus Vaccinium; species Vaccinium darrowii. The sequence continues at coordinate 29,934,839 of CM037160.1, forward strand.
TTTTATCATGTTTCGTTTATTTTACCATGTTTGAACATTTCCATTTTTATTTTAACCATGACTATACGAAATTGAGGGATGAGTTTGTTGTGGCTTTTTGAATTATGATGGCTTTTTGTATTTTTTCTTTTAGTTTCAAATTTCAACCATTTAAAATGGAAACCAAATCAATGGGATTTGGTTGTTTTGAATGTTTGAAATTTTTGAAGATATAATCAATCCCACTAATTTAGGAAGACAATATACACATACATATGGATATCTTATTAAAAGGGTAAGATAGGTAATTTACACTCTGAGAGGATGAAAACATAAGTCCATAAATAATGGGGGATGGAAATCTAATTTGCACCCAAAAATCGGATGGATATTTAATTACCTCTTTATTTTTCTGCCTTTTCATGGTATATTTATTGTAACCTTATGTTTTAAGGTTTCATGGTATAAGTTCGATGAAAAACACAGTCGATTTCATGGTAAATAGTTTCACCATAAAAAGAGTTTTCAATAAATCATGTTCAACCTTGAAAAGATGGTTATTTCATACAGTGATTATGGTTTGTAAAATGTATCATGGTTTATTCAATGGTCCTATAAAATAGATGATGTAGTAGTGTATAATGTTGATCTAGGTTTCATGATGTATTTGTTATTCATTCCAAACAGGACTCATGGTTAATTTGTTTATCATATATGTGAGGCATCCGTACAGTAAACATGATTTATTAGGAAAATTAGATAATCATGTTTTCTTTGTTTGTTGTCATAAGGAATTTTTCATTCTCTTTTTTTTTTTTTTTTGAGATTTTACCCTAAGATGGTTAATTAATTTATCATATTTTTAACACAGTCTAAGATTGTTCAATAATTTATCATTTTTTTTGTGTTCATTGTCATAAAAAAATTGCATGTCACGAGAAAGCTTTTTTATTTTTTATTTTGTTTTGAGATTTTAGGTGAGAGTAGGAGAGAAAATTAGGGAAGAGAAAGATTTAAAAAGATAGGAGATAGTGACTAAGATAAATTAGGAAAACATTAAGAGAGAGAGAAATAGTAGGATAATTAGGAGAGAGAAATGGTAGTTTGGGGTTTATTTGAATTTCAGGATGGAATCATAAGTATTCAAATCTCATAGGATGGAATCATAATGATCTTTTTTGTACAGGATGCCTAATTAACTCTCCCTAAATTCAAATCAATAAAAAAAAAATATTTTGTGCATCTTTTTCGTGTTCTTTATTTCAGGACTCTAATTTGTGTGTTACAAAAAGTAATGAATTTCTCATCCGTAACAAGTACTTTAAAATTTTACCGGAATTTAATTTTCACAATTTCAATATTAGTAGTAATTTAAATATAGGAATTCAAAAAATAGGCAAAACGGCGAAAAAAATTTAAGTTAGTTTTTACAAGAAATTAGAGATAAAATAAAGTAAACTTTATTTTTTTTGGACAACTAAATTAAATTGTAGACTAAATAACTATTGCATTAACTCCAATAACAAAACTAAATTACAAATTAAATTAAATATATAAGAGAGAGGAAAGAGAGACCTAAGGGAGGTATCCGTAATTGTTAGAAACCTAGGGGAGGCATCCGTAATTGTTAGAAACCTTAAGGGAGGTCAATGAAAGGGTAAAAACGTACTTTCACATATTCCGTTAACAGAAGTTAACCGACAACACTGACAGGGGAGGCCAGTGCAATTTCAAAAACCCGAGGGGAAGTGTTTGTTGTTGGTAGAAACCTGAGGGGAGGTAAGTGAAATTTATCCTTTTTTTTTTTTTTGGGAAATGATAATGCCAAAATTATTTTTGTTTGTGCCAAAACTATAGTGCACAAAAGGCTTGTACCTTGCACATGGTACAAGATTTTTAAGCACTATATTTTTTGCACAAACAAAACTGGTTTTGACACAAACAAAAATGGTTTTGGCATTAACACCACCTTTTTTTTTTTTGGGGTAAATGGATGAGGGTTGATCAGTCCGATGATGCAGAGGGAGTAGATATACGACGTCGCTTAACAGATTATTGGATGGCTCACTGGCCAGTGGCCGGTTTCAGAAAAGGTGATTGTTTTTTGTTATGAAAACTTTTCATGGCCCGGCCCATATGCCCCATATAGAAAATAAGGGTGAGTTTCCCGAGAAATATTTGATTTTAGTAAAAATCTTCCTCTTTTGATAAAATCAACCGATTATTTTAGCAAATGTTGATTTTATTATATTTCATCATTTAATTTTTTATTTTAGCAAAAATCTTCCTCATTTGATAGAATGAACCGGTAATTTTAGCCAATATTAATTTTATCAAATTTTATGATTTGGAAAACTCACCCAACACAAAATGAAGAAAAAATCGAGATTTACAGCATAATTAAATAATAAAAAAAAAAACGAAAACAAGGCAGATACTGTAATAAACAAATTCAAGATTTAGGGGGTTTGCCACTCTTTCCTATTGGAGTTAGTCACGAAGATTTAACATTTTCAATTATTCCTATTTTGCTTAACTTGGCTTATTTTGTGGGTGTTCTTTTTTTCCAAGTTATGCATTTATAATTTTGCTATAATTCAATTTTTCCTTACTAGAAGGATCGAAAAGTGTAAAATATTTACTAGAGACTTATGAGTTATCTCAAATGAGGTTTTCTCGCAAGTAATAAAATAAGCTTTTAAATATTTAGGGACTCGAGCATTGAAATTTACAATATCTTCTTGGATTCAGCAACAGCTATACAATCACATACTCCAAATAAAAGTTCGCTGTCAATTAGATAAAAATATCATTTTTCGAAGTTATATTTATTCAGATCAAGCTAGTTTGTTTGTTTCATTAATTCATATAATTTCCTTGTTAGGTATGGTGTTACCATCATTATGCTAATCCACTTTTAGTTCCCTGGTAACTTCTAAGTTGATCTAACTTCTAATTAGAGAAACAAAAGGGGATTTGTACAAAAAAAACAAGAGAAAAAGGGATAGAACATTATTATCTAGTCGACAATATTGATCATGGGTCATTGTCATAAGATTAACTATTCCTATTAGCATGCAAATTAGGCAACCACACAGTAATTAACAGCATTTTATTTCCTCACGGAAACACTAGACATGAGCTCGAATCACCTTTTGCCAATTCATGATTACAATTGAAACTCAAATGTGCAATCTTCATGCCACCTGAAATGACAACAACTAATTACGTCACTTGTTAGGGATTGGTCTTCATATGCCTTTCGTTCAAAACTTTTTAGGTTCTATCAATTCTGATAGCATCAGTCTATATGGGATTTTTTGACTCTTTGCTCAACTTTAATTAGGCCTTCCATTAGTGTTGCATTTAAAATTCTTACGATCCAAATTATATGTGTCTGATGTATTATGTCACAATTAGTATACGATATCTATGTATCCTCTTCTATTTTTTGGTAAAAGAGGAACATATATTAATTACGATAACATTGTTCTATGATATAAATTTCCTTGATTATTACAGTACATCTGAAGGAAATTTTAGAAAGAGCTATGTAGTGGGCTGAAGATCATGATAGTTGGACCTTGGGGCAACCGTTTTGGGCTGGACAATAAAGTGCAGCATGCTAGTCTATCGGGTTGATGGGTTGAACAACCTTGGGCAGAATGATAGGCTCATCTCGTTTTGTGTGGCCCATTGGCTTGAATCCCTCATGAGCATCAATGGGCCGAAGGCCAAGGGGCAGCCCATTCAGTATGGCCCGGTATGTGGACACTTAGGGTTGAACGGTGTTGGGTCAAATGAAGTGACCCAGACCATCCCATGTGGACCCAAAGGCTTGTTGATTGTCCTTTGTGTTTGATGGTTTCGGTTCCAGCCAAAATGGCTTGACCCAGGAGCCAACCCGAAAAGACCGTTAGAGGGTTGTATGAGCACATGGAGGAGGCTACGTGGTAGATAAGTCGGTGCTTCCAAAACCTTCTAGTAGGCCAACTTGGTAGAGCACCATTGGCCGCGTTATGTAACCGAAGCAATTACTAGTGACGTCATGGGCTCGTGCCGAGTACGAGAGACTTGGGGAGCAAGCACTTCATCACCTATAAATACCAAGGGAAAATCCCATAAGGTATAAATGGACAAAAATTTGGAATGAGCATGAAACACTGTGGGAAGTTCGTATGGGATAATTATTGGTTCATTTCATGTAAATGGATTGGATCGTCTAGTCCACCTTTCGGCCCACAATAAGCCCACTTTGATGATTGAAATCGTTCACTTTTAAAATCTTGTCGAGACTGCGAACAATGTCAAAAATCATGTTGTCGAATGTTGTTTGACATACAAAAATTCGGAGCACGTTTATATTGAGATAAATTGGATAAATGTGTTGTAATTTTTGATGCAACTAATGGTCTCAAGATTTAAAAAATAGAGATTTCGATCATCAAAGTAGGGATCCAAGAGTGTTGTAGGGTGCCCCTGTAGTGCGACATCCGAGCCTTCAGAATAATCCTCATTTCATCTCGACACTTTACAGATCCGAACCGTCCATTGCGAAGATAAAATCCGAACCGTTAATTGCCGAGATTAACAATTCGGATGCCGCACCACGCCATAAAAACCCCATTTCCACAAAGTAGACCCGGGGTGGACCCAATAGTTGGCCAACAGTGCGATCTAGTCCATTTATAAGTGGATGGATGGGAGGCTCTGTATCCCTTTTTAATTTAATGGTATTCCTACTTTCATTTTTTAATGTGTAGAAAGGTGCAGTAGTTGAGAATAAGAATTACATTTGTACTTTTATTCTACATTAGTATAAGTGGTGTTTGGGAGTCCTTTTCTACTTCTCATTTATATTTTTGGGTATTTTTGGATTTTGGATGTTTGGGGGACTTGGATCAAAATGACTTCTAAGAAAATGAATTTTTAATTTTTGACTTTAGAGAGGAGAAATGAAAAAAGAGGTGGGGGAGAACTTTTTGACATATCATTTTCCGCTTTTCTCATTTTCAACAACAAAAAGCCCCCTAAAATGGATTATGTACATATTTCTCAAACACTACTCCTGTTTCAAAATGAATTCTGCACATTTCTCTCGACCACCCTTCTCAAATCTAAAATACATTCTGATTATAATTCAAAAAGTTGAAAAGCCAAAATCTTAAAAATGAAAAGCTCAAAATGAGATTCCACCTTTGCGATATAAGTACCATATCCTACTAGTAAACAAATACGAAATAAAAGAAGACACGTTAGTGTACTAATCAAGTTTACACGTTGATAAAAAGGTTAGTACTACTAATCGAGTTTATTGCAAGCTATCTAATCTAAGACACGCCCGGCGATCCAATCCCCCACCTCTCTCTCCCTCTCTCTCTCTCTCTCTCTCTATCGCACACGCACACACACGTTACCGGGGAAAATGGACACCGCCGGTGCCGGAACATCTTCGAATTTGTCACACAAAGTCGTCTCAATTGCCGCCGGAGAATCTCACACCCTCGCCCTCACCGGTAACTTCCCATTTTCCGTGTAAGCTGGCCGGATAAACTGAGCATATATGTCTCTGTATTGACTCTGAAAAATATATAGGGGACGGGAATGTGTACGCATGGGGAAGAGGGACGTTCGGTCGACTCGGCACCGGTTTGGAAAAGGACGAGCTATTTCCGGTCCGGATCGACTTCGATTCCGCCAATTACAGATCCGCCAAAGGAAAGAGGCTCAAATTCGTCGAAATTGCTGTCGGTGCTTATCATAGTCTTGCCCTAACAGGTCTGCTTATTCACTCCCTGTAAAAACTTCAGTTCTCTAAGTTATGTGTTCATATTTTATAGGCAGTTTTCAATTCTTGATTGTTTTTTTCAGCTGTATGTAATCGAAAAATGTCAAGTGAGAATGCATGTGGGCATCTGTGTCTTCGAAACTCGATAAGAAGTACTCTCGAATTGCTTGTCCTATACTAAAAGTCATGCAATTGTCAGATTAAAAACAAAATACTTCCGTGCATAATTCTTTGAATTCCTTAACACCAAATTGAAGAACTCACGAAGTATTTAAGTTTGTGTAAAGAAATTAAAAAAAATTATGCACAGAAGTATTTTATTTTATTTTTTTCAAAAATTGCACGTCTTTTCGTGGTGGTCTGGTGGACAAGCAATTTGAGACAGAGGGAGCAGGTGCTTGATTGAATCTTTGGATGCCGTTCGAATTCTAATGCTCATGAGGTGCTCGGAAATGGTCAAAGTGTGGGCATGTTTAGACATAGAATTCCCATTGACTGAATCGGATATTTTTGCTTGAAGGGGCAATTGTCTGAATTTAAGTGTGTAATTCTTGCTTATGAGTAGTGCTTCGGGACATGACAATTACCAAAACGATGAGAAAGTATAGAAAGAGATGAAGAAGATGACAAACTGAGTTTCTGTTGATTGTGTTTTTTTGGGTTTTTTATTGTCCAAGGGATGCTGTGTTTCACATAATTAAAAAATAAGAACAAACTTCACTAATTAAATCTCTATATCTTGATCTCTTCCCTAATGAGATGTTTATGAAGATGAGATAAAACAACTAATTGTGAACTCCCAAGGCCAGAGACTAGAGTATCAGTGGCATATTATTGTTGATTGTGGAGCAACCTCTATTCATAGTACTTAAGTTAATTGCACAGTTAAGGGCAAAAATCTGACCTTGTTCACCAAATTTTCACATTAAATGCATTTCATGATGAGATATTTCAGTTTTTCTTTATAAGAAGTCTTGTAGCCTAGCATGCTTGTATCCTGTAAGACTTGATGTCTAAATTAACATAATCGACCTTGTAGCATCTGTTCATTTCATGGATGAGTCACAGTTTGAGTTGTCAAAAAAATGGATTGAGGCACAGTGGCAAACTATGTCTTTTGAAGTCAAAAGGATTGGGCATAAGGGTAGAACTACGAGATGGCAGAAGATAGAGTTAAGTTTGAGTTTGATATAACTTGTATTGCATTTTTTTCAGGATTACATAAACAATTAACATACCAATGACACCTAATTGGGATCTGCCTTCTCTTCATTCCACTGTTTGATTGCAGATGACGGATCAATCTGGAGTTGGGGTTACAATACCTGTATCCTATATGGCATAATTTACCCATTTATTGAATAGATGTATAATTCATTGTGTTTTGAAACTGCATATCGTCACGCCGACTTGTCCTGTCTTGCTATTCAAAATTTGTTCATCCTTGACGGTCACATGGATGGCCAACTTGGTCTTAATGGAGAGCATTCTTTGGTGCCCTGCATGTTAGATCGATTCCTTGAATTGGGTTCTGATTATCTTGATGATGAATCAGAAGCAAACAGCAGAACACCATTGAAGGTATGGATATTGTCATATTTCTGTTATACAAAGGAAACTTTTAGGCAGCGTTTGAATTCATGTATTAAATATGAATGGATTTTCGCATCATCTATTCAAGAAGTTAACCTCTAATTAGATTCTGAAATTTAGGTCTATGATTCAAGAGTGGATTTGAGACTTGAGATATTTAGATTAATTCTAGTTATTTTGACCAGAGATATTTGAAATCCTCCTGCAAATGATCCTACTTGCAGATTAATTTCTACGAAAAGTATCTTTACTATCTCTATTGAATGCCGCTCTTTTAGAATTATGAATCGATGTCGAGTAACTAAGACTAAGTCAACTATCTTACAGTATTTGAAATTCAAACTTCGAATCCACTCATCCAAACGGAATTTTATTGTGCATTACAATTTCTTTACCCCAGGTTTCTTCCATCAAAGCTGGAGGAATGATGTCACTGGCAATCGATAACCTCGGAGCACTCTGGATGTGGGGAAACTGCCCTCCGCAAAGCGACTCCGGCATTGATGAGTTCTCTCTTGTCAGCAGTGCCACTCCATTACCTGTCTGGAGTTTCCATGGCCACACTGTTGTCAAGGTGGCTTGTGGAAATGAGCACATTGTGGCCTTGGTTAGTGCCGGAGAAACGTACAAAGGCAGCGATCTAGTTTGCTATTCCTGGGGAAATAATAAGCACGGACAGTTAGGCCTGGGAGATACAAATAGCCGGTTTCAGCCTCAAGTTGTAGAGAAATTTAACCAGAGCTCCTCGTGGGCTGTTTATGCTGTAGCATGTGGGGCCTTCCATACGGCTTTACTCGCTGTCGATGATAGAGCGAGCGACACGTTAAGAAGTGTTTGTTGGACTTTCGGACTGGGAGATAACGGGCAGCTTGGTCTGGGGACCACTAAAAGTGCTATGTTGCCCGAACAAGTAAAAGGGTTGCCCCAGAACGTGTTTCTGAATTCTGTCGATTGTGGGTTGTTTCACACTAGTGTTGTTTCAATGGCTGGAGACGTGTGGTCGTGGGGAATGGAGAAGGGACTTGGGTTGTGCCCTGATGCGAGTTTTACTGGAACTGATGCGGGGGATGCTCTTTCTCCACTGGTTATTTCGCGTCATGGGCCGCATGGGTCTAAGATTCCTGGCCCGGTTCAGGTGGCATGTGGGGCTGCTCATACTGTTCTTGTTGCTGATGAGGGATATAAGCTTTGGTCCTGGGGTAGGGGAAGGAGTGGTGTCCTTGGTAATGGTAAGACCATTGACAGTTATGCCCCTACTACTGTACTGTGGCCACCTCCATCAGACAATTTCAAGGAAGAGAAATATGACCTTAAAGATGGGGTAAAAAAGAGCCAAAGCAAGGACCCTGGGAGAATCACAGTGATGGAGGAAAGATTGTCTGCAGCAATGGAGGAGATGAAGCTTCTTAATTCAAAACTCTCCTTAATGGAAAAATATGCTAGCATTCTTCATGGTTCAATTTTTGGAAAGCCTTTTGATGAGCGGGACATTCCTATTTCATTGCAGAACTCTGGTACTTTTGATATGGCGAAAGAGTGGGACAACATGCTGGAGTCATTGGATCGTGGGAAGCTCGTTCGGTTGGAGATTTTTTACCGAAACATGGTTGCGGGTGTTAAAGATAAGCTATTGAAGAGGAGAATTCAGGAAATTGTTAAGGAGTGCCTCGATTCTTCAACTAGTGAGAACTGCTAAAGACCAGTGGCATTGGACCGATGTGCTTCCGAATTCAAGTTTTCAGATGTATAGAAGTAATCAACCATTTCTTTCGCCAGTCGATACCATGATCTTTACCATTTCATCTCAGGTTCATGCTTTCTTGATAGTTTATTTGCGTGGAAAGAAAATAAGGGTGTAATAACTAATAAATAAAGGTCCGAATGAGTTGTAGTATTGTCTATCTGTAAATTGTTTAGGCTACCTTGTAACAGCCCAATGTCATTTTACTTATCTAGAAATAGTGAAGGTTTCATTTTTCTGTTTAGCTGGATGCTATTTGATTTTACTTGTCTAATTGAGAACCCTAGTTGATACTTTATTCAGAGCCACTCGGGTCTCGAGTTCAACAGCACAGAACCCTTGATCCCAACCTCGCAGTAGAATTTATACAGGTACGAGCAGCTAATAACCTGTTGAGAAGAAGAGAGGCGAGTAAAAGGCTGCTGCAGATGATGTCCATGGTTTTGGGGTGTGCTTATAATGCATGGATCAAAGGTCCGATACTCATTTACAGGAAACATGAATCCTTGCTCTTGTGACAAGGCCATTTGGCACTCAAACTTTGTTGTGATTGGTGAACATTGGAACACACAATTGTTTTACTTTTCTTGAAAATGCTTTCAGATTATATGGCTTGTTCTAAATGAAAAAATTGAAAAAATTTGATCAATTAAATACAAATATCCGATTAGGCTGATTTTGTACAAAAACACTCGAGTAATTATTTCAAAACTAATGGTTGACGGTTTGTATTGTTTGTCTGATCACTCTAGGACCCCCAATCCTTAGATATGTGTCATTTTGTGAGGGGAAGGGGTAGACATATAAGCATATTCCGTCTACAAGTTGAAGGAATGAGACGGTGTGGGCCTAATTGAAACAAATGTGTAAAGTTAGGAGGTTCAATTAACATTTCGTAAAGTTTGAAGGCCTATAAGGCATTACGGTCAAAGTTTAGAGTTTTTTTTTGAAGTTTTTACAATAACTATGCACAAACCTGTCTGTATACCTAGAAAAACACAAATGATAATGAGAATTCAAAGCTTATGAAAAGTGTTCTTGCTAAAACATGAAAGCCAAATGTCTATTATAATAATAATAATAATAATAATAATAATAATAATAATAATAATAATAATAATAATAATAATAATAAAAACTAATTCCCCATCAAGCATTGTATTTCCACCAAATGATTCTAACAACTCGACCATAGTCGACGTGAGTACGACACGAAGCAATGAGCATGACACAATAGACGTAGCATGTAAAATTAACACTAGTAACTAACTTATGAACTCCAAGACGTGCATGTCAAATTAACACTAGTAACTAACTTATGAACTCCAAGACGTGCCTCGGCGGGAGGGGTAATTCGTGATGATGGTGGGAATTGGATTGGGGGTTTTGCTTGTAGAATTGGGAATGTGGATGCTCTAAGGGCTGAACTTTGGGGTATTTGGAGAGGTCTCAAACTTATGTGGGATTTGGGGTTGCGCCATGTAGTGTTGGAAACGGATTTGCAAGTGGCTCTCCGGGCGATTTCGAATCAGCATTCCTTTGATCCTAACTGTAATCTAATTAAGTTGATCAATGAGCAACTTAAAATGGGATGGACTTGTGATTTAATTGTTAATTGGAGACAGGCAAATAGTTGTGCGCATAATCTAGCTAGATTAGGTCTTCAGTTGGATCGAGGGGAGCAAGTGTTTGATCAAGCGCCACTAGAAGTGTTAGATGATTTATGCAACGACCGTGATGGTCTTGGAGTTCCTTGAGCTACTGCGGCAAGTGTTTATGTTTCTTAGGGTCTAGGCCCTCTTGTGTTCTAAAAAAAAAAAACAAGTAACATCCCTTCATTAGCTAGTTGGGAGAGTTAATTAAGAGGCTAGAGCTACTGCTTCACCAATGTCCGATGCCACTCCATGAACCTCGGAATTTTGCGCATCTTCGCTTCTTTCTTCAAGGTTTTTGGATTTCTTGTTTCGTTTTGGAGTGGCCCACTTGCATGCCACCACTTGTAATATTTGGGGTCATATGGTAAGGCTTGTCCAGTTGTCCATTGATAAAAGGTTACAGGTCACAAATTTGCAAATAACTTTTCTAGGGTATGAAAAATAGTTGCAAATAATTTTAAAAAGTCGAGCAGCTAAACTTAATTGTCAAATGACTATTGCATGTACATTATGAGCAAAATGTTTGAGCCTAGGCGTTAGGAAGGGGAAGGCTTCATTTAACCCACACCTAGGGACCCATGGCCATGGCTTTTCGAGCCTAGGCGCTAGGGAGATGATAGCTTCATTTGAGTAAGGCAAAAATCATCAGGAGAACAGCAAATCAATTGCAGTATTATACTATAACGGAGATGACATGTATCGTATGTTTTTTCATTGTATAAATGCGTATCAGGATACGTATCGTATATCTTTAAGATAAATTTGTTGGAAGAGTAGGAGTTTCTAAAGTTTAATTGGACAAAATTTTGAAAGAGGGAGAAATACTTAAGATAAGAGTTGCGAAGGAGAATATTTCATTCTCCATTCCAACTTTTTTGGCTTGGTACAAAATTGCTAGAACTCATCTTTGTTTATACTACTACATGGAATGCTATAATTCAAAGATATTTTCATACAAGATAAACTTGGTAGATTCTAGAATTACACATGTGACTATTTCTCACAAAAGATCAAGACATTTCACAAGGATATTCTAGAGTTTTTAGAAACTAAAAATTTATATCTCCTTCAATAATATATTCACATGTGACTAATTCTTACAAAAAATCTAAATATTTCACAAGGATATTCTAGACTCATAGAACTTCTAGAAAACTAGATATTTATATATGCAATAATATCTTAATCTTTGGACTTTATCAATTGGGCTTTGAACTTTACTTTCTTGTGCCAATAAAACAAATCTAGTTTATGCTAAAATAAGATTAACCATAATTAATATAGATTTAAAAAATAGTTATACCTAATAACACCAATAAACTATGCTTACACTAATTTCCTCCTCTTTATTTATTTATTTATTTTTTATTTTTTGTAAATTCAGGTGCAAAATACACATCGATACTCTAGTGCATTTCTCTGCTTGAATTAGAATAAATTTGTTTTCGAACTCTTTCAAATTCAAAGTGGATGTTTCCGAGTCACTCTCATCAATTACTAGTTCGAATTAGACATATTGATCATTTTAACTATTTGGCTCCGTTTGTTTGAACATATAATGTTTTCTTCGAAAATATTTTACTTATTTTCCGGTGTTTGGTTGAATTAATGGCAAGTACAATATTTTTGCTTGTAAATTATTTTACTTCATATTCCTGCCAGAAATGGCTGTAAGTTATTTTCATAAAGCATTGCCCGTCATTACTCCATAGCACCTTCCTCCCTCTAATACTTAGCACAAGATCCTCACAATCAAAATCGTTTATATACACTACGAACATATTCCAATGTCTCTCTCTCTCTCTCCAATTGCAAGGTTTTTTTGGAACACCCCATGTAGATCACTAGCTCAGTACCTTAATTTGATCCGCAAGTCACACCACATGGCCCAAAATACCTAAGCAAAAGGAATTAGTAGTCTCTTACATGGTTTATTATATGCCTAAGATCACCCATGTAGACGTTTGTAACCCTGAAGTTTAAACGCTCAGGGTATTCTCCCATTTCTAACCCTGAAGTTTGTATTTTTGTTTGTTTTCTAAAGCCTCTTCTAAATGTTTGTTCAATCTCCGAATCAAAAGGTGCTAATTCTATTTTTCGTGAATGACAACCAAGCACATAACACCAAATACTAATGCAAGAAGGCCTTATCGATTTATTAAAAAGAAAGTTTTTTTTTTTTTTTAAAATTTTAACTTTACCCTCTTGATCCCCGTACTAGGATATTGCTACCTAAACCTAGATTTCACTATTTTATTCGAAATAGGTTTAATTTAGTTTATGGAATGCAAAAATGGCTAACGACATTTCATTGCCTCACCAGGCTTTATCATATTGCATATGAGATCCTCTGTACGTTTTCTGTTGCAATTGCTATGTACATGTAGCAAGGCCCAATTTCCAGCTTACAAAGATCGATCCAGGGGACCAAGGGCAAGGATGTACTGATTGGGCTGGCATGAGGTGTAACGACCCTGATTTTTGCTGAATAAAAATTTCGTTTATTAAATTGATTTTTCTTTTCTTTAATTATTTTCGCTAATAAATTACTTAAAGTTATTTTTGGTAATAATTATTTTGTCAATAATTGGTTTTATACTAGTATACTAGTATATTTATACTACTAGATTTTCTCCCAATAAATTCCTAGGTTTTTTCCCCTAAATTTTCTTAGGAGTTATTAGTCTAGTGTTTGCACATGAAGGAAGGAGGGAGGAAGCTTCCTAATTACTTAGTCACTAAGAATAAGTATATATATATATATATATATATATATATATATATATATATATATATATATATATATATATATATATATATATATATATATATAAAGTTCAACCAAGAATCCCTTAAAGTGCAACCTAGAAATTTCATAGAAAGTTCCTATTAAATCTTCTCATTTAATTCATAGATTTTTATTAGACCCATGGCTATTAGTTGGCATTAAATTAGGAAATTACCTAGAAATTTCCTAGAAAGAGAGAGGAAGGAGGGGTGCCCAACCATTGCCTATAAATAGAGCTCATGCTCTCATTGTTTACTCACACCAAAACTCACTCTTCCTTTTAGTCTTAAAGTAGCTTTCTAGTAGCATAGTTTCTTGAGTTTTTCAAGTGAAAACTCAAAGTGTTCTTCCATATTCAAGAAGCTCCACCACCCTCCACCACCAAAAACCACCTTTAGATCCAAAAGTAGTAGGAAAGTTAGTAGTTAGTTGTTTGTAGCTTATGGTAGTTCGGAGTTCCACCCAGCTTTTCGGCTTCTGATTAACAACCTGAAATTGAGGTAGCTTTTCTAACCAAATTTTAATTGGTCAGTTTCCATATTGTTATAATGCTCGTGTTAATTTTTCCTTAAAGTTACTTACTTAGCATTTTTCCGGAAAGTAGACTTTGTTCTAAAAAGCTTACGGTAAAAGTTAGTAGAAGTTAAAGTAACATTTTTCTTAATCACGCGTAGTCGTTATAATGCTCGAATTAATATTGACTTTTCATCTCTCTCTCTCTCTCTCTCTGCTCGTTCGTGTCCCTCTGTCTCGTCTTTGTTTGATCTCTGTCCCTTAGTTTGTTGTTTTCTTTGTTTTAGCCTTATTTTTGGGGCCTGAAGCGGTAGCATTTGGTACATAGGATTTTGTTAACTCGAAAATAAGCAGATTTTCAAATTTTCTATTAGCTTAGCTTTAGCAATGTGGTGTGGAGCACCAAAACTGATTTATTTTTCTTGCTGGCTCTGAAACTGAGACTTGGATTACTAATTTACTTTTGCTTGCTGGCACTGAAATTGAGTTTGAGCTGCTTGATTTTGATATTAAGTACTGTAATTAATAAGGCTCGCTAGGCTTTTTTTTATGATCTCAAGCCTAAGATGACTGCACAACAAAGCAAGCCCCATTTGAAGATGGGAACCTAGACCAAACTACTTTTGGGGCGGAATAACCTTTATAATATCTCCTGAGCTAAAACAAAAACAAACTATAGGATTTCCTTTTCCTGAACTTCTTCCAGCTATGCCTTCTTGCGCCAAAATCCTTGGAAACTTGGATGCAGTAGAGGCTTTGGTGGAATGTCGCTTAATTGTGTAGGCACCATTTACTTATTTATCCATTCAAGTTTTTCTTTTAAATGGGAATTGGAGAACTGATTGTCGTATATCTAATGAAATCATCAGTTGGATGTCTCCCTCATGGGTAAACATTGTATATCTTTTACGTGACTTGATTTCAATGCGCTACAATAGTAACTAAAGACTCAAGAGTAGTACCAGAATGTAAGAATTCCACTAGCAACTGAATCTTCCTTGCTTATTGGCAGAAAGCTGTCGTGTATTGTTTACCGTGACCTACCTGGTAGGGAAAACTGGGCCCTCTAAGCATTCTATGTCTTTAAGCTATGTCAATTTGCACATTTCTTAAGCCTGTGTTTGTATCTCAGATTTTGTTCAGGAAAAGGATTTAAAGTACCTTCTCGTGTTTGGTTGGAAGGAAAAATATGAGTAAAAATAAATAAGAATGAAAAGAGGAAAAGAACAGTAAATGAGAAAGTCATTGCCTTTTTGTTTCCTCTCACTACCAAACAAGGGCATGGTAGCTTGGAATCTGTCTTTTCCTTCCTTTACTTTTTTCGTCGCCAACTTTGGGATCCACACACATCATTAATCGATTATGATTTTGGGCATGTATTCACCTGTTGACTATTCTTTGTTTTGTTGGACTTCTAGTACTCAAGCTCATGGTCTTAGTAGTCTCCTTTAAACTTTGGGATGTCCATTACTCAATTATCGACTTTGATGGCTCAGGATTTATAATCTGTTTACTGTTTACTGTTTACTTTCAGATTGTTCCTTGCTGGAGGAGTGTGCGCGTGAATGTATTTGGGATGTCCGATAAATAATTTAATTTGCATTGAGAGTTTAATGATCTTTTTGTTGTCCAATTGTTCCTTGGTAGATGAGTTTGAGTGCTCATTGCATCTCCCACTACGATATCCTCTTTTCTATTTAGTCGATCTCTTGAGGTTGATGGTAGTATACCATGGCTAGATTCTTTGTTTGGTCTTCCTCAAGTGCTTTTGTTATGTTCTATTTTTTCAGTCTCCTCTTACTTTATTTGATGGGCTTTAATGATCTTTACAGAGAGTTCAATGATGGGCTTTACAGTCTCCTCTTACTTTTTTGGGATTTTGGACAATTGGGCTTGGGCCTTTTATTTTTTATAACTCCATGGAGCTCTTTGTTTGGGCCTTTTTTTAAAATTAGATTGGGTCCTTTATTATTATTTTTTTCTCTATTGGGCCAAAATGACCCCTACTCAATTTTAATATAAAAAATTATGGTGCTGCCCCTAAAATTTTGGGTTTTTGGGATGCGCCATGCCTGGGCCTGGGGCTTGGGTCGGCCTTGAGTACCACCGTAGGGGGAGATAATTCTTTTTCGAATTCCATACCCAGCATCTCCGAGATAATATTTTCGTGCAAACAAACACTAGCGAATGAAACTAATCAATAAAAACGAAACCACTATCTACACATACTTATGTCACACCCCAAACCCGTCCCTATAGGTGTTAGGTGTATAACAAAGCACCGGTGAACTCTCACCAAGGCCACATCACAATATATATACCGCTTAAACCGATGACTAATAGGGACTCAAGAGTTTAAACTGTGGAAATTTATATTAATAACCCAAACCACAAAGTGTCTTCGCATCAGGATCTCAAACTTAAAGTACATCTCAGAGCTGTGCTTATATACAGTGTTCGCAACTATACAGAATGTTACAAGTCAAAGGTATAAGTCGAGCTATAACATGCTATCTACGTCCTATCTACAGGCCTTCCCATGTACAGCATATCCACAAAGTAGATACCACGTCACCTTGTTACTCGTTGTTACCTGAAAGGTGGAATAATATTTTACATAAGCCAAAGCTCATATGAGTTTTTAACACATAGTTCACATGCTTTCCATGGACATCCTCAAAATATATTTCAGACGAATCAGTTTATATTTAACTTATTCCAAAAAGAACCCATAATTCACAAGCCATTTATAAAGCATAAGGATTTACATAGCTTTTCCAAAAGCAGATTTATAATGCGCATCCCACCACAAATTGTTTCACATCACCGGGCGTCCCCGGTACGGATAAGCTAGACGTCTGTTGCATTATCCCACGATAACACAAACACATCTTGCTAGCCTTTTAGCATTGTCCCCTAGCAAGCTGGGACGTAAGAGATGCCATTAATAGATAACCAAGTGTGTTCATCTTTCATTTAGTATCCATGGAGTACATATCATATAGCAAAACTCGTAGTTAAAGCTTACCTCTTGCTCTTGGATGTAAAACATATACAAAACCATGTAAATTATGCGTTAATAAAATCATTTAAGTTTATGTCGTAGGACCACCATCAATAAAAATTGCACTTTAAGAGCTTCGAAACGATAGGTCATGTGCTAAAAACGGAGTTCGGATGACATGGCTACGCCCGTTTAAAGCTAGACAATTACCTTCGAGAAAAACAGAGTTGCAGATTCTGCACTTCAGCAAACTTTAAACCAAAAACTGATTTTGCTCAAGCAAAATTAAGGTACAATCTTTGCATACTTTGAAAGGTATATGAGTCTAGTTTTAAAATCAAGAAACGGTGCGCGATTTCGATACTCGTGCTAAAAGATATGACTGTTTTCCCAAAGTGTGTTCGTGCAGATTGTTGAGTAACAAATCTGACAGTAGCTAGGTTAAGAAATTCTGGAGAACTCAATACTTCGAATTTGGTTCTGAAATTTTTACATAATACAGTAGACTCATAGACAAATATTCAGTAAAAATATAAGAAATTTCCAAGCTTTCTAAGTACCTCTAATAATTTCGTGAAAAATAGGTAATTATCAAGTTCAAAAGTTCCAGTCATGGTTCTATTCAAATCTCACCAAGAATTTATCAAGAATTCCCTTACAACCTTCACGAGCAAGGATTCCATACCTAGAGTCTAACCCCTGGAATTAACCCCCAAAATCATGGATATAAACTTATAGAATATGAAATCTATGATGAAGGATTGCTATACTTACCAAGTAGGACTTCAATTACACTCCAAGTAAGTTTCTCCAATTCTTCTTCCTCCTCCTCTAGATTTCCCTAGGGTTATCTGTCAATCTCCTGTGACAGCCCATGACCCACCTGGATGCAACAGAGCTATGTGATATAAGAGAATAGTGTTAGCAATTTTTCGTAGGTGGGCCTACATAGATCATATAATTAGATATTGTATATTGTCGAATAAGGTCTGAGTGGTGTCGGTATTACCCATTAAGCTGTGATCGTTTAATTAATGTAACCGGGTAATTGACAAATCTCTATTAGCACGTATTTGGGTTATATCACGTGCGTTATGTGGTGCGGGCTATTATTAAGTGTAGAGACCATTCAAGGCCCATTAGGGTTCCATCTATTATGATGGGCTATGATGGAACCATGGCCTATAAATATGTGGTTAAGTCCCCACTCCAAAACCGTAATCTCTTTCTCATACCATCCCATCGCGTGTGAGGCTAAGGTCAAGATCAAGAGTAGGGCTTTGGAGGTGGAAGACGAACAACCACGCACACAAGGTGTTCATCCTCCATGGCGACAGGTACGCATCCGCTATTGTTTTCTTCAATAGTTTGACATGAGTTCTTGGGTTAGGGTTTCTTATGAAATCCTACAAGTGGTATCAGAGCCTCTTGTCAGATTGTTGAGGAAAATATAAAGTATTTTTCCCCCTTTATTCTAGATACAAGTCGATATTTGTTCGGCATTATTTTTTTGATCGGCATCAGACTGTTGGTTGCTTAAGGACTACATCGGCATAAGTTTGTTTTACCCTTGCGAACAGTGTCGACAAAATCTAGATAACCAATAATTGGTGGCTGACTTCACGTTTTAATTTGGGTATACACTTGTTTAATGGATTTGTTCACATTCATAAACATGCTTATATCTTCACATCTCTTTTCTATTATAACATTAATTATATCCTTGCATGATTGTGAACAATAGAAAAACGTGACAAATTGGTCATATTTTTGGGGTTCCATTATGCCATCTGTTTTCTGGCAGTTACTAATTTGACTCAACTTATTAGTTGATTGTGATGCTTGTAAAAGAGTATGTGACCATGTATTTTTTTTGATCATGTGCTTCATCAATCAACAAACCCGAATGCAATTTCAGTTTTTTATGCATCGATTTCTGCTTATCGGTTATATTGATTGATTTAAAAAAAAAAAAAAAATATTGGGGCATAAAGTTTGTTTCGTAATCCATACCTAAGGTTTAGGAGAATTAAAGTGATAAGCCGCCAAAGTGGCTCTATTATGGAGGTTTTCTTAAACTTGAAGGTAATAGTTTTGGATTACATAAAGTCACGTTTAGATCCATGCGAGTAATGATCGGCCCAAAGGAAGATTATTATTTGGCCGGATTTAAACGGTATAAGGTAGTTAATTTTTTGAATAATATATTTTTTGGATACCTATGCGTTCAAAAGTCGGCCCAAAGGAAGACTTTTGATTGGCCAGGCCTATTTATATTGTTCATGTTAACTAGCCTTATTTATTTTTTGAGAAGACCACTTGCGTGTTATAATTACTGTCCAAAGACTTGGTTATGATGACGCGTTAGGTTTCTCGACAGGGCCCACCACTAAAGACATAATATTTATTTTTATTTTATGTCTGCTTGTTTAGTTGTTTGCCCCTACAATTAGACAAAAATCTTTGCATGATAATTATAATCAAGTTTCTTATTTTTATCATCGCATTATGGAGATTTGTTAATTGTGAGTTTTTCTTTTATGTTATTATAGTGAATGCATCTTCTATATCTGCAAATTTGAACAACATTCCAATATATTCTCATGGTTTTTTAGGCACTAAGAAAAGAAAATTTGATCATAAGGGTAATGAAATTTCACATATTGGGACTTCACAGACAAATGTGCAACGGAAACAAGATATAATTATTCCCTGTTTCTTTTGCAAAAACGCTGATGGTCATGTGAAGAATGATTGTCCCAACTATCATAAGTGGCTCGCAAATAAAGATAACCAATTTAGTTTTGTTTGCTGTGAATTTAATTTAGCTGAAGTACCACCGAACACTTGGTGGATAGATACGGGTGCCACTATTCACATAAGTGTGTCTATGAATGGTTGTCTAAGGAGCCGAACACCCAGTGATGCAGAAAGGTTTATTTATATGGGGGATGGCAACAAAGTTCGTGTTGAGGCAATTGGAGTCTATAGACTTAAATTAGAATCTGGTTTTTTATTTGGATTTGGATGAGACTGTTTATGTACCGTCATTTAGACGGAAATTAATTTCTGTTTCCTGTTTGGACAAATCCGGTTATACTTGTTCATTTGGTAACGGAGGTTTCAGTCTTTTTTTCAAAATTCAAATATTATCGGTACTGGATCTCTAGTTGATAGTCTATACATATTAGACTTAGATGCTTCACACTTAAAGTTTAATGAAACTTTCCATGTTGACAACTATGGTACAAAGCGAAAATTAATTAATGAGAACTCCTCTGTGTTGTGGCACAAGCGTTTGGGACATATCTCCAAAGAGAGGATTGAAAAGGCTTGTGTCAAGTGGAATTCTTGATCCTCTTGATTTTTCAGATTTCAAAATCTGTGTTGAATGCATAAAGGGGAAGCAAACAAACATAAGGAAATTTGGTGCTAAAAGGAGTTTAGACATTTTAAAAGTGATACATACCGATATTTGTGGTCCATTCCCTACGGCTTCTTGGAATGGTCAACGGTATTTTATCACTTTTACAGATGACTATTCTCGTTATGGGTATCTATACTTGATACATGAAAAATCACAGACATTGGACGTTTTTAAGGACTATAAAGCAGAAGTTGAAAATCAACTTAATAAGAAAATTAAGGCTGTTAGATCCGATTGTGGAGGTGAATACTACGGTCGATATGACGGATCAGGCGAACAACGTCCAGGGCCTTTTGCGAGATACTTGGAAGAATGTGGGATCGTACCTCAATACACCATGCCAGGGACGCCACGTCAAAATGGTGTATTTGAGAGACGAAACCGAACCCTTAAGGTTATGGTTAGAAGCATGATAAGCAATTCCTCTTTACCTGATTCCCTTTGGGGAGAAGCCTTAAAGACTGCAATTTATATTTTAAATCGAGTACCAAGTAAAGCAGTAGCTAAAACCCCATACGAGTTGTGGACTGGAAAGAAGCCTAGTCTTAGGCATTTTCATGTCTGGGGTTGTCCAAATGAGGCTAGGCCTTATAGGCCCAATGAAAGAAAATTGGACTCAAGAACAGTTAGCTGCTATTTTGTTGGATACTCTGAAAGGTCAAGAGGTTTTAAATTTTATTGTCCTTCCACAAATACCATAATTGAGACGGATAATGCCAAATTTATTAAGGATGTTGAAAGTAGTGGGAGTGCACAAGAAGGAATTTTTTATTTGAAGAAGAACAAGTAGAGATTCCTATGATTCCAATTGAGACTGTTGAGGTGGTTACACCTGTACTTGTACAGGATGCGGATGCAAACCACCAAACTAATCATGAGTTGCCTCCTACTAATACAGAAGAACCATAACAAACTCAAGTAGAAGTGCCACTTAGGAGATCCAATAGGGAGAGGAGATCAGCGATTCCTGATGATTATATGGTTTATCTCCAAGAACATGAGTTTGATATAGGATTGGAAGATGACCCCATATCTTTCAGTCAAGCCAAACAAAGTGTTAACTCCCTAAAATGGATGAATGCTATATTGGATGAGTTAAAGTCCATGAGTGACAACGACGTTTGGGATCTTGTCGAATTGCCTAAAGGTGTCAAGCCTGTTGGTTGTAAATGGATATTTAAAACCAAGCGGGATTCGAAAGGTAATATTGAAAGATATAAAGCACGTCTTGTTGCTAAAGGCTTTACTCAAAAGGAAGGCATTGACTATAAAGAGACTTTCTCTCCGATATCATCGAAAGACTCTCTAAGGATTGTTGTGGCACTTGCAGCTCATTATGATTTAGAGCTTCACCAAATGGATGTAAAGACTGCGTTTCTCAACGGTGATGTTGAAGAAACCATATATATGGTGCAACCAGAAGGTTTTGAGACTAAAGGATCAGAACATTTGGTTTGCAGACTAAAGAAATCCATTTATGGTTTAAAGCAGGCATCCCGTCAATGGTACCGAAAGTTCGACCAAGTAATTTCCTCTTTTGGTTTTAAGGAAAATGCTATGGATCAATGTGTTTATCTTAAGATCAGTGGGAGCAAATTTATTTTTTTAGTGTTATATGTCGATGATATCTTACTGGCAAGCAGCGATATAGGCTTATTGCATGAAACTAAGAAATTTCTTTCAAAGAATTTTGAAATGAAAGATCTTGGTAATGCATCTTTTGTGATAGGCATACAGATTCATCGTGACAGATCACGTGGTATAATTGGCTTATCACAAAAGACATATATCGATAAGGTGCTCAGTAGATTCGGCATGCAAAATTGTGCACCATGTGATGCACCAATTGCGAAGGGTGATAAAATGAGTTTGCTCCAATGCCCAAAGAATGACTTAGAAAGGAAACAAATGGAGGACATCCCTTATGCGTCAGCAGTAGGGAGTCTTATGTATGCTCTAGTTTGTACGCGTCCGGATATTGCGTACGCAGTTGGAATGCTTGGCAGATATTTAAGCAATCCAGGCTTGGATCACTGGAAATCAGCTAAGCGAGTTATGCGATACTTGCAAAGGACAAAAGATTATATGCTCACATATAGGAGGTCTGAACATTTGGAGATCATTGGATATTCAGACTCTGATTTTGTTGGTTGCCTCGATAGTAGGAGATCCACTTCTGGTTATATTTTCATGTTTGCTGGAGGAGCTGTGTCATGGAAAAGTGTCAAACAGACACTCATAGCTTCATCTACCATGGAAGCTGAATTTATAGCTTGCTATGAGGCATCAAATCAAGCGATATGGTTGCGGAATTTTATCTTAGGGCTTCATATTGTGGATAATATTGAGAAGCCACTAAGGATTTATTGTGATAATAAAGCCGTTGAATTGTATTCCAAGAATGACAAGAATTCGTCAAAATCAAAGCATATTGACATCAAGTTTCTTGTCGTTAAGGAAAGAGTTCAGAATCGTCTTATGTCAATTGAGTACATTAGCACAGAACTCATGATTGCGGATCCGCTTACTAAGGGCTTACCACCTAAAGTGTTTAAGGAGCATGTAGCTCGTACAGGAGTGGTTAGTTCTAGTGAAGTATTTGATTAGTGGGAGTTGTGCTACTCATATTATTGATTATTTGACTTTTGTAGTGATCACTTTTGGTTTATTGATGATTCTGAAATAAAGTTGCATATTTTCAAATTGTGGTATATACATGAAGTTTTGATTATATGCGTGACTCAGGAACTCTGTTGAGTTATAAGGTTGGACTAGTTGGAAATAGGCATGCTAAAGGATCACATTTGCATGTAATTTCCATGCTACACTTCCGTACTTGATCTATGTCGTTGAATGCATAGATATTTGTGACAATGGATAGGTCCTGTCATGATAAATATGGCAAAGGCCGCCTTGATCCTATATTTATGTTTTTGATGGACCAGATTGTTTGAGATGACACTCATAAATTTCGACAATAAAAGTTTGAGCGCTCCTAAAGTTTACAATGTCTAATATCTGGATGACCTATGTGGCCCAAGTGGGAGATTGTTAGCAATTTTTCATAGGTGGGCCTACATAGATCATATAATTAGATATTGTATATTGTCGAATAAGGTCTGAGTGGTGTCGGTATTACCCATTAAGCTGTGATCGTTTAATTAATGTAACCGGGTAATTGACAAATCTCTATTAGCACGTATTTGGGTTATATCACGTGCGTTATGTGGTGCGGGCTATTATTAAGTGTAGAGACCATTCAAGGCCCATTAGGGTTCCATCTATTATGATGGGCTATGATGGAACCATGGCCTATAAATATGTGGTTAAGTCCCCACTCCAAAACCGTAATCTCTTTCTCATACCATCCCATCGCGTGTGAGGCTAAGGTCAAGATCAAGAGTAGGGCTTTGGAGGTGGAAGACGAACAACCACGCACACAAGGTGTTCATCCTCCATGGCGACAGGTACACATCCGCTATTGTTTTCTTCAATAGTTTGACATGAGTTCTTGGGTTAGGGTTTCTTATGAAATCCTACAAATAGATCATGCCCTAACTTGCA
Organism: Vaccinium darrowii; assembly: GCA_020921065.1. Lineage (NCBI taxonomy): Eukaryota > Viridiplantae > Streptophyta > Magnoliopsida > Ericales > Ericaceae > Vaccinium > Vaccinium darrowii. The sequence goes on from CM037160.1 coordinate 29,958,891, forward strand.
CAAGGCTTTTTAAAGCCGTGCGGGCGTCAAAGCTCGTTGGTACTTCACAGTTAAGCGTGCTTACCTTGGAGCAATTCAGGGATAGGTGACCTACTAGGAAGTCCAAGGAGCTTGGGCGGCCAAAACGGACAATATTGTTGTAATAATCCGAAATTTTTAATAAAATTTAGGATTATTTAATTTCGTTTTAATTACTTTAATTTCGTTATTTAATTTCTAATTGCATTTAGGACCCTTAATTTGCAATTACTACGGTTTATACCCTAATACTTCCAAATTGCTACAAATTCGACCCTAAGGCACGTTTACTTTTTTAATCGCGAGCATTACATTTTTATAAATTCATTTCATACATAATTATACACTTTTATACACATACACAAGCAATACTAGTACACATACACACATATGTGTATACATATACTTTATACATCATCCTACACTACCCAACCACCACCAACCATCACCAATACCACACTCTACCTCCCCCATCAGCCAAAATCAGTCAACATGGGCCCCCCTTGACTGCCATACACTCCACCACCCTCCCCCATCACTTCCTAACCCACTATAGTACCTCTTTCACCAATCCTACACTCCAAAATCCACCCAAAACTCATTTTATACTCCCCTAAACTCCAAAATTCGTCTAGAAACTCTACTGCCCTCTCATTCACTCTCTTCCTCCTCCAAACTCTCCCAAGAACTCCCAAATCAAGAACACAAAGCCCCATTAACATCCTTCAAGTTCTAGAGTGAGAAAAGTCAAGAAAAGTGGGTTTTCACTTCAAAATATCAACCAAAAGCTCCCACCTCTCATCTTCCACTTCAAGATCATCCAACACACTCCAAGGTACCCACATTTCACCACCAAAGCCAGCCAAGGCCGGCCAAAGAGCTCCCTCCACCAATTTTTCGCAAAAACCCATTTTTTGCCAAATCTTCGCAAAATAAGGTAGAAACTCGTACCCGGTTTTCCAACGTGTACTCTGATGGAAACTCTTTTTATTAAATTAATCATAATTAGTTGTCTTAATTAATGCTTCCGAAAATCGGGGCGTTACAATTGTGCAAGGCATGGGCGGGGTTGTTACAACTTAATCGATAAAAGACTCACAAAAAACAAAGGACATTACCTTAATACCTGAACTATTATAACGGTTTGAAATTTCACAAAGGGACTCAGAAATGTGAGGTGTCAAAATAAATGTTAACGGAACCGCCTCCAACAAATAGAGTTTTCTTTATTTCTCTGCAGATATGTGGTTCATTATGCATTTATTGTTTGAGTTGCAGTCGTCCAAAGAATAATGAGCACTTATTAGTCTGTTAGTTTAAGCATCTAATTGATTCACCTTATCAATCATCAATTCAGATGTGTATGAAATTAGTTTAGCTAAAGCTTAAACAAGTAATCAAACAGTTGGCGGGCACAAAGATAACACTGAAAATAATTGGAAGAAGACTGAACATATCCTAGAAGGGCTAGACCCTAAACTGATATGGTAGTTTTGAGATAATCCTAAAAATAATTGGAAGAAGACTGAACACCCCCGGATTCGAAAACAACCAAACAAATGTTTTTGGCTTATATAGAGGCTAGACTTCTGGATATACCAAACTCTTCTTTAATCCACTTATGATTATACCAAAGTCTTCTTTAATCCACTCATAAAAGTAAAAAATTATGATAAAAGCGTTTTCTTTTTTTTCCTAAAGGCAACTGGTAGTTGTAGTTAGCATTACTAGTGAGTCTTCCTTACAGAGAGATATTAAAACAGAACAGCAGCAACCAACACTCTCTGCCTATGTTCATTTACGTTGGTTAAGACCCATTCATGATCGAAGTCGTCCGGAGCCAATGAGACGTTGAACAGTTGCACATTTTTTCTAATTGCTGCAATGGCAGTTCTTGCTGTGTGCCTACACGGTACTAGTACCAGGGCCCCGATGATGAATTGCACAGTCCATGCACCTCACGTCAAAGCCAGAGAGTAGCACTGCTCGTCTATTGTCGGGGAAAGGTATGTTTTGTTGCTGTTGCCTGAATAGTTGATTCAGCTAACCGTACACTGCCAAATTGTTTATGAAGTCCTCCATTGCTTACTGCGGAGGGGGAAGACCTTGAGCCATTGCAACTGCCATAAGAGCTCCACTTTGGAAGATCCTCAACATAACCTCGTCCTTCAATTCTGACGTTTCACACACCACACGCCATGACATGAGATCTACCCTTTGTTTAATGATTTTTTTTTTTTTTGCAAATGTCATGGCGCATGATTTGTGAGACTTCAGAGTTGATGGACGAGGTGATGTTGAGGGTCTTCCACAGTGGTGCTCTTATGGCCCTTGCGATGAATCAAGGTCTTCCCCCTCCCCAACAAGCAATGGAGGATTTCATAAACAATTTGATGTGTACGAGGAGCTGAATGTCCTATTCCAGGACCGTCAAGAACCTATACCTTTCCACGACCAAAGAAGGGCAGTGATATTACCTGCCTCCGATGAGAGGTGCATGGGCTGCGTCATTCGTCTTCGTGGCCAAGGTGATTACTGGTACCGTGTGGGCCGCACGACAGGACCTGCTATTGCTGCAATTAGAAGGAATGCGCAACTTTTCAATATCCCCTGGCTCCGGACGACTTTGATCATGAGTGGGTTCGGACCACTATAGATGAATTTGGGGTGAGAGTGTTTGATGATGTTTTTCCTTATTAGTAGTCTCTTATTCGTATATACACTACAAATATATTCGATCGAAACAGATTTGAGCCTTAAAATACATATTCATATCCATATGTATAAATATCTGTATGTAATTGGTACAAGTATTTTGGGTTAGCGATTAAGAACATGGAAAAGAAAAGTAATAAAATTACATAATTACTGTTGGGAAGCAGAGTAGGAGAAAAACAAAAAGTAAATTTTAAAATATTTTTTAAGTGTGACCAAACACAGGAAAACAAAATCAAAACAAACATTTTACCCAAAATTATTTTACATAAACAAATATTTTCCTTCCAAAAATATTTTACATCGAAACCAATAGAGCCTAAAAAAGGAAACTTTTCGATGGAATAGTAACATATGTAGAATATCTGCACTCTCAATAGCTCATGAAGATGCAAAATTTCAAGTCTCTCTACTGGGTTCTATCACATTAAGTCTTTCTGTTGTCTTATTTGTGGAAAGAAAAGAAGAGCCATTATGATTCAGGCAAAACACCATCGAAGTATGGTTCTTTCTTTAATTCAAGCCCATTTAAAGTTAAATTTCAATCAAATGATCTGAATGTCACCAGAATTAGATCAAACGGCTAAGATTAATATGTTTGGGGTTATGCTTCTCAAAATAAGGTCCAATTTTTCCTAATAAGTAATCGTAAGATACATACAGAATCAGGATATGTGTAATGAGTAATAGAAACCCAAAACCAAAACCCAAAACCAAACGAGGTCTTAGAGTGTTCGCAGGCTGGAATATCAGTTCTTCCCTGGGACATGGAGAAAGAAATATCAAAAGATGTGAAGTTATGTACTGGTTGGCTTTGAGAAGGGGTAATAGAAGTAAAAAGTAAAACTGGTAAACCATTACTGTTGGTTGCGAGATGTGTGTATTAATTTATCCAGATATGAACTCAACAAGTCTGGGATGGACTGAACCTTTTGATATAGAATAGTATTAGAAATTAACATGGAGGATCAGATATTGGATAGAAAAGAAGTGAAGATAGACCTATTGGTTTCACATGATTTTGGACGTGAATGCGAAGACTTGTGTTTTGATATCCTAAACAGATTTTGAGAGTATAGCCATTGAATTAGGATCAAGTCACAGGATGTTTCAGACCATGGAATCAACGGCCAGAAGAACCTTGTTCTACATTATTTCTGGACTTTATCATGATCATATATGCTTATTAGTTTTTTATGGAGCCCGATCACCTTCTTTACCATATTTACTTTTAGCATCTTCATTCTGGAATTGGGATCTTCGATCAAGTCTGAGATTGGATTCATGTCATTCAATATTCTATTTTCACTGGTTGCCATTTGTCTTTTGACTCTTTTCTGATCCTTGAAAAGTGACATTGCTTCTCTCTTGTTTTTTGGAAGTCTGTCTTGTATGGTTGTGCAACTTTTTGACAGAATTAATCAGGATATTACTGTAAATGATCATTTTCTACAGGTCTTTAGCGGGAGGCTTGTTCTGATGTCTTCTCATTTGGTGTGGTTATACTGGGAACAATATCCAAGATGATTGTTGGGGAGGAAGTTCTGGGAGTGGTCTATACGGATGAGATTGTTCTAACAGATGAATGGGCCAAGGTTGAGTACAAGGACTGCTGTTCTCTCGTCCACAAGAACCTAGCAGCAGACCCATACTTCTATGATAGCGATGGTCGCAAAATAACAGCGCTGGGGATGCAATGCATAGATGACGATCCAGATAGGCACCCCACCATGAAGGAAGCTGTTGAGCGCCTTGAGAGCTTGCTAATTGTTCAGCATCATGCGGATGCTTTAGGCCTCTGAAACTTGAACCCTGGCCATTCTGTTGATGTGTCTTGGCTTAGACTAAAAACTGCTTGCTAATTGTTCAGTATCATACTGATGCTTTAATTGAATTTCCCGTTTGATTATTTGTGCATAGTTCTTCACAGATTGGCTAATAGAAAATCCTACGTTAACTTGAAATCTAGGGTTCTGTTTTGGTGAAGATTTCGAATTGGGAGACAATTCTTCTCTGTTCAATCCTTTGTATTGGGTTGATGTATGGGTGTAACTTTGTTATGATCACATATTTTAGCATGGAATTCAACAACAATTGATTAAACAAAATGGCAGTCCAATATGAAATTTACATTCCACTAAATTTAGTTGGCAACATGGCTTTAGTTTATGTTTTATGATGTTCATATCAACGTTTATGTAATAGCAAAATAAGAGCCTTATTAATTTTTAATATCTTTTGACTTGGAACAACTCCACGTGCAAACGTGCCGATCTGCTAGTTTACATAAATGGAGATTGAAACTCAAACTCGGTTCTTCCATTTGAGAGGCCCTTAATGTAGATGAGTTGGAGTCTTCTCATTTTCTATTTTGACACATCCATTCTACAAATTAGAGTTTTGGAGATGTGTTAGATATGCTCAGACTAAAAAAAAAAAGTTTGAACATTTTCCTAGCTTTCATGCTATGTGTTTTTTTTTTTTTAAATTTATAGAAAACGGAACGGATCGAAAATTACTTTGTGGAACGAAAGTACATAAAACCCTCTTAAATCACTCCTTGTTATTTGATCTTTGCCCATTGATCTAGTGGGTCATTGTGATTCGTTAGGTTATCATTGTAGGTTGTCATGAGAAGCATTCATAATTAACTTTAATTCTATCAGTTTTTTATTTATTTATAAAACCACATGTATTTTTTTTTTAATCAATTGGTATAACGCTTTGACATAGAACATTACAGTTTTCATATTTCTTTTGCCTTTTTGCTCTAAATTTTGTTTTTCATCCTTTACTCTTATAACATTGAAAATTCATTGTTTCTTTTAACAACAATTGCTTTGTTCAAGTGCTCAAATTTAACAAAGCTCCGTGTTCAAAATTCATTAAGTAGGGTGTTGAAATAATGGGGTTGCAGACTTGCAGTACATATTTGGCTCAACGTAAAGCCGCCATTGGAAGCAGAAGAAGAGACAAACAAAACATAGAATATGACATGACAGAAAATTACAAACCCATTTCTTACCGACAAGTCCGGCCAAAATGGGACAAACAAAACCTAAAACAAAGTTCTCAGTATTTGAAGAAAGAAACCTTATCTCATTCGATATTTTCCTCTCACACAATGTTAAATGTGAATTATTCTAGTTTGTAGCGACATCCTTGAAAATACAGAGGTCCTTCTTCAAAATTCATTGCAAGCGCTAGCGGCTGATGCCTCGAGTTAGGCTTAGTAGCTTTCCTGAAGAAGGACCACAAGGCCAGAAAAACACAAACAACAAGAAGAAATTAAGTGTACGTCTTTCAATTATCACTTAAAGTAATATATATGACATGTCATAAAGTTTAATCTACGGCAAAGTCTAGAATACACACCTACAATAATATATGTGTGGCCCAGATTGTGTCACCTTATAAAGATTCACTCGGAACTTTTCAGCAATATAATTCAAGATATTTTCGCTAAGAATCATAACATTTGCTCCCCGTACGTAACTTTTCAGCAATAAATTTTATAATATTTTCACGAAAAAGCATAACATATTGGTGTAGGTCGTAACTTTTTTAAAAACTCGTACCATTTTAAAGGTGCATATGGTACAAATCCAAATAGGGGTGTGTATTGTAGTTTTTCCCGCAAGCTGCTATAGTTTCTCAAGTTACAGTCATAGCATTTTCTAAGGAAACAAAGAAAAACAGAAGGAAAAATGGTTATATCAATCCAAAAAATCAAACACTATGTCAAATTTCGTTATGTACATTTGATATATTCATATGACGTGACGACACGATGTCAGACCAATTGTTTGGTTATGAATCATAACAGTGAAGATCAAAGCTACTTAAATTGAACATGTTGAGAAGAAAAAGAGAACAAGAACCAAAAAAAAAAAACCCTCAAAGCAGTTACTTTAATTTTTACTTAAATTTCAGGTTGCAATGTGAAAAAAAAGGTATATCATGAAATTAACCAATGTGGGAAAAAAAAATTATGAAGAAGTGAAGTAAAAAAGTGACGTACTGACTAGCTCTGAAGCCGCCTCTGCAGTCTAGCCAAATTTATTGATGCCATAACGTAGAGCCAGTCTGTTAGTTTATCTAAGAACTTGAAACATGCATATCCAGAGATACTGCTCAAGAGCATTGGACCAAAAATTGCCCAAAATCCAAAGGCAAAACCAACCCCCATGCTGATGTAAAAACCTTGTGTAATCAACTTGTCCCCGTCTTCTTCTTGAATCTTTTTCTCATTCCCAGTTGTAATAAGTGGAGGCTCGGTGCCTTTTTCTTCCCCCGGGCACTTATTTGGAAGTGGAACCCCACAAAGTTGAGGATTCCCAGAATACGCCGAGGCATTGAAGCTCTGTAGTTGAGTGCTTAATGGGATTTTTCCAGACAAGTTGTTGTTTGACAAGTTCAGCACGCTTAGAAAATTTAGAAGAGCCAGGGTTGCAGGAATCTTGCCGGAAAGTCTATTTGCAGACAAGTCGAGAGAATCCAATTTTTTCATTTGACCAATATCTTCAACTATCTTTCCGGTAAAATTGTTAGTTGACATGTTCAAGGAAATTAACTCTACAAGACTCGCGATTTCCTTAGGAATTTCGCCGGAAAGTTTGTTGCAAGAAAAGTCGATCATTTTAAGAAGTCCCAGTGTGTTCCCATACTCCCTTTCTTGTCCTTTCCATTGCACCAATGCATTTCCCAGGTAGGTGCGAAAATTATTGAAGTCCAAATTGCGGCCAAAATTTAAGAGTCTCATATAATCGAAACCAATATTTTCTGCCATACTGTCATCACGATGAACCAAAGCAGAGAAATTGTCAAAACACCGCGGTAGCTTTCCTGACAAATCATTTTGAGAGAAATCCAGAATATGGATATTGTTAAGTTGGCAAATAGCTACAGGTACATCTCCATAGAATTTGTTGGACCGTAGACTAAGGATAATTAACTTAGTGAAATGTGTCCCTATCCATGGTTGTATGTTTCCTGTGAATCTGTTTCCTCCCAAGTCGAGAATTATCAACTCTGAGCAATTCTTCAAGGACTCGGGCAATTCCCCGGAGAGATTATTGTCACGCAACTGCAATGCTCTGAGCTGAGACAGAGAACCCAATGAGCTAGGAAGTTTACCGGATAAAGTGTTGTTGGCCAAATTGATAATGTTTAGTTCTTGAAAAGATTGCCAACAGTCGGGAATCCGTCCCGAGAGTTGGTTGCTAGAGAGGTCAAGATAGATCAATTGAGAGTCGGTAATTGCACATATCAACGAAATGGACCCCGAAAAGTTGTTTTTGGATAGATTCAAAGACATTACTTTAGAAGGAAGTCGTGGTACTTGGCCTTCAAAGCGGTTTGAACTCAAATCAATGCTAGGATATTCGGAAAACTTCAAAGAGAAATCAGGCACCAAGCCTGCCATTTGGTTGTAAGAGAGATTTAAGTAAACCAAATTGGGTGGTCGATCCCAAAACCAATTCGGGACAACATCAGAAATTCCAGCTCCAGAGATATCAAGCTCGGAATAATTGTTTTGGTTTCGAAGCCATTTTGGGAAATCAGGCCCCAACTTGCAAGATGCCAACCTTATAAGATCAAGTTGAAAAGGAGGAATCCAGTTGGAGCTGATGTTGAAAACAAGAGAGTTAAATGAGAAGTCCAAAAATTTCAAGCTTGAGAGGTTTGAGAAATGGGCTTCAGAGATAACGTCTTCCAATGAATTCCAAGAGATGTCCAAATGTGTGAGCCTGGACAGTTGTCCAACACTTTTGTCGATGGTACCATTTAAGCTATTGTCCTCGAGATCTAAAAACATTAGTGATTGAGACACGGTCAGATCAGGAAGCATTCCAGAAATTCGGTTTCCGTGCAAATTTAGGGCACCAAGATGCGGAAGTACTTGTTGAAAACTCGTAGGAAAAGGCCCAGTGAGTTGGTTGTTATAGAGAGACAATTCCCTAAGGGACGAAAATCTTGTGAAATTAGGTAAGGTACCACTAAGTTGATTCGCTCCTAAATCCAAGATTTGTAACGACTTCTTCGACCCGGACAGTTTATCAAGAAATTTGTCAAGATTTTCTTTCAAATGGTTGTTGCTAAGGTCTAGCGACTGCAAACGACTCAAATTAGCGAAAGAATTTGGAATGCTGCCAGTGAATTTGTTGTAAGCCAGATTGAGGTTCACAAGGGATATCATTTGCCCAAAAGCATCGAGAATCGAAGAAGACAGAGAATTCATAGAGAGATCAACGGAGGTGATCACAGAGAGAGAAGAATTAAGAGGAGGTACAGGAGGAACTGGATTCGGAAGTTTGCACAAACTTAAGGACAAGTTTTCCAAGAGAGGGAGATTGTTGCTAACTAATTCAAACCAATTGGTTGCTTGACTAAGGTCAACCCCGGTAAGATCAAGGTGTCTTAACAAAGGAAAATAAGAAAGCCATTCCAGATTCCCCCCACTCAATCCATACATCTCCCCCAGAGAAAGATACCGTAAACTGGAAACATTTCCCAGATGATGATTAGGAATTGGGGAGAAATTCCCTGAAAAATAATTCCAACTCAAATCTAGATACTTCAAATGTTGCAGTTCAAGAAACGAGGGACTAATCTTACCAGACAGAGAAAACGATGTACTAAGATCAAGCACGGTTACGTGACCGGTGTGGTTGTTGCACTTGACTCCCTACCATTTGCAACAGTCTGTTTTATCAGGTTCGCTCCCCCATGAAGAGAGAACATCGGCTTCATCTATAAGAGTTGCTTTGAATTTGAGGAGAATTTGTTTTTCACTCTCTATGCAACTGATTTTTGGATCTGAAGCGAGGCCATCGGAATGTTTGTTGCATGCTAAAAGCATAAGAACAAACACTACTAGCATTTGAGTGCTCAACATGGTGGCCATAGTTATTTTGGATCGAAATCAAGCAGAGAAAAAACACAAGCTAGTGAGGACTTGTGCTTGATATTTTTCTTGAGTTCTCTTAGCCATGGTCTAACCAGTTCTTATATACTTTTTAAGATGTGTTTATACGTGTGCAATGTGTGTGTATTCTGAGAAGAAATTTTGTTGGTGTTTTTACGTGGAGACTGGGGGGTGGACAAAGATTTCTAAGTTGACTAGTAGAACTTACTGTGGATTTAACTAAATTATTGTCTCGTATATTTTCGGTTTTATTTAGTCTTGTAATATTTTTTTTAGCTTCGCCACATGATTTTTGAGATTAAAAATGTGGAATTAGAAACATATAAAATGTGGATCGAAGTGGAAAAAAATTTGCAAAACATTTACATAGGACGTCACTAAAGAAAAAAAAGAAGAAGACATTATTTGAATTTTTTCGTCTTTAGTGATTTTTTTTATCATATATTTTTTAACTTTTTAAACTCCTCTCGCTGCTACGAATAGCCAAATTCAAAATGTTTAACTTGACTCTAACAAAAATACCAGTACTCCTAAAAAGACCCAAAAAATCACTGTGTTGCCGGTGATCCCCAAATGGCTTTCAAAAGTTTCTCATACTAGGGACTCTATTTTTAGAAAACAACATTCTGAAACTCGAATTTCAATTATTGCAAACAAGACTTAGTCACATATCCCTCAAAATAGCCTTTGTTTGCACTCTCAATTCTCGCAACTCACAAATTCTTATTGTTTGGCAAGTTTTTGAGAGATGCGCGCTTTCATGTTCGTGCTCACGCTCCCGAACCAACTCCCACACACGTATTATGTGACTTAGTAACGAAGCAAGTTTGGTGGAAAATCAAATCACCTTTTGATCCATCTTCTCGACCTTTTCTGTCGGTCGCTTTCAATTGTTTCTCACACAACGGACTCTTATTATTATTTTTTTTCAGAAAACAAAATTCTTAAACACGAATTTCAATTATTGTGAACGAAGCTTACCCACATAACCTTCAAAATAGTCTTCGCTTGTGCTATCATTTCTTGCTCAGCGCTCGCGCTCTAAAACCTCACTCCCGAATTCTAGTTATTTGAAAGACGTTTTCATTTTCTTACTCACGCTCCCAAACTCACTCCCAAATGCAGCGTTTGGGTACCACAGAGGCTCGGCCACGTGGTAAAATTTTTTTCCTCCAAACCGGAGTAAATACTAAATCGAAAAATTTCTGAAACACATGTTTCAATTATTGTGAACGAAGCAAGTTTGATGGGAAATCACTTTTGGACACATCTTCCCCACCTTCTTTCCATTTGCCTGGGTCCGTTGACTCATTAGTGGAATTGACTTGGGTCGTTTGGAGAAAAAGTTGATTGACAAGGAAAAATGTGAGAACCACAAGTTTAAACGTATTTCACGGGTAAGGAAAAATGTGATTACCTTGAAAATCTTACCCATTTTTCCTGGTATGAAAACTGTTTGATGTAACCTCTACCTTTCTTTTCGTTTGCACTCTGTCTTTTCCCATTTGATAACTCGAGTTGTTCAAACTGCTGGTGTACACACATCTCGACTAATCCTGAGAGACCGATTTTGCCCTCCATTACCTGTGCTCAATTCGTATTTGACAAAGTCTCATATCAATAAACCACAGGAAAATTAATAACGCCTACAAGGTTTCAAACTTGATACTAACAAGGGAGTAAATTCTCAAGTCCAAAGTCTTCACAACGAAGGTGACCTGGGTCTCGAATATAGCTATAATAACGCAACACAATGCTCTTCACTTAGGGCAAGCACATCAATTGCAAGTTTAGCTATTTTAGAGAGACAAAGCATCAAATTTCATCTCCTGCAACCTCAATATGAGGCTAGGTAATTTTCCATTTTTTCTACGGTAGCTAAGGTATATGTGGGTATCTAGAGAGAGTCACTGTTCATGAACAATCAAATATTTTATTGGGAATGGACATATGAATATTTAAAAAGAAAAAAAATACTGTAGTATTTTAATAGTGGATAGGTAAAATAAATGGTATTGTTGGAGTTTTGAAAGAGACGTGTGTAGGTAAAGTGTTTATCCGGAATCCTTTTCCTTGCTGTTAGGTTTATTGGCGATTCCCAGGTGTATCAAAAAACCATTAATTAGAGCCTTGGCGAACTAAATCTTGCATGTCTCTCCCTATCTCTCAAAGGCAGAACACTTAAGGTGGGACGTGTGCAGCCAGTGTGATATACTAATGTGTATTTGTATACACGAATTTCCCTCGTGTATAACACCAAGGACTGCCTCTATATTTTCTTATCTCTATCTAAACAACAATTTCACAATACCAACTCAGATTCTATATATTTAATACTAGTAACCCTAGAATACCCAATGTAAGTCAGAAGAGCACTATAATCTATACTAATTTGATGATAAATGAGCAAAAGAGACAAGAAAGAAAATTGGCGAGGACTTTGATTGACTAAGACGGATGAAGAGAGAAAAGAGGGGTAAAAAGGAACTATCATTTTTAGCTTGTATTTTGCTAATTTAATTTTATTGGGTTATTTTTTTATTATTATCTGGTGGTGATACCATCAAATCGATTTTAGCCTTTGATTTGTCGATTTTAGTGTGGTATCAACATTAAATTTGTTGGGGTCATTTATGAATTTAGAAGAAAAAATAAGATATTTATACTTTTTAAGGTGTGAGAACAATTCTTTTGGTGTTTTACGCTGAGATTGGGAAGTGGACAAGATTTCCATATTGACTAATGGAACTAGCAGTGGAATATTTACCAACTTATTGCTCGTATATTTTTGGTACTATCTTTTAGCGGAATTACAAAAGTAAACAAATTTGAATCGAAGTTGAAAAAAATTCAGAGAGGACGACGCTAAAGAGACAAAAGTAAAAAAAATTGAATCGTATATTTTTCATAACAAATTTTTTTTCTTCTTAAACTCCTATCATCGAGACGATTCACCGTTTCAAAATCGAATTGGGGGATGCTGCTATCCCCATCCATGTTGTCCCAATTTGGGCCATCCGCACTCGGTAATGGAAGGCTCGGATTTGTTTGGTAGCAGACTGTTCGGATTTGTTTGGACAAGATGTGATCCGAGCCGTCCATCGCTGAGCACGGACAGTCCAGATCGGACAACATGCAAAGGGACAGCATGCACCCCGGGTCAACACGAAAAGTACCAAAACTCCCTAGAAGAGGGCCTAGAAATCCTCGTGTCGTTAGTTCAAATGGCTTTCAAAAGTTTCACACAGACTTCAGGGACTTTTTCAAAATTCTGAAACACGAGTAACGAGTTTCAAATTTCAATTATTGTGAACGAAGCAAGTTTGGTGGGAAATCACTTTTTTGACACATCTTCCTCTCCTTTTCTTTCCATTGGCCTGGGTCCGTTGACTATGTAGAATTGACTCGGGTCTTTTGGAAACAAAAGTTGCTCGACAAGGAAAAATGTCACAAAGTTTAAGCGTGTTTCACGGACAAGGAAATTCTCCATTCATATCAGACGAATTCTCGTGCAGACAAACCACACAAATATTAATAGGGTAAATTTCACTTACCTCCCCTGAGGTTTCTACTAAATGCAGAGACCTCCTCTAATTTTTCTGAAATTCCACTATTCTCCTTAACTTTTGAAGATAATTGTCACTTACCTACCCTGCCGTTACTTTAAGGATAATGGTGTTAACTTTTTGAGTGAAATGACCGAAACGCCCACAGTATAAATTCTCCACCCATTTTTTAAAAAAAAGTAGAGTTAAAAAATTTTTCCAACAAAATTAAATAGTTAAAAAATAGTTTTAAATAAAAAGTATAAAAGAATTTTTTTTTTCAATTTTTTTTTACCAAAACTTCAAAATTAGTTTTTTTCACTAGAAAAACTTTTTCAACAAAAAAATTTAAAAAAAAGTAGTTTTTGTTTAAAAAATTCTCTTCGACACTTTTTTTCTATAATCTATTTTTTAACAATGAAAAATGATTTAAATTTTAAGTGAAACTTTTTTTAACTCTATCCTTTTATTAATCGACTTTTTTTAGGGTGGAGAACGTATACTAAGGGTACTACGGTCTTTTTAACTAACTTTTTTTTATTTTTTTAAAAACTAATTTTGAAAAAAAAATTTAAAATAGTTTTTAAAATTTAAATTTTTTGAAAACATTGTCTTGGATAAAAAAAAATTATTTTTTGGTGAACTGTTATTTTAAAAAATAAAGTTTACTTTATTTTTTTAAATCTGAAAAATAAATTTCAAAAAAAAGCTTAAAAAACTATTTTCAAAACAAGTTTTTTTCCCTACTTTTTGATACTTAAAAAAGATTTTTAAAAACTATTTTGTTAAAAGTTTCATCGATACTTTTTGTTTAAAAGCTATTTTTTTTCAAAATGAAAAACGATTTAATTTTGTTGGAAATTTTTTTAACTCTACTTCTTTTAGAAAAATGGTTTTTTTGGGGTGGAGAATATATACTAAGGGTGTTTCGGTCATTTCACGCAAAATGTTAACACCGTTAGCCTTAAAATAACCGTAGGGGAGGTAAGTGACAATTATTTTCAAAAGTAAGGGAGGGCAGTGGAATTTCAGAAAAAGTAGGGGAAGTCTTTATATTTGTCAGAAATCTCTGGGGAGGTAAGTGAAATTGACCCATATTAATACTAACACTTACGAGGTTTCAAACCTGGTACTAATAAGAGTAAATTCTCAATTCGAAAGCCTTTGCATCGATGCTGACCTAGGTCTTCAAATGCAACACAATGCTTTCCACTTAACTCTTACATAGAAGGACTCTACCGTTTGCATTTTTGTGGGCTCATTTTGGTGTGTATTGATCAGGTATCAATTGGTATTCAATTAACATAGTTTTTGGTTTGGTTAAAGTTCTTCAGGAAATCTATAGATGAACGATTCCGATCATTGTTATGAGCCTGAAATAGTAGAACATAATGCTTGTTAGTGTTGGGCAGTGTTGGGCTTGGATCTTCACCAGATGTTTGATGGGCAGGTCGACCCAAAACTTTTGGGCCTCGTGAGAACTCGGAGATGATTCGAGGAAATTAATAGTACTAATTTTTATGTCCGCTTTCAAGAGAAGATGGGACCTATTTTTTCACCTAGCGGGAAACCGTTCGGGAAAATAGGTTTTCGTTTTTTGTTGACATTTTAATTAAGCAAAAGGTTATTATTGTACTTTTCATATGGAAAAGTAATCACTCTCTATTAGCTGAGCTCTTCCTATTATTTCCCTGAGGGTTTTTTCGGTATCTTTAATAGTGGCGGAGTCAGGATTGAGAATCCAGGGGGCGGAGTTTAGGAGCGTCTTCAGGATTTTCATCTAGCGCTGACAAAAATACACAGTGTATTTATGATGAAAGGTTGTATGCAAAGAAGTCGTCTAATTCCCTTCAATTTTTTAGTGTTACATGTTTCGGCAAATTCCAAGCTGGTCCTATTTTTGGTGTTTTGTCCCATCCAAGCACTTTAATGTATTTCACTTCCATAAAAACTCAAAACCCTCACACACGCTGGTCATTACGCGTCAGCGCCTTCCCACTTTCTCACTTCTCTCTCCATGCGTCAGCAACCTTCCCACTTTATCTTTTCTCTTCTCTTTACACGCCTCCTCTCTATCTCTTCTTTCTCTTTCTCTCCCTCTCTCTCTCTCTCTCTCTCTCTCTCTCTTTACAGGCATTGAATTTAAGACACTTTCTCTCTCCTCTCTCTCTCTCTCTCTTCTTTTTATATTTATAACTTTTAATTTATATATCCGATTTTGAAAAAAATTATATTTTTAAAATCTACTCGACGACATCTATCAAACAAGACCCATATTGAATACAAAATTGTGTACAGAAAAAACAATTTGTGAAGTGTGAATTCTTTCATGTTGTAGGGTGTGAATTTTGCATTTGAGGGGTGTGAATTCTTTTATTTTGGGGCGTGAATTATGTATTTGGAGAGTGAGTTGTGTTGAGAATGTGTGAATTGTGCAATTAAGGGGTGTGAATTCTTTCATTTTGTAGGGTGTGAATTGTTCAAAAGAGGTGTGAATTCTTTCACTTTTGAGGGTGTGAATTGTTCAGAAGGATGTGTGAATTCTGCATTTGATGTGGGTGAATTTTTTTATTTATTTAATTTGGAAGGTGTGAATTTTGTATTTTGAGATGTGCGAATTCTTTCATTTTTCGGGTGTGAATTGTGTATTTGTATAAATTAGTCCTATGAATGCTCCATTATGGAGAGTGTGAATTATGTGATAAGAGGTGTGAATTGTTAGGAGGGGTTGTGAATTTTGCTAGTAACAATTAACTATGTCAAAAAAAATTAAAGGGTGTATATAACTTTTTTATTTTGTATATATTTTCATATTCAATGTAGATCTTGTTTTAAAGATCCCGTCGAGTAAGTTTCAAATATATAATTTTTATAAAAAATGAATGTGTATAACAAAAGTTATTTTATTTTGAAATCTAAAATAAGAGAATAAGAGAGAGAGAGAGAGAGAGAGAGAGAGAGAGAGAGAGAGAGAGAGAGAGAGAGAGAGAGAGAGAGAGAGAGAGAGATCTGTAGTTGGTTGTATAGGAGAGAGAAAATATTAGGTGGGTGCACGGAGGTGAGAGGGATAATAGAGAAAGGGAAAAAAAAAATCGCTACGGTACTCCCTTACGTGTGCATGAAAAGGACTCGAATGGAAGAGTGTGACGCTGGGCCTAGATGGGAACACCCTCTCAAAAAAAGGCCGGCCTGGAAGAATCCCTACATGTTTACTATTATATATGGGCTCTCATAATTGGGCTAGGCTTGTTTTTTTTTTTTTTTTTTTTGGGGCTATAACAATTTGGTTCAAATTTTGTTGGAAACAATTATTTTAATTTTAAACGAGTAATTTAGCGCTGACAATAGCAGAAAAAATTTAATTTATATATAAATTTTAATTTTTTAAACTGCTGCCCTATGGTCCCTCCTGCCCCTGATCATTAATTTTTGTAATCTTTTATTTAATTGACACATAAATTATCATCCTCAGAAGCACAATATGTTATCATCTAGGAAGCACGGGTACCGGTATGCGGTACAGGTACGGTACGGGTACGCGATACGGCAAAAACCGAAAAAAGTAGGGTACGGGTACGGTTGGGTACGTAAGTGTAAATTTTTTTTCCCCCTATTTTACTATGTTCCACTGTAGAAAAATCAGGAGATGAGAGTTGCTCCAAAGTCCAAACCTTCTTCTTGACTTCGTGACTTCAGATCTGTAGAGAGGAGGGGAAGAAATACATTAATAGATTCATTTAGTGTGTAACCGAGAGAGAGAGAGAGAGAGAGAGAGAGAGAGAGAGAGAGAGAGAGAGAGAAAGACTAACCAGAGAGACTGAGAGAGTGTTGTACTGCTGCTGCTCGAAGTCGAAAGGGTCGAAGATTTGAAGATGGCTGCTGCTGTTTGAAAGATGACCTAACTGATGAAGACCCACGTTTGTTAACTTAAATAGGGTGTCAAAAATACACATGAACCCTTGAAGTTTCAATAATTTTCATTCGGGCCCCTGAAGTTTCAATAATTGCACTTGACCCCTGAAGTTTCAATAATTGCACTTGACTCCTCTCCATTTGCAACAGTCTTGTTTATTGGGTTTGCTCCCCCAAGAAGAGAGAATGCCCCAATCATCCATAAGAGTTTCTTTGAACTTGAGGAGAGCTTGTTTTCACTCTCTGTGCACCTGATTTTGGGATTTGTGCTGAGTCCAGTGGAGTGTTTGTTGCATATTAAAAGCAGAACAACTAACATTATGAGCATTTTAGTGAACATGTTGGCAATAGTTAGGATCAAAATGAAGTAGGAAAAGGCAAAACACAAGCCAATGAGGATTTGTGCTTATTGTTTTCTTGAGTTCTCTTAGCCAATGTATAACCAGTTCTTATATACTTTTTCAAAGGTGTGCGTGTGTGTTGTTTGCTTGTTTGTATCAGGTTTTAAACAGAGGTCGTAAAGTATCGTATTGGTTGTTACGTAACGGGATTTCGGACTTCTGATACCGTAATTTAATTGCCTATCAGCAGTACAAACAGATACACAGTTTCATATCGGCCAATATATGACCGTATAGTAATAACGTTATGTTTCTTCATACCTCAAATAAAACCCTGGTGTGTATGTATGTATTTCGAGGGAGGCATGCTACTATGTGCACCCCTCTTTTGGGCTCAAAAATGAGATTTTGTGACACAAATATGAGTTTTTCTGGGTCAAATATGAGATTTTGTGGCTAAAAATATGAAAGGGCGTACCATATGCAACTTTGACCAGATCGACGGTCGAGATTGTGCCACATATGCAAAAAGTGACCCCCTATACTGGTCATCTTTCATCTCATATGGAGAGCCAAAACAAATCATAAAACGTCGCGTGATCTCTCATATAACGTTTTGGGTTTCAAAAATCTCATACATGAAGCCATGAATGCTCATAAAAAGTACCACAAAATGTCATATTGGCAAAAGTCAACCTCATAAAACGTGCCACAAAATCTCATAAGATAGTTTTGGACTGTAGTGGAAATGTGATACATATTGTGTGTATATATATTGATGTGACATGTCTCATATAAGGTGCCACACAAATACATATTTGAGCCCACATTGAGTCATTACGAGCAAAATCTCATATATGCTTCGAATAACACTCATATAAAAAGTCATTTGATATGAAACTTTTTGGTTTTAAAAATGAGTATTTGTGGAAGAATATATGAGTATTTTGTGGACCAGTACAGTCCAAAAATATTGTTGTGACGTGTCTA
This sequence comes from Vaccinium darrowii, assembly GCA_020921065.1. Lineage (NCBI taxonomy): Eukaryota > Viridiplantae > Streptophyta > Magnoliopsida > Ericales > Ericaceae > Vaccinium > Vaccinium darrowii. Next base: position 29,977,340 of record CM037160.1, read on the forward strand.
TTTATTCATATGTATTGATAGTGACATGTCTCATATACGTAGCCACGTAAATAAATATATAGGGACGCATATTTAGTCATATTATCAAATTTCGTATATCAGTCCACAAAATCTCACATACTCAGGCACACATTCTCATATGGAAATCCATAAAATTTATTTAAGATTTGGACTGTAGTGGACCACAAAAGTCTCATATTTTCTTTCACAAACACTCATTTTGAAAGTCACAACCAGTTGCCAATTATTTGAGCCATTACTCGCCACTCATTTTTTTTTAAATGCCAAGTGGTGGGTCCGGTGACAACCGGTTGCCAATTTTTTTTATTTTTATATTCCAAATTTTCTCATATCCATATGAGATTTTGTGGTCCTTTTTATTGCGTTTTGATGTTCTAATATTTATTTTCGTGATGACGGATATGAGTGTTTACTTTACTAAATATGAGATTTTGTGGACTTTTACGAGATTTTGTGGTTCTCCATACGAACAACACTCTGATTGTCACAACAAAGTGGAGTGGGAGTTGAATGAATGACACCCATATCAGCAAGAACCCAGCGTAGCCATATCAACTCCTGAGTAGTATCAGCAAGAGCACAATACTCAGCCTTAGTACTAGATCGAGAAACAAGAGTTTGCTTTTTACTGCGCTAAGAAATAAGAGAATCACCGAGAAAGAAGCAGTAGCCTGCGGTTGATCGACGATCAGTGGGATCACCAACCCAATCAGCATCAGAGTACGCCCGGAGTTCAAGAGAGGAATTTGCTGAATAGTATAAGCCATGAAAGAGAGTACCTTTGACATATCGAAGAATCCGAAGAAGAGCCGAAAAAATGGGTGGATCGAGGGGCAGACATAAACTGGCTAACTTGATGAACAACAGTAGGCAATGTCGGGCCTGGTGACAGTAAGATACACAAGAATACCAACCAATTGTCGATACAGAGTGGCATTAGAGAGTGGTGTGCCATCGAGGGGAGTGAGTCGAGTGTTAGGCTCAAGAGGGGTGGAAACAGTCTTGCTATCAGTAATACCAGCACGAGTAAGGAGATCAGATGCATACTTAGCTTGAGAGAGATAGTAACCATTAGACGTAGATGAGATTTCAAGACCTAAGAAGTAGCTTAGAGTACCCATATCCTTCATCTCAAATTGCTTGTAAAGAAAGAGTTTGAGTTCAAAATACCAATAGTATCATTGCCTGTAATAATCATGTCATCAACATAGAGAAGAAGACGAATAATACCACGTGTAGACTTTCAGATGAAAAGCGCAGAATCATACTGGCTAGAGGAGAAGCCAAAAGTGTGGATAATGGTGCTGAACTTAGAGAACCATGCTCGGGGAGCCTGTTTGAGACCATAGAGTGCTCGACGAAGTTGACAGACCTTGTGACTATCATGGACATATCCAAAAGGAGGTTGCATATTGACTTCCTCAAGAAGATCACCATTAAGAAATGCATTCTTGACATCCATTTGATGTAGGCCCTACTTATGAACTGTAGCGACAGCAAGTAAACTGCGAATAGAGGTGAGACGAGCAACAGGAGCAAAGGTCTCTTCATAATCAATGCCATATTCTTGTGTGAAGCCTTTTGCCACCAGTCGGGCTTTATAGCGATCAATAGAGCCATCAGAGTGAGTCTTGATTTTGTACACCCACTTGGAGCCAATGGCAGTTTTGCTAGGAGGAAGATCAACCATATCCCATGTGTGTGTTTTTGCCAAAGCCTGTAACTCATCTGCCATTGCTTGTTGCCAAAGAGGATTAGTACTAGCCTCACGGTAGGAGTGAGGTTCATGATGAGAAAGAATAGCGAAAAAGCAGTGATAATCACGAAGATGAACAGGTATCTCTCTTACCCTTTCAGAGCGACGAGGAGGGGGAGTAACATCCGGAGCAGGAGAAGATGAGGAACAGTCAATATGCTCTTATTGAGGAGAGCCAGGGGCAAGGTCAGCAGAAGGGACATCCTCTTCGGGTGAAGCCGTCAAAGAATTCTTGGAGATAGGACCTGCATCAAACTCATCAGGAAATAGCTCAATGGAAGAATTAGTGAAAAATGAAGTGATATCCGGAGAAGGTAGAGAAAATTTTGACATGGAGGAAAACATTTTGTGCTCCCAGAAAATAACATGGCGAGAAATACGAAGTCTTTTTGAAATGGGATCCCAACACCGATAACCTTTATGTTCAATTCCATAGCCCAGGGAACAACAAAGGCGAGCTCGAGGTTCTAACTTGGCACCTTCATGAGCCTGGAGTAGAACGAAACAAGCACAACCAAACACACGAAGATGACTGTAGGTAGGAGAGATACCATGCAATTGCTCGTATGGTGATTGGTTATGAGTGACAGGTGAAGGAATTCGATTGATGACATAGATAGCGGTGAGAGCTACTTCCCCCCAAAAACGTTCAGGATAGGAGCTGGCAGAGAGGATGAGGGCATGAACTGTATCTAAGATATGTCTGTGTTTACACTCAGCACGACCATTTTGTTGAGAAGTGCCAGGATAGGACCGCTGAGGGATTGTACCATGATGACGAAGACAAGCGAGAAATTGTGAATCTCTATATTCCATAGCATTATCAGAACGAAAGATTTTGATGGACCGAGAAAATTGTGTCTGAATCATAGCAGCAAAGTCAGAATATAGTTGTGGCAATTCTGATATTTTCTTAATGAGATATATCCAAGTAAAGCGAATATAATCATCCACAAAAATGACAAAATACTTGGACCCCCCGCCCCCAATAGTAATATTGGGAGAAGGTCTCCAAACGTCAGAGTGTACTAAATCAAAAGGAGCAGAGGAAACAGTGTCACTTTTATTAAAAGGTAATGCAGGTTGTTTTGCGAGTTGACATGATAAACAATCAACATTTTCCATAGCAACAGTGCCCAATTGACCACTAGAGACTAAGGAATTTAAACGACCAAAAGACACATGACCCAACCGTGAATGCCATAGGCTTAGGGAAGGAGTGGAGGAAGTAGAAGCGACCGAATGAACATGAGGTGTGAACCGAGAGGGAAGACGGAGGTTGATGAGTTCGAATAGTCATCCAGTTTTACGGCCTATCCCAAGGATCTGTCCCATCTGCGAATCCTACACCTGACAACCAGTAGGAGAAAAAGAATATTAAGTCCAAGTTCACAAAGTTGGCCAACAGAAATTAGATTTAAAGTGAGAGAGGGAATGAGATATGTAGCAGAAAGAGATAGATTGGATGTAGAAACTTGGCCTACATGACTAACACGCATACTAGATCCATCAGCCGTATGAATAGTAGCCATAAAAGAGGAAGATGACTTGGTGGAGAATATAGTATCATCAGAAGTCATGTGGTTGCAACAGCTAGAATCGAAAAACCAAGAAGAGATACCTGATGTAGTAGAAAGAGCAGTGGGAGGAGGTTTTCTAGAACTGCAGATAACTTGTTTGACGATGGCCTCAATGTTAGAAACAGATGTGTCTAAGGTAGAGGAAGAGGTGGCATCGACAGCAGCAGTAGTATGAGATGTAGGTTTGTATTGATGACCAGATTTAGAAGAGCCACTTTTGGACCAATTACTGCCAGAATTGTAGGATGATTTGTTCGGATTTCATAGACAATCAGACTGATAATGGCCAGGCCCAGGCTTATGACAACACTTGCAAGCACGAATAGGGCAATGGAGTAAGGTATGATCCCGATTGTGACAATAAGTGCATGAGTCAGACTGCTGCACAGATTGGGTTTTTTTGGATGAAAGAGTGGCAAGTACAGTGTCCTGATGTGGAGTTTTAATGGTACCAAGTCGAGTCTCCTCTGATAAAAGCTCATAAATAGCCTGTTCCATGGTAAGAAGCGGATTGCGGTGTAAAAGAGAAGTACAAACAGGCTCAAAATCTGGAGTAAGAGCCATAAGAAAGAGAATGAGTCGTTGTTGATCCCTGTGATTGGTGAACCTCTGAGCATCAATTGTACAAGACCACGTTGGCTCAGAGAGAGCTAATTGATCCTATACACAATAGACCTGAGACAAAAAATCATTAATAGATTGGTCGGGTTCCTGGCGTAGACGATGAAGATTACTGAGAAGCTGATATTCATGAGCAAGACCTGTAGTGCTGTAACGCTCTTTCAGAAAATCCCAAATGGCCTTGGCGGGACCATCGTGATTCTGAAATCGGCCAAATTGTAAGCTAAGAGAGGTGACAGAGGTATTGCGAAACCACGTAATCATCATATGATTCTTGCTATCCCAGTCCTCTAAACGTTCCGCAAATTTGGGTTGTGTTTCAGTGTCCTCTTTTGTAGGCTTGACAATCTCCCCAATGATAATACGCCAGAGTTTTCGGCCTTTGATAAAGCTGGACATAGCTTGGGCCTAAAGAACATAGCTGGTGCCATCAAGAGTGATAGAGATGGGTTGGGCAGCATCCAATCGCTCCATCAGAAGGTGTTTCTTCGGGAAATTAGGTAGAAAACGAGGAGGTGTTTCTTCGGGAAATTAGGAACGGGTAATAATAAAAAAAAACTGAGGAAATTAGTGGCTGATTTTGAGAATTTGGTGGCTGATTTATGGCTGATTTATGGCGGTGGGAATTTGATTAATGTTTGGGTAATGGTGGGTACCAAGGTGAGATCCAAAGAGTTGGATTAGTAGGTGGCAGAAAATAAAGAAAAGAAGGTTCAATCTTTGCTTGAATGGGATCAATGATTTGACTAGTGGGTCAGCAGAAAGACGGGTTATGTTGATCGTGTTGCGGAAGCGAAGTGGTAGTGATGAGAAAGCTAGGTTAGGGAAACCATAGCTTTGATACCATGATAAACAAGAGGAGAAAATGTGTATTGTATTCAATGAATAATATTGTACAAAAGGTCCTCTATTTATACAGGGAGAGGAGACCTAGTTATGGAAATGAAATCAACCTAATTACAATCAATGATTTAAACAATCAATGATTTACACAATCAGAATCAATTACAATTAGGATATTATTCTAGCCATCACGTTCTGATTCTGTCAAGATATTAGCCAATATATTATTCTAACAAGAGACACCGAGGTTTGATACAACAGGGCTTTGAGGTGGTGGGTTTCATGAATCAAAATTGAATTTTCATACGGTGGCGTGAGAATTTAGGAGCTGGTTATGGACAACAGAATCTATGAACGGTTGCGATCTCTAATTAAGGTATTGGAATGCGCTTCTAAATCTCCGGAGTATTTTGTTGTTGTCCTGCTTTCAATTTCTTTAGAGCTATGTTCATAGAATTCTGTGAATTGAATTCTTGTGGAGCTGTGTTATGTGGTAAATATATGCGTGGTGGCTGTGTGCCGTGGAATTGCTTAGAATGTGACCGAGTGAATTTGCCAATAGTAGCTAGGCTAATAGCCAAAAGCCACATATTGGGCTTGGTGAGGTAGGTGAGATTGGGTCAAACTGAGGAGGGTCTAATATAGGGTCCTATTATGTGGATGTGTTGTCTCACTCTATGTTTACCATCGGTTGGTCTTGTTTATTTATGAGTCAACTTTATTCTTGTCATATTCATATTGTATACTTTCTACCTACACTTATTTTTTAGGTTGGTTGCAAGAGCAAGGCTAGCAGTGCGAGATTAACATTTTGGAGGATTCTATGAGAGTCGTAATGTTTAGTGTGTTGTACTAATTTTGAAAGACAAATGCATATTTTTTCTTAAAAAATATGTGAATAAATGAGAGAGTTATTACTACAATTATTTTATGGCGCTTGAGGATCTGGGTAAGTTTTAGAAATGGTGGGTGTGTTTCACAAATGGATTTCAAAAGTCTCTCAAAAAATTATGGACTTTTTTTTTTCAGAAAATAAAATTCTAAAACACAAGTTTGGAAAATTCTCAACGACACAATTCAATCGCTTTTTGGAATCTTCTCCTAGTCCATTATCTTGGTTACGTTGGAGTTGGACTCATTATGTAGAATTGACTGATCAGGTTGTTTGGAAAAAATAGTTGCTTGAGAAGGAAAAATGTGATTGCCTGGAAAATCTTACCCCATTTTTCCTAGTACGGAAACTGTTTATGTAACCTACCAACCAAACATTCCGTTGAAAAATTGCATATAAATCGGGACCCGATTAGTGGCGACCCCAGGACTTCCAGTCAGTGGTGTCATTAATCAATCTTATGAAAATTTTGCTTGACTTGTACTCCCTTCGTCCCAATTTATTAGTCCTTTTTTAGGGTTCGTGCAACTTTTCAATTGATTATATCTCCTAATTTACGTTGTTTTACGTAATTTTGAAACTATTGTCTTATAGAACTAATTGATA